>JALBCR010000624.1:0-319307 GCA_030710515.1 Abscondita cerata
AGCAGAGGGAAGAAAAATAGGAACAAAGATAGATTTGGGGTAGTGGAAGGAATTTATTTATTTATTCGTATGGTACATTTTGAATTGTGATTTGTAAGTGTTATGCATGGTGTACCTGTATAGTGTAGTGACGAAACTCGTGTGCAATAGTGGATTGGTTCGTCTTGGCAAAAGGTGGAAAAGGGAGATGATACAAAAAATAAAAGAGGTGAATGAAGCAATATGGTTATATACGGGAGAAAAACCAAGAAGAAATGGGTGAGATAATACAAAAGGTATGGAGGAGAAGGATTTCTAAGTGGCTGAGGGAGGCAATAATAAGTCCGGAATACAAAGAAGGAGACCGGAGATAGTTGGGGAATTACAGCGAAGTGAGCGTGGGATGTATAGGTTATAAAGTATATGCGACAATAATCGAGAAAAGAATGGAAAAAGAGATGACAGAAAAAGGTATAGGGAAAGAAGAAGAACGATAGAAAGTATATACATTTTGAAACAAACAATAAATAAAGAGTTAGAGAAAATAGAAGGTAAGGTCTGGGCGATGTTCATAGACATCAAGGAGCATTCGACAACGTAAATAGAAAATAGCTGTGGAAAGGATTAAAGAAAAAACGGAGAGGGGAGCACATGATATAAAGAATATAAGAGATATATGAAGAGACAAGATGCATAGCAAATATAAGAGAAAATTTGGGAGTTTTTAGACGAAAAATGGATTACGGCAAGAGTTGTTTTCAAACTTGAACGACCTAGAGAAGGTGTTGAAGGGGTAACAAAATGGGGGAGTAGTGAATGGGAAGGAGAAGGTGTGAGTGCTGGGTTACGCAGACAACATGGTAATGGCAGCGGATAAGGAAAAAGGAAAGAAAAGCATGATAAAGACGATAAAAAGATACTTTGAAGAGAAAGAGTTGAGATTAAAGACGAAAAAACAAACAAAATTAGTGATTTTTAAAAGAGAAGAGGTCTATGTAGGAAAAGTAGAGGTGGTGGAGAGATGAAGAGATAGAGACGATAGACACAATCTGGGATATTTGTTGAAACATAATAATAGTGATGAAGGACAAATAAATTTCAACGAGATATAATCACCATCTTATTATAGAGTTTACTAGACTACAAAAAACCAGGGACTGTGTACACTATCATGTTTCACAACTATTTAATAAGCTTCTGATTGAACTACACAAACTGACACTTAAAAAACACTTAAATTTCAAGAAAAGTATTAAACAATATTTTTTCAAAAGGCGTTGAATAATATTTTAGCAGCGCACTCTATACAGGGTGGTTCACCGGGAACCGCCGCGATTGTTTATGGAAAAACTGTACGTAGGAAAATTCTGAAAATTTGCGAACATACCAAAGTCGATGCGGGTCATTCAACCAAAATATTTTAAAGACGGCGGAACTTCCGGTTTTACCGGAAGTATGCACTAACTTGCTTATTTTAAATGGAACACTCTATATATTACTACATTTTTAGATTCTAGGTCTAATTCTAGGCATATTTTATGTGCAATATCACATACCTCACCTCAATCGTTTCTGACTTATTTAACGTTTTATGTCAAAATTGGCGTTTGCAGACCAAAAACTAATTTGAATTATCAACTATTCAAAAACATTTTTTACTTGGTTTGTGTATTTTTTTATGTTAAGCTGGGTTCGTTTGAACAGTATTTGTGCAAAATTGTAAAAAAAAATTATAAAGAGTGTTTGAAAATTGGTATCAAAACAGTAGTTTTGAAAATCGTCAAAAGTCAATTTTTTCAAATGGAACATACCGATTTTTATATTTTTATCTCATTCGTGGTCCAAAATAAGGGTAAGTTTGTATAATATTGATTATTAGAAAAATTAGTATTTGTTAAAAAAAAAAAAAAAAAAATTTTTAAAAAAAAAAACACTTTTTATATTTTTTATAATAAATAAAAAAATTTTTTGTTTTTTTTGTTGGGAAAAAAAAAAAAAAAAAAAGCCGGTCCCCCAAAACAAAAAAAAAAAAAATTTTTTTTTTTTTTTTTTTTTAAAAGAAAAAAAAAAAAAGTTAGGAAAAAAAAAAAAAAAAAATTTAAAAACCAAAAACAAAAAAAAAAAAACAACACGAAGAAAAAAAAAAAAAAAAAAAAAAGAAAATTTTTAATTATATAAAAATTTTTTTATTTTTGAAAGAGATAAAAAAAAAAAAAAAAAAAGTTTATTTTAAAAAAAAAAAAATTACTTTTTTTTTAAAAACTATTTTTTTAAAAATATTTTTAAAAAATTTTTTTTTTTTTTTTTTTAAATATTATAAATAAAAAAAAAAACCAAATTAAAAAAAAAAAAAAAAAAAAAAAAAAAAAAAATTTTTTTTAAATAAAAAAAAAAAATTTTTTTTTTGCAAAAAAAATTTGACAAAAAAAAAAAAAAAAAAAAAAAAGAAAGAAAAGGAGGAAGGGAAATTGTAAAAAAAAAAAAAAAAGAATTAAAAGAAAAAAATAAAAAAAAAAAAAAATAAAAAAAATGGTATAAAAAAAAAAAAAAAAAAATTAATCAAAAAAAAAAGAAAAACAGAAATTTTTAAATTTTTTTTTTATAAATTTAATAAATTTTTTTTGTTTTTTTTTATTTTTTATTTTTTTTTTTTATTAAATTTTTTTATAAAAAAAAAAAAAGCGAAAGGAGAAAAACCCCTTAAATTTAATTTATTTTATAAAAAAAATTTTTTTTTTTATTTTATTTAAAAAAAAAAAAAAAAAATATTTTTTAATTATTTTTTTTAAGGGGGGAGTAGGCTTTTAAAAATAATTTAATAATATACTATTAACCAAACATGCTTTTTATTGTATTTGAATTTGATAATTGTAGGTTTACTATTGATATGTTTTTATAACGATAATAATTGTCAAAGTTTTATACATGTTAGTTTTGTACTTTTTTGTATTTTTATTTGTAATTTTACTCTGACATTTGTAAATCCTTTCAATATTAGCAATGAACTTACTACTTCACCTCCACCCAGAAGGGGTCTCAGACCAAATCCTAAACTATTAATTTAATAATTATTATTATACAAAGTTTGGCAAAAAATAGGAACTAAAAGTGGAAAGTGGGGTTTGGGGAGAGAGTATTTGGAAAAGATATGGTGAAAAGGAAATAGCCATGAGAAAAATTCGTAAAAAGTGTCATGTTATACGGAGAGGAGATATGGGGATGGAGATTGTGGTAACAATTAGAAAAAATACAAATAAAATATTGGAAAGGAGTCTGGGAATGAAAAAGAAGACAACAGTATGGATATTAGAAGAGGAGATGAAATTGGAAAAAAATTAGAATAACTGCAGGGAAGATGAAATTGAGGTACGAAGAAAGAATGAGAGAAAGAGAGAAATGTAAGAAACTTCAAGCATTATGGAAAAGATTGATAGGAGAAGAGATAGAGGATGAAGTATGATAGATAAAATAACAGAAAGAGATAGGGATAATCGAAAGCAGGAGTTGTGAACAAAAATTAAAGAAGGAAATTACACAGGTAGGTATTGCCTGTCTTCATTGTTATTTATAAGACCAGTTTGCACCAACTCTTCGATACGGAGAACAGCCAAGTCCTGATCTCCTTCTACGCTGTTTACACGCTCAGTCAGCATCAACTCATCAAAGTAAAGAGTATGTGAAGTTTGCACTTCTTCGTCGCTTTTGGTGTGTTTAGACTGCAGGATTTCCTCTTGAAGGTTATTTTGTCCAACACTGCGATATAACTGATCATTGACTAACTTTGCAAATGGAACATCTTCCTCGGAATAATAGTCTTCTGTAACATGGTCTTCAGTGGAAGAAGCAAGACTGAAGTCTGAATCACTGCAACTTCTTGATGAAGAGACGGAGCGTTGTGAGCGTTTCTTCACCACTTTTTTTGGCTTTGTAGTTGTAATTTGCTGCGAATTGGATGGTCCTGCTTCTGCAAGATCAGAAGCGAGATAGATTTCCCAGGAGGCACTTTAAGTTTTCTTTTCTTGAAAATCTTTTCTTGGCAGGTTTCAATACGAGTTTGTTGCAACTTTTGTATGAAAGAATTTGCAATAAGATCGACATTCACAATGCGATCCTGTCTTGGTAATCTATTCTTTGTCAACAGAAATATGGCCGTTTATTTGAATCCAGCATCGTTCAATGTATTCAGAGTTTTTTTAACAGGCAAGGAAACTGTTCTTTAGGTGTTGTTGGCAGCTTCCTCCCACTTTGGCTGCTTTTCCAGTCTAATAATATTTGCCTCCATTTACATTTTAATGGTCGAAAAGAAGCGACATCGAGAGGCTGGAGAATATGTGTTGCACTGGGGGCTAACATACAAAGCTGATGTCGACATCTTCTGGACCATTTTCGATCCAAGTAGACCAAAGATGTTCGATTTATAAACGATGAAAGGTGGTATGGATTCCCCTGCCGCATTGCCACAAAACATGACAGTGAAACTGACTCTCGTTGAGTTAATTATAGTCTCTAGATATATTTGGTTCCTCGTCTGCAAATAACAGTCTTTATTCTGGGATCGTCACAGAGATTGGTCTCGTCATAATTATATATATACTAAGTGGCATAGAAAGAAGAACACCCAGTAATAATGAATATTTTGTTAATTTTTTTTGGGAGTATATTTGTTTATATTAAGATAAAAAACGATCAGTTTTTCAGCCATATTGCCCTAGCGGTTGTTTTGTTAACCTCATTCAAAAACACTTACGATTAAGTAGCCCTAAAACAATGAATTAAGCATTTGTAAGTACAGTTGTCATTTAAGCGATTTAAATTGCATTTCAAAGAGCTTTTTAATTCAATCACAATGCCTCCAGTGCGAAGACGCCATAATTTTCGGCAATTAAGCGAGTTTGATAGGGGTAGAATTGTGGGATTGCGTAAGGCTGGTTTGTCTATGAGAGATATAGCCGCTAGAACGCAACGGAGTTTAAACACTGTGGCAGTCTGTGTTCGTGCATGGAACTAAGAGGGCCGTACACGAAGAGCTTATTGGCTATTGGCTTTACGGGACCGCTTCTCTTCTACACGGGCGATTGCGGACCAGTGGTTTGAAGAACATGGAAGACCGATTGGGATGCGAACCGTTTATAGACGGATAAGAACCTTTGGGCTCTTTTCATACCGTCCCCTTTTGTGCTACCACTGACTCCAGAGCATCGACGTTATCGTCTAGCGTGGTGTAGAGAACGGGCAAATTGGGACCAAGAATGGAATTCAATTGTCTTTAGTGATGAATCCAGATTCTGTTTGAGTATGCACGACAGTCGTGCGAGGGTGAGAAGACGGCGCGATGAAAGACAAGATCCCCAATTTTCTGTGAATAGGCATGTGCACCATACAGTTGGAGATATGGTATGGGGAGCTATTGCTATTGGAAGTAGGTCACCTTTGGTCTTCATTAGAGGTAACATGACCGCTGCGCGCTACATCCAGGAGGTCGCAGACCCCATATTGTACCTTATGTTCAGACCATCCCCAACAGCACATTCCAACAAGACAACGCACGACCTCATGTTGCTAGGGTTTCTTTGGCTCATTTTGAGGCCAATCAAATTGCTTTGTTGCCTTGGCCACCAAGATCTCCCGATCTTTCGCCCATCGAGCACGTCTGGGATATTATGGGAAGAAGATTACTCAATTTACCTCACCCTGCACAAACTCTAGCGGCTTTGCAGCATCAGTTACAGATAGCATGGGATGAGATACCTCAAGAAGAAATCGATCACCTCATTAGAAGTATGCCCAGACGTGTTAATGAGTGCACAAGACATCGTGGTGGAGCAACACATTATTAAGTTTTTGAAGAAGTTAACAGTTTAATTTTTATCAAATTGTGATCGTTTACTAATCTAATTCGTATACACTAGTATACCAAAATTGTTCAAATAAATTCATTATTACTGGGTGTTCTTCTTTCTATGTCACTTAGTATATTTTCTAAAGTTGGCTTTTTGGCCCACTGGACATAGTTACCCGTAAACATGGGACAAGTAAGGCTCATTTTGTTTTCTTAAAGATTGGTAATAAACTTATAGCAAACTTTTTTGAATTAACTAGTCTCTCACTCCTGTATATATTTAAGCAGAATAAATACAATTATCATTATAAACTTACCAGGAATCACAGTTTCATAAGAAAGTTTGCACACATCAGCACAAACGATTTTACCGGTAAAAACATTGAACGTTGAGTAAAGTTTAAACTTAGTTCTGATTTGGGTCAAAGTTACCCACTAGGTCTAAACTAAAGTAACCCTCAACGACGGTATTTGACAGTTTTTGATTGAAGCTTTGAAAAATCGCAGTAGGCAAATGGGATACGATAAAAATATCAGCAACGATTTAAAATATCGACTGAACCTCTAGGAATCAAAACAAAAAATCATTTGTTTTTCTTCAATGGTTCAAAAGTAGTGAATTTCTTAAAACATCCCAGTCAACCTATTTTTTTGCATTAAATGGTTATGTCAAAAACTATGACACATGTCATAACAATATGAAGGTACTGATCACAAAATTTAATGTAGAATTCAGATATGGTGTCAAATAGGGTCATTCCATTTAAAACAACAAAGATGGCGTAAATTTTCGGTATATCCGAAAGTGCCACAATTTAAAAAATAATTTAATTCGACTTGAAGCATGCATGGTCATATACCAAATTTCGTATAGATAAAATTTCAGGCATTCGATCACCTTGTATATGCATATGAATAAAGTTTGATTTGATTTGATTTGACAAACGAGAAGCAACTGATAAGCGGTAAAATAACCGGCAAATTTGTATTTTTGATTTTAAAAAATAATAAAATAGATTACGTCAGAAGAAATTGTAATAAGTAAGGCAAATCTCTTGATATATCTACGACATAACTTCAGTACTAGAGATTTTTTATTTATTATTTGACGAAATGTGATTTGTTGTCAATGTAAGTGTGATTAACCATTATGCGATGCGAAATGCAACTCGGTCACTTGAATTCTGTAAGAAACTTCCTGACTAAAAAATGGAATTGAACGTTTTCTCATTAATATACAGCAGTCAACGTTGCAATAAACAATTGAAAATCTAAAAAGCAATTAAAACGAACAAGGCAACCGCTAAATGAAGTTACTTATTGTAGGTCTCAATAATTCTTGCCACACTTGCCGAGTTTGCTTGAGAAATGGAAACGTCAGGTCAGTGACAGGATGTATGACGTGAATTGTCTATTGCAATTTCCCACAAATTGTTCTTTTGAAATTATCGATTCATTTTTTATTTCTGCTTACATAACGGATGAAAATTTCCACATTGCGATTTATTATTTATTCATAAACTCTTGACGCTTATTACTTTAATGGAAAATAGGGTTTGTTAATTTTGTAAATGTACGTCCTCCTGAGGTGCAATTACCGTTATGTAAAATAAAATTAATTGTAGCACTGATGTAATTTTTTTGTTGCAGAATTTAGTAACGCAAGAAGGGAAATGTCCAATTATATTTTCTCAAGTGTGGTTAAAGATCCTCAGAACGAGCATGTGGAAAGCCTTTCTACTTCTAGAGCTACCAACAATACAATTGGATTCAGTTATCAAGTTTACAATTTTAACGCCAACTTTTCTCTAGATACTGACCATAATCGAAGGAAAATTCAGTCAAGGTTATTAGTGGCATCAATGTTTTCTACCTTAAAAAAGTTAACAGTAAAATAAAACGTTTTGTACTGGATGCATAGCAGTATTAATTCAGTCAAGGTTACTTAGAATTTATAGACTCGTTGCACCTTTGCAGTACAATAAAAGGCATAAACGAATTTTTGTCCATCTTTGCAGGAAATGCACGTTGGTCAGCACCACGGTTGTTTGTTTAATTGCAAACTTATTAATGTCCTTTGTTTTAACAGGCTTGCTCTAATTTTAATAAATACATTTTTTATCCATCTTTGATGCACCTTTTTTGGATAAATTTTTAAGGTTAAAAGTGGCACTTTACACATTTCTGAGAAATTATTTTCATTATTAGCTCATTTTATATGTACGAAAAAATTTACCACGCCACTGTCTGGCAACTAATCCTTTCCTACTATTATATTACTACCCAATTCTGATAATTGCAGTAATTTAAGACGGTCGGTTGAGGTTTAAAAACTTTTTTAAAAATGTACACGCAATTTAAGAGAGTCGGTTTAACTTGCAACTATGGCGCAAATAAAACCAATTGCATTATAACCTTTAAAGCCGTCTGATGCAAATTGGTCTTCAGACAGCCTAGTCATGATTTACCTGATGATACTGCGTTGTGTTGCATTTTATTATATTATTATTAGCTCTAGACAATATTAGCAATTTAAATCGACTTTTTTGCTACTATGTTGACCATGAAAATAAAAATAAGAATGACCGAATTCAAAAAAAAGGAAATGGATTAAATTGATGAGTGTAGACTATATAATGATTACAATAGTTTATTTTTTAAACAACTTTTGTGGAATCAGGAGGAGCGGGCGAGGGGGGGCATTAGACTACAATATACAGGGTGTCCAGAAACTCTCCTGACAAACGAAGACCGGAGATTCCTCAGATAATTTTAAGACAATTTAACTTAATTCACCTAGTTCGAAAATGCTTCCTAAGACAGCTAGAGCTCTTTGAAGATGGCGTCTGGTAAGTAAAAAATAAAAGATAAACTTCGCGAACTGACAACAATTTGACAATGAAAACGTAAGTTTTACTTTTGTTGGCAGTTCAGAGCCAACTAACTGCAAAATATATAAATTTAACTTTAATGACAAAAACAAAATATTTTCAAATCCATTTTCTAGTAAACGGTGTATCCTAATGACTTAAAGTAAGAATACCTTTTAGTACTAGAATACCTGAAAATTTAATAATCTAGTGTCACAAACGCTTATAAGTTAAAGACAAAAAAGTTATGCGTTAAAGGTTAAAATAACCGTTGAGCTACCCAAAACTGACGCCTATGACTGGTACTAGAAATTCGCAATTGATGGAATCGATTCATCTCTGAAGGCTGAAATAAGCATACCAGTTTTTGTTTTTCTAAGTCAGAAGCGTTCTAGAGGTATTTAAAGAAAACTATTTACAAGGCGCCATCTTCAAAGAGCTCTAGCTCCCTTAGGGGAAGCATTTTCGGACTAGGTGAATTGGGTTAAATTGTCTTAAAATTATCTGAGGAATCCGGTCTTGGTTTGTTAGAGATTCTGGACACCCTGTATACAGGGTGTCCCGACGATAAGACAAGTAATATATCAAATTGCGCAGTAGTAGATAATTATAATTTTGGGGGTGTAAATTAGAACAAATGTTGCATTTTTTTTCTTGTTATTGTGTTACCCAATGAGGTATTTGTTTTTGGTCACGTGACGTCGCATTCAAAATTATTAATGGGACAACCTGTATATTTGAGCCTTTCTGTGTTCCTCCCGATAAAACAATTCCAACTAACTAGCACACTTGGGGTCTAAAGTGATTAATTCAACAGCTACAGGTACTTAAAGGATTGGAAGTTAAAAAATTCACCCTGTAATTTTCGGCTACAGATTTAGAAGATTTGAAAAATACCTCATTCGGTAACACAATAACAAGAAAAAGATGCAACATTTGTTCTAATTTACACCCCCAAAATTATAATTATCTACTACTGCCCAATTCTGATATATTACTTGTCTTAATCGTCGTGGGACACCATGTATATATTGGCATATAAAGTCTTTCGGCAATACTAAAAAAAAGTTTGAGTTCATTTTTTTGATCGGCGGTCACTAATTATTACAAAATAAAGAAACATACTTTAAAAATTCTACAATTATAACAGAAGCTTTTAATAGGAAATTTGTCGAAGCTGTCCCGATAGAGGGCGTCTCAATCAAGCGGGTTATAGCGATCGCCGCGCACCTGTCCATCCATTCAATGTGTATGAGTTATGTCGTGTTTCATTTCGAAGTTTCAATAAAGTAAAGCCTTTCTTCCTGAACATTTTATTCCCTTCTTTTTAAAAGTGATTTTAGCTCATCCACCGTATACCTCTCGTACATATCCGTCATTTTACTGTTTGTTTACAACCGCATCGATTCATGCGCCACCTACCAAAATGACACAATTTCCCCTATTGGGCTGTAATGTGTTTGTTTTAATTTCACTTATATCATCAATATCTGGCAGATAAAAAGTGATTGACAGACCTTTTCTCCTTAAAAACTCTATCTTCGCAGTATTTTCAAAATTTGGCCAACAAAATGGACCAATTTAATTTTAGTTTTGAACTTCATAATCTCCATCATTCAGATGAACGTTTTCAATATCTTCTGGAAGATGATATATCCCACTGGTTTCATTTTCAGTTGGTTCTTGGACCAATTTAATTTTAGCTTTGTACTTTAAAATTCCCATCACTTGGATCTTTTTATGAACTTCTTCAATATCTATTTTCTTTTTCCCAAACTTGTGGGGCCTTCTGGTAAGAGTAAAAGTAAGGGGTCAAATTATGACTCCATTTAAATGCCGACGTTTCGGTCAGTTGCCCTGATCTTTTTCAAACTTTTCAATATCTTCTTGTTTATCACTAAAATAAAAGGGATAAAGCATCACTTTCGGAAGACGATTTATCAGACTGGTTTCGGTTGCTTCTTTTTCTTTGTTTCTAATTTCTTTATTTCTGTATTGTTTCCAATTGTTGTTTCTCAGTAGTGCCAGTGTAAACTCTTGAAATGCCTGGCTAATTTGTCTTTTGTTATTGCCTTCGGAAATAGTCATTGATTCTAGTGTGAATTTTTGATATTAGTCATTTAGTTTGTGACAACCACTGCAAAATGGTGTATTTGGTAAAATTATTATGTCGCTTAAAACATTTATCTTCGACTTAGTAGTAATATTTATCTTACTATTTGGAGTTGAACCTTTATTATTTTTTTCAAGTTATCAATCTCATTGTTTTGTTTTCTTTCATCTTCTCTTAGCCAGGTCTCTAAGTTCGTTCTCTATCTTATTCTTTGAAGTACTTCCATTTTCTTTAGGTAACTGTTGGTGGTAACGGCACTTAAAGTGAAATCTATATTACTGAAGACCAAAACAAATCATAGTTCTTTGTGAAATTTCTCAGGTATGCGCGATTCAAATATGTTTCTAACTGTTATTTTTATTTGACGCAATCCAGTCATTAAATGCAACGGTCTAAAAACTCTGATATCCTGTGACTGCATTTGATGAGTTATATCAGGTGCAAAACATAGTAACTGTAACTTAGACTAACTCGTGGTTGCCAACTAATAACAACCTCCAAGACTTGTTTCCCAACGCTACGATTGAAATCGGAGTATCAGTTATAATCTCCTGTATATTCTTGGTATTAAGGAAGACATAAGCAGGATCTAGACTTTGTCTAAATGCACTAATAATTCACATGAATGTCACCAATTCAGGTGACGCAGCTCGTGAAACATGTTTCTTTCCAGAAATGAAAACGACGATTTCATCACGGCTATGACTCGCATCGAGATTAAATATTCTGTCCGGAGTACATTTGTAACGTCTTAGAACATTTTTGAAGTTTTTGAAAAATTGGAAACAACTTCTACTTAAGCTGGTGCTCTGTGGCCTTTTACACGGGCAGAATTTTTTTCAGGTTTGGCTTGAACAGGCCAGACCTTGAGGAATTCCTTAATATTTGTGGCAGTTTTTTTCTGGTCACATGAGATGGGATAGGGCAAAAAAGCCCGAACCTTTAGACTGGATTTTCCTTTACGAGTGTGGTAAATAAACATTTTGTTTGTCTTAAAGCGATTTTTATTAGTCCGTATTTGTACCATGTTTCAGCAATTTTTATCCGAAAGTGAACTACAACCAACAGCATTCATTATCATTGATGAAATTACGAGAAATATGGAGAAAATACCCAAATCGTTTTCCCGGAGGATATCCTTAAGGAAATCATCTGTGTGGACAACGCTACGGTTAAGGAAATTCTCAAAGAAATTCTGAAGAATGTTTCTTGAGGATTTCTTGACAACCTTTAAAGAGAGTCTTGGGTGACGTACCATTTGCATTTTGCTTGCTTGCCGATTGTCATACCACTCTGGAGGAATTTGACAATTAGCAAAAAGAAGCAAGCTCATAGGCTAACTTTGTAATTTGAACATGAAGCAAGCCCATACTTTAAATCCTTTTAATATCTTAGATTTCTGTTACGTTGTGTATACTTTTTGCTAATTTAGGCGATTCTTAATCACATTTATTGCCAGAGTCATCCAAATTTTGTCGTAAATATTCTTGTTTGGCTTCCACTATTTTTTTATTCAATGTAATGTGGATCGTTTTATACCATAGATTCTGACGGCCTCTCTATCGGAGTTGGTCAGTAATTAGTGCCGTCTAGATTCGGGTGTAAAGGCCGTATTTGATTGGAATTTCTAGTGATTTCTACTTAGCAGCTTGTATTTGTACTGATGATACTAGTGGGGCTTGCATCGCGCCGGTCAAAAGTGCATCTGCGTAAGGTTCTGTTCGGGCGTTCTCGAAGATTAGATTGCAGATCTGGTTGAACCTCAGGATTTCTTCCTTTCTGCCGAAGGTTTCTGGGTGTTTGTGGATCTCGGTGGCTTCTCTAACTAATCTGGTGTTAAACGTTGACAGCAACTTGGAGCTCTCGAAGAGTGTCTCGTGATCCCCATAGTTTAGCGCATGTTCTGCTACCATGTTCCTATCGATCTCTTGGTGATTCTTATGTACACCTTAGCACAAGATATACTGAGAGAGGGTCTCGTTTGTCCTTTGGAGATCTGATGGTCTGGTAAATCTTTTGGGTTGGTTCAAAGATAGTTTTGATGTCGCGTCTTTTTAGAATTCTTCCAATACGGTCTGTGACTTTGGATATGTCATGCGATGGGCGGTAGTGGATCGTGTACTCTTGATCTTTTGGACTTCATTGATCATTGTAGTCCGTTAGCTTCAAAAGCAGTTTTCAGGTGTTTCAATTCAGCCTGAAGATTCTCTGTTTCACAAATCTAACCTTATTTTTGCGGTGGTCTCTCTTCTACTTTATTATCTTAACGGGTCTACCATCGATTGTCTTCAATGGTTTCTCACCCATCGAACTGTACCATATATTATTCTTACTGGTGTTTATTTGTTTTGTTAGTTTGTTGTGTTCTCATTTTAGTAGACGCCTTGTCAATGCCAACAAAATGAAGGCCGGTAGCTATTTTTCAGTTATTTGACGTATGACGAAAACTTATTTTTCTTGAAAGTCTGTTGTTCTCTCTTCATAGGATGGGCGGATTTGATTTCATCTGCCTGCATTTCTGGTGATTAGTTTTATAATCGAGCTTAACAACCTTATTCCCTTGTAATCTAAAGGGGTGATTTTGTTAATCTTTTTTGATATAGTAATTGTGACTCTGCTCTTCCTTATTTTATTTTCATTTGACTACTGAATCTTTGCATTTTTATTTATTGCCAACTTTCTGCCACTATCAATTGGGGGGGTTTAGTTTTCGCGTTCGTTTGGGCGAGTTTAGACTCGAATGCATTTTTTAATAAAATAATAGTGTATAATTCTTAGCTTAGCAAATAACTAGAATTTGAAAATTAAGCTTCTTGTTTTGTTTTTTTTTAAAGCTTTTATTGTTTAGGTCTGCGCTAAGTCATTTAACGATTGAATTATACATAGTAATGTTTGTATTGCAGCAAACAATTTTCAAGAATACAAATACCACATCTAGTAAGTAAACCATTACGGCATAGTTATGTCGAAAAATTCAGAAGAGTGTTAAGAATGTTGGCGATATCGACTTTTGTAAAAAACTCAAAATTTTATTTCAAAAACTATAATTAATTCCGCTTTTAAATATCTAGAAAACGCAGGTAGATTAAATTTAATGTTCAAACCGTTATTTCCACTTATGAATTTTAAGTATAAATGACATCTGCAGAATTTTCTATTTTAATTTATTCTACGTGCATTAAAACGTCGACCCGATTAGGATCTTTTTTTTCTTGTATTGCAAATATAAAAAATACATTTGAACGAGATATTAAAATTAATATCTCAGAAAATTGTTAATCGTGGCAAAATAGGTACTGTCAAAAGTAATTATTTTTCAGTAACTAAATTTGTGTAGGTAATAGTAATTAACATATTACTTGAAATGACATTAAAACCATCACTATTACGTTAATTGCATTTATTACAAAAACTATTCCCCGTTTTAGTACCTTTAAAATGTCTTTAAGATCACCCTAGTCGGTTGAGTAGTGTTGTAGATATAGTGTTTTAAGTAAATATCGGAAACCGCCATTTTGTGACGTCATAAAATCGATGAAGCGGAATTTTGGAAAGTTTTGGTATGTTGTTCAGGGCGGTTAAAACTATCACTCTGCCAAAATTATTATTTAAATCCACGCTAGCTATAGGCCTCCCTTACATTTTTCCACCTCTCTCTGTTTTGAGCAATGTCAGATTGTGGAGGTTGCCTCTATTTCATATGCCCAGCGCGTTGTTGTCAGGCTGTGTTTATTTGTTCTGGTCTTCTTCCCGTCTAGAAATTTACGAGGCCATCTAGGTTCTTTTAGTCTGGCCACATATCTAGCCCAGCTCCATTTCATATTAGCGATGTGATTCAATTCATCAGTTACACCTGTTATATCTCTTAGTTCTTCATTGATCTTTATGTAACTATGGATAAGAGGGGAGAAGTATGTACAGAAAATAAAAGAGATTCCAATACGGAACCTTGAGGTACGCCAGAATTAACATTTATAAAGACTGATATGTTATCATCAGACAACTGAATTGTCTGGGAAAAATCAATATATGACATAATTCATAACAATCTATCTACAGCATGGTATTACAGCTATAGCCAAGACGGAAACCAAACTGTGCTGGAGCAAGTATGTTACTTTCAAATACAAAAATGACTAAACTGTTGTGAGATTTTTTTTTGTATTTTTCATAGAACCGGAAGTAAACGAACTGGTCGAAGTTGTTTAAAAGGTGGAGGATTTAATGTTTCAATAACTCGGGATAAGAGGAGGTTTTAAAAAATAAATTGTTAAGAAAGGTAGCAGAAACGAAAGAAACAAAAATACCGACACCATCAATACCAGTACTAAGGAGTAGTTAATAGATCATTTCAATAACGGAATGTAATGTCAATAATATTGATGAATCAAAGTATCACAAACATACAAATTTGGCATAGAAGAGAGGATTTATTTTATTCGATTCTGGTAAACCAATTGGTAGGCTAGCGGATTTGTTGTTTAGTACCGTATTCCTATCTCGCTCGAAACCCCAGTGCGATTAATTCTATAATACAGTTTAATCTATCTAATTTCATTTAAAACAACATATGACAAATTTATACTACGAGCCCCATTGAACCGTGGTCTGTTAGAACTTCTTCATCTCCTTTGAAACGTTTCGTTTGCTGCTACGACCTCTTGCGCAGTAGCTTACTGATGAACTTTGTCATACGATTGAAAAATAGAGGCTTTTACGACCGGTGTCCATATTTATACTATGACCGGTCGGGTTATTAAACCGTGGTTTGTTGGAACTTATCCCCTTCTTCCAAACGTTTTGTTTGCTGCTACGACAAACATCTTTTGGATTTGGTATACTATTTATAGTCCTGGTAGTAATACTGACTGCTCTTATGCAGATGGTTGCTGACTGCGGTAAACTCCAGCTGATGATAATGGGATTGAAACAGTATCCATAAAACCGCTTAAATTTTAATTTTTACTAAGACTAAACCAACATGGAAGATCAGTAAGCAATGAATAGAAAATCATCCACACCTGAGCAGTGTCTAACAGATAAGTGTAGCAGATCCAGAAGAAACGTCGGTCAGATTCTTGAAACGAGTTCTATGACCCAGCCACAGTGACGATGTTTGCCATAGCAGCAAATGAAACGTTTGGAAGAAGGGGAAGAAGTTCCAACAAACCGCGATTTAATAGTCCGGACAATCATAGTATAAATATGGATACCTACCGTAAAAGTCTATATTTTTCAATCATATGAGAAAGTTCATCAATAAGCCATTGCGCAAGATATTCTGTAAATCAAATCAACTGCATCACTTCTACACACTGTTTATGGAAAACTTTTTCATTTAATTGATGATAAACAAAATCCAGTACGTGGTGCTTTCAATTGTCTACAGTACAACAAACTCCAAGAAAGATTTTTTGATATAGGGAAATTCGTGAAAATTTTAATAGTGTTCGCCTAGTTCTTCGATAACAGAACTGAGTACGTAACCTACGGCTACAATTCAAATTTGGTTCATTAGGTAACAGAACATGTCTACTGTATGGATGTACTTCAAGGAGCAAATTCTATTATTACGTAATAATAACCAAATAATGCGCTTAATAACGCTGATTAAAACTAACGAAAGAATCTCTTTTAGTTATAATAAAACAGTTAATTTAGACCAGTGTCTTCAATATGGGATGCTACTATGGTGGTATTCTCAATGTTTATATATGATTTTAATTGTGTAATCGAATATTTTATAACGTGACACCTTTGTTTATATTAGGAGGATTTATAATCGAAAGTAATTCGGTAGCACATTTGAACCATTCCGAAAAGGAACTAAACAAACATTTATGCATTATCACCCAATTATATTACCATTTATTTACATTTATTAACTCGCGTTTCAGTAAATAACTACCTAATTACCACGATGTTACCACATACTCGTTCTGGTACAAATGGCGACTAAATTATGATCATTTCCTTATATGGACATCAATTGTTCTGGACTTTCGTGAAAACATTTTTTTTCAATCACAGCATAACAAACATACAGTAGTGTGTATTTTAGACGCGCCTTTCGAAATATGACTTTACTCCATTTTATTCGGCTTAAAACTAAACTAAATGTTAAATAATCAATTTAATTTGTTTTCAAATCGATTCATTTGTATAGTAATTAAATTTTAGAATCGATTATGTTAGCTGCGTAGGGTACGGTCTAATGATTATTTTGAAGTTCTTTTTACAGACAGAATTTATTAATAAATCAACATTTCGTATAAAAGTTAAACCACTTTTACTTCTTAACAAAGCGTCTTCTAAAAGCTTTTATTGCGATATTAAAGTTAATGTTTTTTGTTTATAGTTACTTTTAGAACTTTTTATCCGACATAAAAACATAATTTTCTGATATTTTTTTCTGGTTATCGTGACGATATTTTGATTGATAGTTTATGTGACAGCATATTATTTACTCGGAAAAATTAAATATTAAATAACTTGTAATGTGTCATGCATTATTTTTTCCCGACCTTTACCTTGCAACATTGATATCAAAATTCTATAACGTATGTACAAATCGATTTTATTTTTTTATGACTTGTATTAATTGAATAATTTCATTTCTCTAAAAACTACTTTACATTATTACTCTACAGTTACATTGATCGGTTTTGTTTTCATTTTTTCTACCAAATTTTGTTGCGACCCACTTTCTAGATGCTTTTGAACAAAATATTGCCGAACCCTGTCGATACTTTTTTTCAACTTTTTGTAGTATCGAAACGCTTGTTTTCTTTTATTTAATTTCTAAGTTGGGAATCGATTTGCATTAAGCTTGCATTAAGCCACGCAAAGCTGTTTCACAAAATAATTCCTAGAATAATGGAATGTACGTTATTAACACAAGTGGCTGAAAACTTTGTTGGTGTTTACTTGACCTAATGTGAAGACAATGAAGAAACTAATACAAAATGCTCGAAATACAGAACATATAAATAAACAAAATGGTAAAATTTAAGTAATTGTTTATTAAACAAAACCCTGACTGTTTCCTTCTTCTATTTTTTTCATTTTGGAAAAAAATGGCAGAAGTTGTGGAGATGCTTACTTTCATTTTCAACGTATTTTAATATGTAATTGTTTGAGAACATTATTTTAATTTTCTTGTCTTATTGTTAAACGGAAATCTCGTTTATTACCAGATTATTTCTACGAAATCGCAGCTAACGTGACACGCTTCAGAAACATGTACATTAATATGGAATTTTTTTCATTGACGAACGCACGACAGTCATTTACGGGTTATACAACACCTCTGGGTTACTTTTACATTGTATAGAAAAATTATTTTAAAATGATAAGTTTAAAACCTGAATTGTTGTTGCAAACTGTAGAAGTTCCAAGTAATTATATTACTTTGAATATAATCAAACATACTGATTAACAAAATTTCCGATGTTTTAGGTACATTATTTTCTCAAAAAAAATTAAGAACAATTCAATATTTAAATCTAGTATAATTATTAGGAGGTTTTGGGTCACCTAAAGTAACAGTTTCGGCGGTTATCGTTACTTGTGCGCATGCGCAGTAAGGAAAAGGTAAGATTAAACGATATAACCATAACGCCAAACTTTATTTACAGTAAATGTTAATTTCATTTAGTGTGGTTATAGAGACCAATCCGCAATACGCTGTCAAATTAATTGTAAACCGTCACGTAACATTAGGTTAGGGTTAAAAAATATAACGAAAAAATGTAATAACTGACAGTTCTGTTAAAACCTTGATTAATATTGCTCGACCTTGTCGTTATTTATAATCACAGAGTACGTTATTTTTGACGTTATTTTAAGTGACCCAACATCTTTCTATTAATAATTAGTATAGAGTATCTTCGACTAATAAAATGGTTGCGACATCTAGTGCCGCCCCATTCTATCTTAACACGTCAAATACTACTTTGTTGACATATGTATAAGCAGTTACAAAAGTTGATTCATCGATTATTATAACTTTCTAAACGATGACTTGAAGCTTACTCGCATTCTCTCACTCTTAAAGAGTCCCAAAACGGGGAAACAGCTGTCGAGTGATTCTCGGGAGTTTGCCATTGTACAATCTTTTGCGAATTAACATGAGAAGTTTTAAGTCAACGCTTAGGTGGCAATATTAATCAAAGAATCGACCTCTGTAACTCTTAGAGATCTGTCCACAAAGTTGTTTTAGTATAGAGTCTCTTCTTTGTTTTATCTTGTTTATTTTTTAGTGGGCGTTTGTTACTGAAATATTTAGCAATAGAATTTCCCCTCTGTATCCACAGGGACTCCTTCATTCGGTAATGTGGATTTCCACTCGGTGGTTGTCTTTCTTAGATGCTTTTACTACTTTTGTAATGATACGGTTTCACGACATCGCTCCCTTCTGATGTCCTTTTGCTCAACCAACGGTCTGAATACCCAAGATCCTGCATTCTGTCGACATTTTCATCAGTTCTTGCAAATGAATGCAACTATTATTTTTAATCATTGCTTAAGTTTAAGTCGAGTTAGTGTAACCGGCCATAAGGTCCTAAACTGTTTTATTGAAATTGCTGCTTGATAGAGCCCATTATCGTGTGTTTTTTTCACACGAATGACCTCTTTGTTAAGTTTTTATAGAACCTCTCGGTAAAAGTGCAGATTGATCATTTGGCTTTGACGCACAATCTCTGTATGGACAACTCCTTGGCTCTCAAAAAAAAAAAACATATTAGTATGCATTTGATCTTCGTCTGGACCATTCTTGCTTTTTTGAACCTTGGAGATCAATCACCAGTCACGATTCCAAAAAGTCACAACATCGTTCCTTTCTGATGTCCTTTGGCTTTTGAAAAGGTTTTTTGGAACCGTTATTGCTCAGATTAATCTCATCCTCAATTCCTTCATCAAAATCTGATGAACGGTGATCAAATTTAACTCTTCCACATTAGTCTTACTATCAACTAACGATCTGAACATTCCAGATTCTGTCGACATACGATTAACCAAATGAGTTCAAATTTGTATGGAAGGCCTACCACATGTTCGCCAGATCGAATGCTACGTTGCCGGTTTCACTACTTAATTTACAAACTCGTATGTTTATTGTAATTGTGACGCACACTTGCAATATGCAGAATGCAATTGTATTCAGCGTTCTGGAGTTATTTGTATCATTTTGATATCGTAAAGTAGGCATATTGAAAAAAAAAGGCGAAAATTGCGCTGAAAAAGTTATTTTAATAATCAAAACATTTTGTTGGATCGAAATAAGATTATTAGATTTATAGTAAACTAGCATTGATACCCTGTGTTGCCCGGGTTACATAGGCCCTTGCTTGTAGTTCCAATCAGAGAGGCCAGGGAGGAATGGGTTCAGCTCCGTTTTGGGCGGCCATAAGTAACAAACAGACAGACTGAAACACACAATTACCTATATTAATATAGATCTTTCTATTCAAATCGAACATAAATTTAAGGTACCTAATTAAAGTTTAAGATTTCTAAAGCCGACCTATAATTAATTAAACAAGGCAATTAAATTTAGTCCTGTAAATAATAATAATACTTTTCTTTAGTTGATAAATGGATGTTTAGTTTTAAGAATTAAATTTACAATCTGAGTAAAAACTGTTGTTTATGCAACTCATATCCGTTGATAAAGAAGTGTTGATACAGAAGTTACATTAAAACTCATAGTGTACGTGAGAATTGACCTTTTGATGAAGGATTTTTTGAGTGCATCTGCACTTCGTATATTAATTCATAGTGGGGAAAGAAAGTGAACTCTCAATTTGGTAGTCGAAGATTCGAAATGAATTTAAATAATTAAACTTACAGTTTGGGTTTTGACTAGTCAACATCGAAAATAGAATAGACTCGTTCTTAATTCATCAACTGATCAACATGTAAAAATAAGTAATAAACTCTGATATTTTGGTAATAGGGTCAACATGGAATAAATCAGTCATCGAAATTAAAAATATAATGTAACAAAAAACAATCAAATCGCAACGTTTAAAGTGCGTGAAAATTAATCGAACTGGTAAGACGGTTTAAAACAGCGAAACAATTTCAAGTAAACGTGACCGAACATAAACTAATCCAAAACTTAATAAGTAAATTTGACCAACAGATTAAAGGAAAATTTCATCATACCGGCCGGAATAATAACGTTAAAGGTTAGTTGAATAAGTTTATATTTAATTCTTAGTACGATGTAAAAGAAGGTGTTATATTTAATTAGATTTTTCATTATTCGTCCTTTATTTTGTATTTTATTTGTGAAATGTGTTTTACATTAAATTTAATTTGTTATTGGATTGAATAAAATTTTATTAAAACTAATTAAATTTAGGTAAAATTAAAAAAAAATTTTGAATCTGGAATTTTAATTAAATATTTTTTTCTAAAGTAAATAATTACGATCCATGGTAATATTTATACTGTTTATAGCACATATACAGGGTGGCCCATCGAAAACGAAACAGACCGTTTTTGGCACTTTCAAAAAAAAGTTTTTGTTTGGAGTAGGATATCTTCCGAAGACAAAGTTTTTTTATTGGTCTCGGATCGGAGAAGACAAAGTTAAAAAATAGGCAGAAAATATTGTAATATGGACGAGAATGCCAATTCATGTTTACAAGGGATATTCATTAACAATAAAATTTGCCCTGATAAATGAACATAGAGTCCAGGCAGCCCCCATCTCAAAAATCTCAATTTACAGGGTGGGTCAAGTGACACTTACCAACAAAATACATTTTATTCCAGAGAAAGAGCTAAGGGACCCAGGACCCCCTTTTTCTAGAAAACAATAGAAAATAAAAAATGCTGAACAAGTTGGTAAGATGAATCAAGCTTGAAGTTGACATCTCGTACATGAAATTTTTCTGTATATACTAACAGGGGCCTATATGAATAAAAGTATTTGTTTACAATAGAGAATTACAACCCTTTCACATGTGTCACTTGACCCGCCCTGTAAATTGAGATTTTGAGATGGGGGCTGCCGGAGCACCCTGTTAATTTGTTAGGACAAATTTTATTGTTAATGAATGTCTCTTGTAAACATGAATTGGCATTCTCTGTCATACTGCAGTATTTTCTGACTTCTATTTTTGGGCTTCCCTGACCGAATTGAGATGCATATAGCTGTATAGAGAATTGAAAGGGCATTTATATGAGGTACCTGCCGATCCATTATGCCATTTAAGATTATTGACATGGGGGCTGCCGGATCCATCCTGTTTATATTTAGGGGTCGTCGGAAGATGTCTCCCCTTCAAACAAAAATTAGCCTGTTCGAGCGTTTTTTAAAGGGTAAGATAGCTCCAAAAAACGACTTGTTTCATTTTTGGTGGGCCACCCTGTATATTGAAATACAAGTAGCAGAAGGGGTCAGAGTCAGTTATGTTACTTTAGATAATAGTTAAAAAAACTGATTTCTAGAAAAACTAATTAACAAAGAGGTTATAAACAAAAGGATCAGCTGTGAACGAGTTAAGGAACAAATGAGCGAGTGAAGTGTCTTGTATTAGTTATTTTGGTAGAGTAATGTATTTGTTTATGTGTAGTATTTAGGTTCCGAGTACGGGTTGCGACTGTCTAGATGGACGTATTTAATTTTTGTAATTCTATTTGGCCCCGGCAATCCGGTTCTAGGTGCCGTGGTGGTGTTGACCTATTTTTGCAGCTTCGGCACATCGCTCGACACTTTATTTTTGTAGGTCGACCTGACCGCATCAATCCCGTTTTCTGTGTCGTACTCGTGCTGTCGCATCTTTGCACCTTGAGCACGTCGCCATCGGCCTAGGTGAATGTGTCGCATTTTTGTACGCCGACTTGAATTTGAATGAATACCTGTTCATAATGAATATTGTGTTGTATTTTCATGGTTTCTTTCCACGTAAGCGATGGTCATTTAACTTCCGCTGGAGCTACCTGTCAATCGGAGAGTTAACTCCTCTATTAAATCTGGCGCCCGTTTCGTCTATATATTTTTTAGAATATTATTTCAGTTATACATTTGGACAATAATTGTCTAAATAAAATCAACATATTATGATAGATGAAATTGCAATTTTTTTACATTTCGTAACTTTTTTTAACAAAATAGTCAGCTAATACAAAGTTTAGGTTAGAATTGAAGGGATCTAGGAAAACTTTCATTTCTGTCAATTTTAGATTATATTTATGTCACTGTTTAATGCAAAGTTTTATGCCACTATCGGTATTTTGCTGTACTTTAATATACAATGTAAAATATAATTAAATAAATTCAATTCCACGGCGTGTCCAGTTCAGTTCTTTTTGTCGGCAATACACATTAACAAGATCCACTGCCATATCACATTGATATTGATGATGCACATGTAGGCTGTCCTGCAGATTCAGCAGTAAGGTTTCTCAAGGATCTGGATTATTACAGCGCAGGTTTTAATTCACTATACTTATATTCCATTCAAAATTGTAATTTGTTTGTTTTATTGCAAATTTTTGGTTAGTATTTTGTTCTTCTAGCCGATTTCTATGATTGAGGTTCGCCACTGTTCTTTACTTTTTTTTGCTTTCTTGCCGTTGTTCTGATTATTTTATATATGAAATTAATCTATTGTTATATTGTACGTGTTTACCAAGCGTGACTTTTCTTTATTAGTGAGTTTTTAAGAATATTTAGTACCTATTGTTAATACTTATTCAGTTTTGCTATTCATTTTCTAATATATTTAATTTTTATCACACAAAGCTAAGGGTTCAAAAATAAAGAATAATTTGAATAAGGGTTCGTATTTTTTCAATCACATCAAACAAATGCCGCATGACATAAAAATAAATTTCAACGTCTAAAGCGCTTCGTATTCTTACATACACAACAAGTTTACGATGGCAATATCCGTTTCTCAAGCATTTAAACTTAATTAAAGTTGATTGTAATTAAAACTTTTATTTTTTCTTGTACGACTTAAAGTATAATTGAATTTTCCAACAGCTCAAAAGTACGAAGAATTTATCTAATTGTTACAATGTTATTGAGCTTGACGTACATTTTATCAATGAAACTTATAAAATATCACAGAATTTTTTTCCTTTGATGGTAGAAAATTTATTTTTAAGGATAACAGTTATAAGCAGCTAGAAGTAAATACGACTTTTTTTTTATAAAATGTGGATTTAGATGTAAAGATCGGAACGTGGAAAACATACAAACTTGAATAGAAACCTTAAGAAAATATTTCAAGCAAGAACAAGAAGCCCGAGAAATAATTTTATTTTTAAAGTTCTAAAGGAATTGCATTATTTGATACTGTGGAAATACGTGAACCCACTTCCTTTTATATAAGATAACAGGAAGAAAAATGTTATGCTTAAACATACGTATTTTTTTCTAACAATACATGTCCTCTTATTTATATGCATTTTATATTAAGACCAGTCGGACGTATTTGTGTTAAGTTCAATTACGAGATAGTTTATGTAACTGAACGTTATGTTCTCGAAATGTTGCCTGTTTTACAAAAATTGTCTTTAAAAAATTAGGGACTATTTTTGGTTTTTAATGTATGAATTTTTCCAAAATTTGGCTTTCCAATTGCAATCACAACATTAATAGCCTAGGGAGAACCCTTTTTAACGATTCTAAGTTTATTAAAATACGTTAAGCCTCTTTGGAGTTATCCGAAAATGCTCGAACAACCCCCCACCACTTTTCTTTCAGAGACAAAGCAAAAAACATTGAACAAAAATGATTTGAATTTGTCTCAGGCACTAAAGTTTGATTTTTCATAACGATTTGTTTTAGTTGCAGAGGCGGTAGCCGAGGCAAATAAAACACGTGAGGTACATATTATATTTTTTCCGAAATCCCAAAATTTGAACAAAATCCGACAATATTTTAACGTTCTTTAAGAAGTAAATGTAATTAACTGCTTTGATTTTTACGACTGTTTGCAACAGGCATGCGGGATTCAAAATTTACATACATTTTACACACCTCTACCGGCGAAAATGTGAACTGAAAAATCGTCGTATAATGAATTACTTTAGGGCCGATTTTATTTACTTTACTGCCGATTTCTTTGTACTTTAGTGACGATTTTGGAAAAAATTGCTGTTCCTAACTTTTTCAAACAAAACCATGACATATGCTACATTTTTTTTAATACAAAAAAATTAAATTTGATAAATAAGCAATTAAAATTATTTTAATAATATTTCTAACTACGCCACTGATTTTGTATTTAAAAAGTACCTGTATAAAAGCGCAAGCAGATTTCAAATATTTATATAAATAAAAATGTTCTGAACAGTTTTCGTTTTGGACCAAATGTGAAAAACGTCTTATATTTTTTTTATTTGAAGATAAAACGGGATGCGGCATTCAAATTTTCTCAAAATTCGAGCTCAACACCTTTTAGTCACTTTTCCTGTAAAATGTCGATTATATTTTAACAGCCGTCAACGATAGGAAACCAAAATAATTCTGACAAATAAAACGAACAATTTGAAAACTTTCTTCTTTCTTGTTAAATTGCGCTAATGTTATTAGATCAATCAGAAAAAAATTAAAATCATATCCTGCAAGGCGCATCCATACGCTTAGAAATTCAAGTAGACTGCTAGTAGGCTATACGATCAAATCTATCATTTGTGACATTCATTTCCGGATCTTCCAAGATTACTCACATTTCTATTTTGCAATTAACTACTTGAAAAATGGGCTACACATTTGCCGAACAGACTGATGTGCTGTTAGTGTTAGGCTTTTGCAGTGGCAATTGTCGGGAGAGCGTGAGGGTTTACGCAGAATGGTTCCCAAATCGGATTGACATGATCGCATAGCCTACTAACAGTCTACTTGAATCTTTAAGGGTATGGATGCGCCTTGCATAGGTATGATTTTAATTTTTTCTGATCGAACTATTAACATTAGCGCAATTTAACAAGAGAGAAAAAATTTTTCAAATTTCATTTATTTGTCAGAAATATTTGGTTTCGTATCTTTGACGGTTGTTAAAATATTATCATTTATTTGACAGTGCCCGTATGAAAGTGACTTTTCTTGTCATCAGAAATTTGTTCACATTACACAGAAAAACGTCTTCGAAAGCAGACAACCAGCATACGAAAGCGGAACAAAATCCGTCGAACCGTTCTCGAGTTATTCCCAATATACAATATTTTTTTGGAAAGTTTGACGCCCTCTGGCGCCCTTATGGTGCACTTTTGGTTATAGGTAAATTGGTGTCAAACGGTCTATTTTGAGCCAGAGAACCTCTGATAAAGCCATGTACACACCTTTCAGAAACACTCTGTATAATGCAACATATAGTGTGTCGCTTGGTTGCCAGGCATTCGTTTAATAATGCTCAAATTACATTGTACTTTTACACAAGATTTTGTTTTATGCACAATAGTAACGTGTGTCTCCCGGAAAAGTTGACATAGGCGTTTGCTATGTTAAATTTAAAATTAACTTTCTTCTGGATATGATAATAATGAGTGTTTAAAAAGCCTTAGTGGATGAGTTGATATAATGGTCGGTACGGATTTACAAGACAAAATACCTTGTTCAATTCAGATTGCCGTTACTTTTATTCATCAACTTGTAATTTAATTTTTATAAAATACAGTTATAATCGTAACCATAAATTAATAGTTTTTTACTTTCACGAAGTTCTGACGCTACAAAGTTAAAAACAAAAATGAAAATGTTAATTAAAAAAATTACGGCAATTGGAATCGAACCCGGGTTTTGTACGTAAAGCACTTCCCGACAACGGTTTAACCAATTTACTAAGGTGAGTTGATAAATGAAAACTACTAAACAATAACTTTGTTTAAAATAAAAATACGTTTTAAAAACTCATTACTATTTTTTTTCTATTTTATCGATTTAACAAAATATGTTGCTATGTTGAGCTAAAATTTTGCAGAATTTAACATAGTAAACGTCTATGTCTACTTTTTCGTGGAACACACAGTATAATTAATTAATGTGGTAATTATAGGCCGCTAGACGTTATTTTCCCATTTATAAAATTTAAATGTTTTCTTCATGTAACAAAGATGCCTACTGAGATAATTTTAGGGTTCGTAAGTATGTCTAGGCTTGAAGTATTGAAAATTATGACATTATTTTGAAATTCGCATAATAAAAAGCAAATTTTGTCAAGGTAATATAAGAACATAACTGAAGCTCAGTATGTGCGGCATTGTTTTACCCATGTTTTTTACTTAAAAACTTAAAGTTTTAATTAATCAACACCCGGTAGCGCAATTATTCGGAAGACCGTTGTGGTTCCATAAATTAAGAAATTCGCTCAAAACTCAATCATAAAAAAAAGAAGGTGTTTAATTCAACTAGAAACATGCATTTAAGTAGTCGTTTCACTCAAACATAGGGAGTTTTTGGATATCGTAAAACAAACATGGTAAAGACGATTCAAATGATTTCCTTCTAAGCATGCGTAATAACGTATGCGCAAGGGCAGAAGAGAGACGCACATGCGCATAAGGGAGACACGTTATTTTAGCGTTTATCGTATTTGTTTATACGATATCCAAAAACTCCTTATTTTGATGAGAAGGTTCACCTCTTCGATAAGGATTGACAAAAATTTCGTCTTTAAATTATACTTTCGATAGGTTGATACCTTACTTTTCTCAACTTCAAAATTAAATACCGAATATAACTTGGTTAGTGCTCCTTTTTTAAGCGAAAGACCGATTATTAGTTTGGGGGATATCTCAATAAATATCGAATGTAACATTCACGAAAGAAAAACTTTCTGGTCTGTCGAATTGTTTTTTTTTGCCAGAAATATTCGTGACGTAGAAGGTTATCACCCCAAATGATTGATTTCTCAGCCAGATATGAGTTTACAACAGATTACGCTATAAAGGTGTTTGAACAAAAAGCCATGCGTAAACTTGATAATCCAAATTCCAATACGAATTAAGCGAAGAAATAAGATCCATCGATCACGGATCATCAAGATGCGCGGCGCATTAAAATCTAGCGGTAAATTAAGAACCGAACGGTGAATTAGAAACCAAAGGTGAATCTAAAATTGTAAAAGAACATACCAACTGGAAATACGTTATCTATGGGGTACAGAAAGAATCTTCGTTAAATTACGTTTATAAAAATACAACTTACATGGAAACAAAATGAAGTTTGGTTTACGACCTTCACCAAGAAAAATTGAAAAGTATCCGCTTAATGGTGGAAGCGATCATTTGATTTACGCAATCTATGGAGAAATTGATCTAACTAAGCGGAATTCTTCTTTCCACAGAAATTAATGAAAATCATACAATTCCACTAAAGTAGTTTTAAAGAAAAATCTTGTTACGTAAGACTGAAATATCTACCAAATGAATCAAATTAGTAACAATAAAATTATAAATAATTAATAGAAATATAAATCTACTTATTTTTATATGGAAATGTGAATTTGAAAATAGGGTTATCCGAGTTTGGAAATTAAAGTGCACATTATTCGATTTTGAAACCAAGCACAGTAATTTTTGTTAATCTTCAATGCCACTTTTGGTAGACGATCGTTTTTGAAACCAAAGTACGTTAATAAAACACCCAAAATGTATACTTGTCACGGCGAACACATGGAGTATTGTACCTACGCAATATTACCGTGAATTTGCATAGTACAAGCAGCGAATACTATATTAATTAATTAAAAAACAATTGTTACAATACAATATATAATGGTGTAATAAATTTTTTAAATGTTTTGTTTTGTAGAAAATATGTTATACATCAAAAACTTGTATCATTTTTTGTGATGACATTATATTTATAAATTTAAGTAGGAAATTTCAATTTGTGCGTTCATATACACATACTGAATTTTATTTAAAATAATTTCAGAGTAGGGGTAGTCCATTCGCAATTTTATTTGTATCAGAGTTATCTGGGTTTTCATTTTCTTGAATTGGCATCAGTGTAAATTTATAATATTCGAAGTATGTTTTAATTTTTATACAGTGACAGGCAAAGAGTTTCCATCAAATGGGAAAAATTTTTGTAATTGAGATATCCGTAAATTTCTTTTGACAAATGAATTCAGCATATCGAATGATAAAATAAAGCACTTTGACAAATGTCATGTGACCACTGTCATGGCGGCAATTTAAAAAATATCCCTTAAATATGTAAAAAGTGAGGTTAGATAACGAGATATTGAAAAATGCCTAAGAAAAAAGTTGTTCAGAATTAGATTATACGTTTATGGCTAAATTTTCAAAAGAAAATAACTACTTTTAAAAATATCAGTTTTTCTGCATTTTTGTATGTTTTTGTATGAGCTTATTATGTATAACTTATATTATGTGGCTATATCATATAAATGTTATTTTCTTAATTATGGTATCTATAACAAATTGGTGCTTAATTATTATGGTACCTATTAAATTACATAACGTTTAAAAAATACATTTTGAAATATATTTCAAAAGAAATTCGTTCTAAAATTAAGGGAAAATTGCATGACATTATGGAAGAACCAATCAAAATTCAGTATTTAATTTCCAGAAATTTACTCGTTAACTAAAATAAGTCGATATTTTTTTGACAACAAAACTAACCCCAAATTTAGTAAATAAATTTAATTTTTGCTTTTTTCTTTTCTGGATTTGGCGATGATGTGATGCAATTATTTTTTTTTTATTTAATTATAGTTAAAGGAATGCACTGTAGATGATAGTCTACGCGAAGTTACTATATCTGTGTGTTTCTTAGAAATATCACAAGGTATTGCTACTTAGGGTAAACCAATTACTAAATCACTAACTATGGATAACACAATCTCTGTGTTTAAACAATACCGAGAATTCAAATCTTATATCGACCTTCGGTATTTACTATTATATTCGTATGTACTAAAATTCTTATTGAGGCGGGCGCCAACCAATTTTCAAGGTCTGTCGCGCACGTCTTTTCAAATGCCAATCTACATTTTAATTTTTTAATTTATAGTAAAGTTTCACCAACGTAATTAACACATTGTGTTAAGATCACGATTTTTTACCGCTCATAAGTGACTTGTAAACGAACTTTTAATTGCTCACTTTTGCCTTATTGTAATTGTTAATTTATTTAAAAATACGATATCGCCAAATTGTGAACTGCGTATTTTATGCATAAAGGTCTGGTATTTCCCCATACAATTTTTTATAGACCAATTTTGGGGCGTAAACGAAACAATATCGTTTTGGGGCTTCGAAATGCCCTAGTCCACTTTGAGAACGTATGTTTCTCGGCTTCTTTTAGCTTCATCTTTGTGCTAAAACCGTAGTTTAAAGTTGTTTATAACTTTATAAATTTTTGTGATATATATTTATTCAAAATTATTTAAAAAATGTAATCTATAGAGATTTTAAATGCAAATAAATGTGCGCATAAATTACGTTAACTAAATTAATATTGTAATGCAAATAATTGCTGCCAAAATAAATAAATAATAAAACGATAGCGAAATTAATCTAAATGCAATTCAAGCGCATACGATTAAATATTTGAACATATTATATGAAAGTAAAGTGCCGCCTCGTGCATGTAATATAAAAATTATTTGCTATAAATGATAAAAATGTGTAAACATTTATCTGAGTAAAAATTTAAACCGATAAAGTAGATAAGCCCTTTTAAACTAAAAGCTTTCATAACAAGTTCAGTTATTGAAAAACTGATCACAATTTTAATCGTAACTCAAGCTTAAATAAAAAATAGCTAAAAATGTTCATTCTTGTTCCTCACATATAACTGTGCATTAAAGAAGAATTTCAAGGTTTCCAAATATGATTATGTATGGATATCTTAAGATACAATTTCGTTCTAATTTGTAGTTAAAATTAATATATACATGCAGCTGTTTCTGCAATTTGGAGTATATCGGATGCATCTCGCATATTTTTGGATAAATTTTAGCTTTAAAAACAATTTTCGATCGAATTTAGGCGCATTTACAGATTGCGGGTGATATTCCGGTATCATCCCTGTAAAATTATGTTTTATATTACAAAATTTTGTAATTAGTTAAGTAAAATTTTGTTTATTAAGTAGTACATCTGGTAAGTGTATATAAAAATTGTGTGTTAGCGTTGATTGAAATATTGGTAAAGATAGTCAACCGCTTGTATTTGCTTGTATCACTGATGCAATTCACATATGCATGTTGGGTTGCGTTTTTGTTTTACTTTTTCACCTGTACTGAAGCGCTAAGTTGTAATGTGTACGATTCTTGAAATAGAATAGTTCAATTTATTCCACCGTTGTAAAAATGGCGCAACATACAATCCGTAAAATTTACTTTGTCAATACAATGTTGCAACGTTTTCAAATATTTAGTAAACGTATTAACTAGTAATTAAAAGTGACGAATTTTTCATTTATGAATAATACCATTGATGATACATATCTTGGATTTTAATGACAATGTTTTTTTAATAATTTACTAAAATACATGCGAAGCGTTATTTGTTAAAACAGTTTGGTTTGGTCGGTGTTAGATAAATAAGAAACAATTATTTTACAAATTATGCTTGCACTTTATTTTTTAACTTGCAAATAATAATGTTGACATTTGTTTGTCATTTAATAACTTCGTTAGGAATAAAGTAGAACATACTGGGAGAAATACCACTAGAGTTCAGAAACGCAAAATTATTGGTTTTTGTATCTACTTGTTTTTACGTGTTCAGTTGAAAAGGATTTTAAATAAAATTGGTTTTCAAATTTTTCAATTCAAAAGGCAACAAGTTACCGTGTTTTTTAGGGAAAGTGGGTTCCACTAGACCTTCAAATTTAAATTCACTTGGTAATAAAACCTATTCCTATTACTTCTAAAAATAAAAGTACTAGATTTTAGCTTGAGGTGTGTTGTCTCCCGACGCGGTGCGGATAATACGTGTATAATACACTATTCTTTTCTGTGACGAAATAAATGACGATTTAATATTGAAAAATCATATTACAATAGAATTAGAAAATTATTGAGGGAAATTTGGTGTTAAAAATAGTACTCACTTTTTTTCCCGAGGGAAAAATAATTTACGAAAAGTGACACTTTGTTATCTGTTAGTAGAGATAAAAAGTTAGATTTTACTCTTTGAAACTGTATCAAAATATCATGGTTTCGAATTAAAATAGTTTAATTAAAGTAAAAATAGCTCATTAATTATAAACATTGTTTCAAAATTACAATTCCAACTGATCTAAAATAATAGTAATAAACAAATGTATTACGAGGAGTCTTCCGGATTATCGTTTATGAGTCACATTCCTTATCGGCTTAGTCAGAAATTCTACAATTGCATACTTTTAGCAACACCTTTAGTAAATGAGTAGGCTTGTTATAATATTGTTTAGATGCAAACAGTTGAGTACGTTAGATTGTAATATAAGAAAATTCAACATTCGTTCCAACATAAAAAGGGATAGCGTTTCTATGTTAAAAATTTTAATTTCAATGACCAAAATTTAGAAATTTACTTGCGTAAGCCTAATAGATTTTAAAACATTTTCAACGGATAAACGATGTTAATGTAATAAATATATGAGTATGGAATTTTCAAAAGTATTTAAAGAAATTGTTTTTTTTGGGAGAACGTTTTTCAACGATTTCTTTACGAAATTAATACTTTTAAATCTGCAGGTTTTTTTTCATAATAATAAACTTTATTCACATGTGTATGTATACAATCTTTGTACATATATGTGTTTGTCATGATGGTATAACCATTGTTATAACCTTACGTAAGAAAGATACAAATAAATATTATTACATTGAACAATTAACAGACAATAAAAAAAATATATAACAAAGGACACACATTTAATTAGTACGTCGACAAAAATCAATAAATTCTTGTATATTGTAGAACGCATGTTTTTGTTTGTTTGTCAACATTGACTCAATGCACCAATATTTCAATCAACGGCATGATGCATTGGCAACAATGTCGTGCCTTAGCATAAACTATCAGCAAAATTACAGTTTTCTATTTCACATTTATCGGCAATACTGTTCTGTAAATTCTACAATACAATTGACGTATTTTCTTAGCACAAAGCGATACTACCGATCTCTGATGTTTAGAACAAATTTCGGGGTCGCATAATCCCGTAAGGTTGACTATCTTTACCAATATTTTAATCAACGGTGTTAGTGAATTCAAACTTGCACACGAACAAATTTACGAACCGCAATTTGCGAATATTTAGTGCCATTAAAAACGTAAGACGGAAGATAGGTTAATGTCGGTCAAAGAGATGTAAATTTATGATTGAGGTTCCATAGTTCGACGCTTGATGGCGTAACAAAGGAGGCGTGTTGAAAACAAAAATTATGTTTTTTTTTTAAATTAATAGGCGGCTTGATAACAAAACATATTAAAGAAGCCGAAAGAAGAGAAGAAACGTCTTTGGTAATTAACATTGCCTCCGTGTTGATTTTATTTAAAAGAATTAGACGGTTGAAGGTCAACTAATGTTTATAATATTATTAAAAAGAATATTTTAAAGGGGTGTTGAATAATAGTGCCACTAATTGAATAAATTAATTCACAATAATTAATTTTTATAATAACGGAAACATCGGATGTTTCCCGAATAATTTCGAACTGCTCGGAATTTCTGCAGAATCTGAACTGCACATACCTTGTTACTTAATGTAGGACCCGCTTAAATTAAACGCCGGGTTTGTATTGTGAAGTTTCATCTCTTGAATTCCCATTGACGGGTATCTATATTTTTTAACAAAATACATTAAAGGATTCTGGAAACATATTGTTTGAATGACCAACGATAACAGTTACTATACAAATTTTATATTACATATAACGGACAAGGTGCAAAAAATTGTATTTATGCTGATAGGTGACAACATTGTGATCACAATATTGAATACTGACTGATTTTAATTTTTGTACAATCACTAAGAATAATAAGTACACAATAAACTAATTAACAATTGTTAGTAGATCTTGTCATCAAAATATTGGGCCCCACGGTTATACACAATGTTGGCACAATGTTTAATCATAACATACCTACAATTGTGAATAAATTATCTGAAGTTCTTAATTGCATGGGTGTCGATGTATACATGAAATTTTAATAAAAAATTGATGTATAAACATAAAAAGGTGTCAATGGGTAGAGGAAGGTTTATTGTAGGGCCGTTATGATATGTATTTTGTAATTTTTTTGGTAAAATTTGTTTGAAGTTGGTTAATATTCATTCCATTTTAAGAATATTTTACTAAAATGCAAACAAAATTTTGATACACGAGAATCCTACAAGAAGCATTTCTTTTTACAATTATATCACATTATTTAGGAACAATAAACCCACAATAATGTTAAAATTTATTGTGAAAAATATTAACAATATTGTGAACGCAATATTATACGCACATTTTGTATACACTATTGGCACAATATATATTTTAAATAATGTGACAATATTGTGTTTAAAATGTTCAATGTACTATATTTCCCCTGACTACAACACAATATTTGGAAATAATTTTAACAATTCTCACGATATACACACAATAAAAACACAATTTCTTTTACGTTGGATACTGGGGATAATATGAAACAATTTCCCGCAAATGGTAATGAAGGCTGAAGAAGTTAAGGAGTGTTTAATTTGAGGAGTTATTCATAACTGAATTTTTATTGGTACATTGTAAAAGATCATTTGAATGGCCTTAAGTGGTCTGCATAAAAAACCAATTTTTACTATTTAGAATATGGTCTAGGAGGTGGAAAAGAAAAACCAACTCAAATCGTTGAAATTGCCGATGTTTTGCCCTCTTTGTGAGGGGTTCTTTAAGGTTTATTTAAAAAGAGTTGTTTATCGTTGTGAAACGTTGGCAATTTCAACGAGGGGGGGGGGGCTTTAAAGGTTTACTGTAAGACATTTACTGCATAAAAATTATTTGAAAAAACTCTCCTTCCAAAGTGACTTTCACTTTAGGCAGAGTCAGGCAAAGAAGAAGTGAAAAGTCTTTCACAACATCAACATTGTCACCAATTTCTTTTAAATTACCACTTACAATATTAGTTAAATTGATATAAGAAATATTTGTTTTGTTGATAGATACGTCTTTTTTATTTTGATTCCGATCCGTCATCAGGTGACAATTCAACATTTGTTTCAATAAAAAGAATTTCTATGACGGCACGACGTAAAAGCCAAATAAATAATTGGTTTTAATTTTATCAAAAGAATTACGATGATGACACGACGTAAAACCGAAGTAAATAATAGGTTTTAAAAATAAAATGTATTAATCTGAGACAATGTTGGATAACAACTTAAAAGTGTATTAATTATAACGAATGGCGCGTCGGTAAAATGAGCCTCCTACCTGAATATAACATAGAAGTAAGTTTAATTTAAATTGTAACATTGTATTCTTACTGGTAACGGTGCTTTGTGACTTGAAAAAGCGTTTCACTTATAAACAAATTTAATAAAAATGATTTAGTTAAAGAATGAAAGTATTGCTATGAATGCCTAAATACCAACAGAAAGGCGATTTAAATTTAATTTTTTTGTTTATTAAAATTAAAAGTTTCAATTTTAAAGGAAATACTACTAGTAAAAAGTCAGGTAATCAACTTGTCAATTAAACTAGATTCTAGACTGAAAGAAGTCTATTTTCTTTAATAATGACTCCGACCGTGAAAGCCTCAATTTTACATTACTTACATTATTTTGCTACTTTGTATTACTTTAATAGAAGTATCGATTTTAGATAAATTAAGATATATGTTTCATATTAATAAAATTACAATGATTTATATTACAACTTTGCTTAACGAATTGAGCAAGACTAATTGAAATTCGTAACCTGACTGAAAATTTCATATTCTTTTTTACATATCATACTTCATCAAAAGTAAAGGTAATTTAATATTCAACAATTACACAATAAACTCAATAACATGAAAACATAGAAATTATTTATAAATAACTGATTGTTTAATTAAACAAAAGGAAGGTAAGTGAAAGGACGAAAGTTTATATAAATACATAAATTTATTACAAAAAGTAGAAAAACTGAGTTAAAACGTGAACATGCTAAACGTGTGGATTCATTTGTTCAATTCCACAACTTATACAGGGAGTTAGATTGCAATTGAATATTGTTTTTTTATTAGATACATTACGAACAAAATGTTTAAGTGTATAGGGCGTTTTCAAAGTATGCTAAACGAATGTTATTTTTAATTGAACACCTTGTATTTTGCTTTTTGGATTTATCATAAAAAATATGTACATTGTAACTCAATAAGTTAACCGTATCTAAGAAATTGTAAGTCAACTTTAGACGGTGCTATAGACCAATGACGTCATACAATTATGAAATCCTCTGTTGATGATCCTAAAAGGGCGAAAAGCATAAGGTGAGGTTGTACAATTACTTGGCGTAATTACAGCATGTGTCAGGGATAGTATGGATATTGATGCCTGTTCAAAATTTTTATTTTCAATTATACATGTACGATGTAGTAGATTTTGTTTAAATCAAACTTTAATTCAATTCAAATCGCCCTTCTATTGGTGTTTAGGCGTACACAACAGTCTTTTACAATTTCATTGTTTAACTCATTATAATTTTTATTTGTTTTAAGTAAACTTTCGACGACAAACAGCTCTTACCGGTAAAAATACAATGTTAAAACTTAAATTAAACTTAATTCTATATTACATTCAGATAGGCAGCTTCTTTTACCGATTTTAATGACTCACCTTTCGTTATTACTACTACACTTTTACGTTATTATTTAACGTTGTCTCAGGTTAATACTTTTTATTTTTAAAACCAATCATTTATTTGGCTTTTACGTCGCGTCGTCATCGAATTTCTTTTGATAAAATTAAAAACAATTATTTATTTGGATTTTACTTGTGTCGTCATAGAAATTATTTTTATTTTTATGTTTGTTGAAATTCGTAGTATTATTATTATACGTTGTTTCATTCGAAAAGAAAATGTTATTTTATAGTTATTTATTGACGATCACTTGAAATTAACTTTCTTCATTTATTGCTTGGGAAAATTTACACGTACGTCCAGAATCCAAGTAAATGAATTATAAAAATTAGGATGAAAAAAAAATTAGAGGACAACCTAGAACAATAGTAGGGATATATGAAATTAACGACGAAATGCGTGCTGAAGATAAGGAAGATTTTGATAACATATTAAAGAAGAAGAAATAGAAGAAGTTGTCAAAAACGAGGAACTAATCATAATGGGAGATTTGAACGGCAGAAAAAATGACAATATGGAAGACGCTAATAACACTCTATGAGGATATCACCGATTGATGATAGCGCATGCGTTCTTCAAATACAAGGACATACATAAATACACATGAAGACATCAAACGTTGGGGCTCAGATCAATTATAGACATAATAATTACTAAAAGAGAACGAACGTTAATTATGAAAGAATTTTTTCTGGCTTCCTTTAAGTGGAGAGACGAAATTAAAAACCACTACCCTGGTTTCAATTTGCTTTCACTTTGATTAATGGCCGTCACGACTTAAAAACTTTTAAAATAAATAAATAAGCCTTGAAAAAGCCCGCATAGGTCGGGCGAAACTTCGGTAAATTCAAACCAGGATAGTGGTTTTTAATTTCGTTCATCCACTTACAGGAATCCTCACAAGAATAATTATCTACAATTTTGCCTTGTTTTTTGTATTGATGTCGACAAATAATATTTGACGTCAATTTAGTCACAGTTCATCAATAAATATAAAAATATAATTGATTAGTTCACTTTTGTTCTTGAGTTATTTACCAAGATGGAATAAAAAAAATAGCTTATCATCATTTTATGTGGAACAGGGAATCTAAAAATGTAGTCCATTTAAAACAAAAGTTTAGCCTGGCATTTGGTTTTCGTTTTTTTTAAATAATACAGTGCGTCGCATTTAAGATGAAGGGACCACCATATTTTCGTTATTTGAAGAACAAGATTTGAATGTTTGTTTGTTCAAACAGGTGATGGTGATGGGTCACATTTTTTCAGATGAAATTTGAACTGCAAACTCAGGTTCTACAAATTGATAAATAGGGCCGATTCTCAATATTTTATTTGACTAGACGGATTATTTGTACATTAAGAAATCATCTGAAGAATGGAACATCTTTAAGATCACTCAGAAGAAAACTGATTTTGACTCTAGATCTAGAAAATGAACTGAAAACAAAAATTATTGCAGAACTCCTAAATCCTTAAGGCGATGTGTTTATTCATTCGTTGATAAAAGAGGAATTGCAAATAAATTGTCTCAAAATGAAAAGTTGACAGGAAGATTATTTGTGAAGCGGCATCAAAACTTATCTCGCAGAGCAGCCCAAAGCATGAATCTTGCTAGGGTTAAAAATGTAGAAGTGATTGAAAACGGATGTCACTTGGCTCTGCATGACTAGCAGAGTGTTATTCCAAAAAAATGAGCAAAATGATATAGTAACTTAAGAACACGCCGAGAACGTAACTATAGTAATATGTGGGATTGCTATGGGTCAAGCGATTCCACCTATGATTTTGTTTAAAAGCCAAAGAACAAAACCAATTTTTTCCAATGGACTTTTTGCTGGTTGGGTAATTCATATGACCACTAAGGTGCCATCATAGGTATCTTACCTAGTAACACAACGCTTCGAATACTACTGAAACGAAAACCATCCTAGAAGTCATTTAATCGAAGAAAGATGTTAGGGACGATTAATGTCCATAGCCAACATATCCTGTGGTTTTAGAGGAACTGAAATGTACCCTTTTAATAAAAATATTCTTTCCAACTACGCTTACGCGCCAGTCTACGAAAGAAGGCTTTAAATTATAAGACACGAAAGGTCACCAAGGAACTCTTTATAAAGAGAAACGATACTGAGAAGAACATTAAAACGAAAGAAGAAAGCTAAGGTCGATCAAGCCAACATGGAACCATGACTTCGGCACAAAATACCGGTAAAGATATATCGTCTTATACGCTTGTGTGCCCTTAAGCTTCATCTGGGTGCATGAGGACTCACATTCAAAAACGAAAAAGTGTTTGTTTGTCTCGATTGTGAACCTTAACTCGATAGACCTTTTTATTCGGAGAGCATTAAATAAGACCATTTAGTAAAGTTTTTTAAAACCTAAAATTGTTTCTAGTTGCTTGATAGAAGTTGATTAAAGTATGCATAATTTTGTTATTATTATTATTACGTCAAAACGTACGTTAATTTTCTTTAGAGTTTTTTTTTCGTGTGTGTTTTTTAGGGGTTTTGGTGCAAATATAAAATATGGAAGGTGATCAGTACCTTACAGTACTCCATGGTCAACAAGAAAAACATGTTGTTCCTGAGGATCACCACTTTGGTTTCCGGAATTAAACGTCAAAACGTACGTCAATTTTCTTTAGAGTTTTTTTTCGTGTGTGTTTTTTAGGGGTTTTGGTGCAAATATAAAATATGGAAGGTGATCAGTACCTTACAGTACTCCATGGTCAACAAGAAAAACATGTTGTTCCTGAGAATCACCACTTTGGTTTCCGGACCTGGTCATCAAGACTCTCCCGGATAATTAGGAAAAAATGTACAACACAATTTCACAAAACACAATCACATTACACACTTAATTAATATTATTACATGTGAATACTAGGGTGGGTAAGGGTTGGCATGTTTAGGTTTTAGTGGTTTTCCTAAACCTTGAAGTAAATGCTTTGCCAAGACGAACCAATCCACAATTGCACACGGTTTCGTCACTACACTGTACAGGTTTATACTGATCTTCTGGGGCACCATACATAACACTTACATCACAATACAATATTTAAAATGTACCATACGATTAAATAAATAATAATATTGTTTGTTAAAAAACATATACCGTTAAGGTGGCTCTTCTCAGCCCCACTTACATTAGTTAAAAAATATGAGTCATCACCCTGTACGACCGGGCAAACAATATCTATAACCCTTTAAAATTACTGGATAGACCGAATACAGTGAAATTTATGTCGTTAATAGATTTTTTTCACAGATGACGTAATCTGGTTACTTTGTTGGCATCAATGCTTGTATGTATTTGGCCGATTTAACCTTACTTTGTAAAATTCTGTAGTCTTACTTGTAGAATTCACACTACGAGATATAAATTTAAATTATAATGTAAGATTATCACAAGGTTACGAACATTAAACTAATATATAGGTTAGAAACAATTTTCAATAGATCGGATACCAACTACAGCCATAAATGGATACCAACGTAATTATAAACATTTTACAATACACTACCGGTATACCTCTAGATTAAAATAACCAGATGACGTCATCTGGGAAAAAGGTCAATTGGATTTAACATTTACTTTTTAAAATATTCTCTGTATATTTTTATACATAATAAAATGACATTATACCGTGTGTTTCACGGAAAGGTTGACATCCGTTTTCTATGTTACATTCAAAATTAATACATATCTTTGTTCTGGTACAATTTGAACACAATAGAGCAACATTATTATTAATACAATATTTATAAAATGTTTGTAATCTATTTTGAAAATGTTAAATTCACTTAAAAAATTGTATTACAATATCGTTAATAAAGTTACTAAAAATACTGCAATCGGAATCGAACCCTGATAACGGAACGCAAAATATTACTAGGCAACAAATTAACGAATTCGTCCACGAGGGCCGCTTATTAAATGAAAATTCATTCGATTCATAAATAAAAATAAAAAAAAAACTAATCAATAACTTGTTTTATTGATTTTTTTTAGTAAAATACGCTTTGAATACGCATTACTGTTCTAATTGTTCTATTTTGTCTATTTGACATGATATGTTGTTATTTTGTGTTCGAATTGTGTCAGAAAAAAGATTAATTAATTTAAAGTAAATACCTACGTCAATTTTTCCGTGGTATGTAGGTACACACGCTATACAAAACGTTGTTGTTAATTACAATTTCTACAACTTTGTAAACTATTAACATGATAAGTGAACTTATCAAATATGTAAGTGCATCTGACCCTTAGAATATGTTCTTTATTTTTACTACTAATCAAATAATCATGCATATCAAGTAATTCTCTAGGATTCCCTTTAGCTATGAAATTTGCGATCAAAATATAATTCTTTTTGTATTTATTTACAAGTTTCCCATACTTCTATGCTGAGTTAGTTGATGTCTTCTGTACAGTCTCGAATCGTATTCGTAAAATCTGCATTTATTAAATTCCATACACGTTTATCTGCTAAACGAAAGGATTTGATTATTCATCCTACGACTATGATGAAAACGGTCTTAGTTCATACGAAAGCTTAACATTGCATACTTCGTTTTGTATACGACGCTTTCGACAAATAAAAAAGTCTCAAATATTACGCTTTATTGATTGTAAGTATTAAAATGTTTATATCAGATTATGTTATTACCTATGTAACGGGCGTTCACATAAAAAAACTGGCCTTGGAAGTTTCCTTTGACATTTTTTAAACAAAGTAGTTAGCTTATAAGGCATTTCAACGCCAAAATGGCGTCTGTAGGGCAAACAAACCTTTGTTTTCATTCGAATGTGAATAATTTATGTTGATTTTTTTGTACTTTCAGTGGCCGTTTTATTTAAGTTGAGTTATAGAGTCTGTGAAAGAGTATTTTAACCAATTTATGCTTAAAATTACAAATAACAGAGATTCTAAAAAAACTTAACACTGTCACGATTTCCTCTACTGCCACAGTTCACTACGGTAAACTATATTGAAATCCTATAACTCAAAGATAAAATTCATTCAATTATACGTAAGTTTGCCCTACAGTAGCTATGTTTAAAGGTCTTTGACACCTATCTGACAGCGCATTGAAATGCCTTATACAAAGTTTAGGTTAGAATTGAAGGTACCTAAGAAAACTGTCAATTTTTAGGTTATATGTCACGTTCCACGCCACCATGCGTTATTTTGCTGTACTATTTAGTGTACACTTAAAAGCCCAGCCTAATTTTTTATTTGAACACTCGTTATATCCTACCTAATTTTTTGAAATCGGAAATTAATTTTCAATTGACGTTTCTTTAAAGGTTATTGCTTAAAATACCGACATAACAAGGTCAAATTAATCAAGTTATAAAAAAGAAAATTTGATTATCTACATAAATAACATAGTTGTCAAAATTGACTTGTTGCGTGACACGTGACATGTTAGCAATTTTTGGCACAAAATGCCACCTACAAAAAGTAAGTTTTTTTTCTTATAACGGTTTGATTCAAGCTAATTCGTAAGAATAATTTCAAAAGGTATTTACACAAAAAACTTCTATTTTTAATGTTGTATGTAAATGCATCATGTACATTAGCATAGGATGGTGCAATTCCATTGTTTAAATTAGCACTTCATGCATACAAATAATATTTACAGCAAAAGCGTCCATTAAAAATTATTTACTTTCTGCTGTTATACGTATACAAGGGACGATTTAAAAGCATCTTATTTCACAAAAAAATTAAATAATGTTAATTGCGCGATAATATACAGTCCTTTTTTATAGAAAAAAATATGCAACCTCGTTTTATTGTTGTGGCGTCAATCCACTGTACTTTCTAACGCATAAAAACTAACGGTTGTTATGCTTAAAAAATTAAGTCGCGTATTTCTTAACGCTACATAAGTTTCAAATGGCAAAAAACCGTAATAAAACTGATGGAATAAATGTGTAATATATGCGGTTATTAATTATGTGCAACAAAATAAAATTTGACCTAAGTATTAAAATATTTTGTACTATAATCTGTTTTATGTGAAACTAAGGCCCAAGAATCAAATGTCAAATAAATTTCATAGCTATCCCAGTAGGAAATTAAAAGTGCATATACTCAGACTAATTAAAAATTTGTGAAAAGCAACCTACTAACGTGTGCTTTTTGAATGTAATTGGAAACAATGGTGTATACGAATGCAATTAGCATATTAAATTAATATTTACGTTTCCAGTTAATTGAGTTCTCAGACATGTTTGTTTCTCGAGAGGGCACTTGCTAACTGAACATCAGAAATGCATAAACTTAGTAATGTATGTGAACGTTACCGTTTCAAATCTTGATAATTAGAAAAATATTAATTTTTGTATTATAATTAAAGCGTAATATACGAAAATTCAAATAATCAGTACAAACATGTTTAGAGCTGATGAAATCGAGTGAATTGGTTGATCTGGAACTCTTAGTTGGCGTCAATGATTGAAGAACCGATTTTTTGTAAACTAATGCACATCTGTCGACAAAATTTTGATAGATTGTAATGGTAAAATTTATGTTAGTATAGAACTGTTATAGAGTTAGAGAACAGATAATGAGACAAGTATATTATTGGAGATTATTATGGATGTTCCATAACATTGTTTAGTTTTTCTGCCAAAATCTGATAATAGTGTGATAGGTACGGATAAGAACCGCGTTGCATCTACAATTCTTCATAATAATTTCAAAATGAACAAAATAAAAAGGCAAAGAGACAACTAATCTATTATCTAACAAATTACGTAATATTTATTGTTTCTACAACGCGTCGGATTTTTCTTCACTTTTTTATCTAATGTTTCCACACTTTCTATACGTTCTTACACACGTTTATTATTGCCGGAGCGAAAAACGAACGTTGGCTTTAATACAAAAATACACTACTGTCTTTATCTGGTTGAATATTATAGTCCGAACGAACTCAATAATTGCGAAAATGGTTAAATTTCTTTGATCGTCTATAACTCGCTATTCCGTGATCGTTTTGAGGGTATTTTGCACGCACGCACAACTTTTTGACCAAACTCGAAAAATCGATATAAGCTCCAAAATGGGCCTTTTGGATTTGCTTCGATTGCCGGAAATCCACGAGTCCAGGAGTCTCTGAAAAACACTCATTCTGTTCAGTTTTTGACGCCTTACATTTTTGGTATATCTTACGAATTAATTGGACCGACATTTTTCCTCTTCTTCGATGGTCACTTAATTGTATTGAAACAAGCCCAGTAGCTAGAAATAGAATAGAAAAATAGTAAATATAATTCACATAGCTTTTTATTTTCTTCGTTAGGGAAAAACCACTAATCCATCAATGTTGACATCGACCTATACCGACCGTCGCAATATAAAATTCTTTTAACACCTTAAACTATACTTTCTCACATAAGAGGACGAGACGAAAAGTCTGAAATTTAAAAATGAACGAAATACTAACGACGAACACGTGAAACGGAAAACTGCTTACGGTCTAAACTGTGATTTTTAATATCAAATCTCGGGTTCACATTTGCATAACGTTTGAGTTTCGATACTATATCGTGAAGAAAGAGAATTCTATTAATGCCAATTTTAAAAACGATTTAAAAAATGCGAAGATAAAACAAACAAAAAGTAAGTTTTCGAGGAAACACACGGGGTTCAGACCACTTTTGATGGAAAGATGTCGGAAACCCATACAAAAAATTAACGAACGAAAAAGTGCATTGTAACGCCACCTATGCATGCATGTGTGTAAACCAATAGGAATTCCGATTTTACCGACGCGAATAAAAAATCTGTTAGATAGTTATGGCATCGTCAAGAAGAAAATTTTTTAACTCAACTTCATCATCAATCTTGAAAAATCGTTACTTTTGGAGATATCGAAGGAAAGAGTGCTAAATCCGGTTTTAAACGACGTATAATCAATGCATTTTTTCGTGCAATCAATTATTATCACGTGTATTTTTTGGGCGTTTTTCAACCTTTTGTCACATCGAAATTTTTTAATTTTTAACCACTTGTGCTTGTTTTTGATCGTCGTTGCCACTCTTTTTGTCCCTTTTTTTAGATCGTCTCAACGATTTTTTCATTTGCCATGAATACCTGTTTTGTGTCGACCTTGGAGCACTTTTTTCTTCGTTATCTCGAAAAGTACCAATTTTTTGAGGTTGATGATGAGGACGAAAAGTGTCGGGTTCGCAAAAAGGATTCGCAGTAGTCGCCGCACGAATTTCTCCGCGGCGCTTTATTCGCGAAAAAACGCAGAAAACGCGAATTTGCAAAATTGACCACATAAAACCGCACAATCTGAGTGGGCTAGCGTGGCAATTGGTAGTTCTTTCGCTCGAGAATGGGCTTTGAGAGCAAATTTTCAAAGTTTTTCTCTTTCGCGACGCAGACTAAATATGCCAGGCGTCAAAAACTGAATAGAAGGGAGTGTTTCAGAGGTTTCTGGACTTGTAGAAAAATCCATTTTCGAGCTTATATCTCGAAAAATATACTTTTTTGAGTTTGGTTGGAAAGAATAACTTTGTAGCTCGCAAAATCTCCCCAAAACGATCACTTTGGATCACTTGTACGATTGCTTTGGAAGGGGAGTTGATATCCCGAAAATTCAGATTTATGTTCAGCAAGGATCCCAATACGAGTCTATGGTTTTTTGCGTTTGCGCGATTGTTTCCCACTCAAATGATATTTTTCTTGGACTATTATCGAATTGTTCAGAATTGAAGATGTTTTCCTCTTATACGTACTTTATACAAGAGCTTTTTTTTTTTGACATTTATCGATAATTGTTTTAATTATTTTATATTGTCACCATCAAGTCGAATAGATAATATAATCTTAATAATCTACTATTTTAATTAATTTGAAAAGCGCTCTGTATATTAATTCATGAGCTTACTCTAAGGCTTTCGACACAATAAGTGACTAAAAACAAACGCATTATAAAACCTGGTTACCAACTAATTATTCCGTGTGCAAATGTTCGGAAACTTTGTCATCCATCTGTTTCAACTTTTTCAATGAACGTTCGCACGCGGCGCAATTAGTTGGTAACCATTTGGTAACGCGTCGATAACCAATCAGTAGCAACCCAACGTGCTGGTCGCTAGGTTATTTTGATTTCTATCTAAGGGATTTTTTAAAAAAATTACGGAGGGGGATTCTTGGTAAAAGTATTCACTGGAATTTTATTTCATTGTGGTAAAAGATGAACGAAAGAATGACTCGCAAATACTGAGCAACTCAGTTTTTTTAACAAAAGTCAAAAGCTTGAATCTACTTTAGTTTATCAAGAACAAGAACTAATAATGTGTCGTATCCCCATGCACAGTGATGCAAACATTTATTCTTGTTGATATGCTTTGGATCAAGTGGTTTGCATTCTTCTGTGGTATCTCATCCCACACAGCCTGAAATTGATCGCTCAGATTATCATGTCCCACACGTGTTTGATCGGTGATAAAATTTGCAACTTCTTGCTGTATGAATGTTTTCTGTAAATGAGGTTTACGGTAAGAAATAAATAAGTACAAGAACCTTTATCCATTATCCTCATGGAAAATACCGTCTGGTAACGTTTGCATGAACGGTACTAGCACTGGCTTTAAAACATCATTGACTTAACACGTAACCATGGGCGTTGAATGCCTTTGGTATAAATACAAGAGGTGATTTTTGTCTAATAAATTCTCAATTCATCACATTAGGTGTAATAGCTGAGCGACGTCTTCCTCGTAGATTGGAGATTTCCTCGTTCTCCTCAATACCGTCGCACCCTTCTACGATCATCATTTATCTACAAACAAAACCTAGATTCGTGACAAAAGACAATTTCAATCCACTCATGAAGCCAATCATATCAATTTGACAGCCTTCTATGGTTAGAGGGAAAACGTCGATATGGAATGGTTGCCCAATTGACACATGACTGCTAAGAGCTCTCATCCAATCTATAGCCGCAGACCTTGTGGTTTGAAACCGGTCTTCTGATTTGACGAAAAGAAGAACCTGCTCTCTGCATAACCTCTATCAAAATCAGAATCTTTGGAACAATTTCGACTTCTCTTGCTGGAGGCATTTGTTGGTGTTCATCTAACAAATTCTTAGATATTAGTAGTAGTAAACAAAAGAACAACGGCTGACGTTCTACTAAACTTTCGAGAAAAATTTTACTAAAGCTTCAACTCCGTAGCATATTTTTTCTGGGTGTGCATATCATATAAAAATAGGAATGTTTTTTCCTGTCCGTTGCACGCAAAATACCCTTATTAGTATTTATGATATTTCATCATTTTGTCGAAATTTTTCCATGAAACACATTGAATTGTTTTGAACCGTGATAGTTTCATTATATTCCATTACATTTTAATTTCTGCGGCAATAATGTAAAAAATACCAAACGATAGAGAGAATATTTGGAATCACAAATATAGAACAAAATTTATTACATAATAAATATGGAATAAAGGGTTGATATATAAAAATTGTAAAATAAATTTTAAACAATATCAAAAGAATAAAAATTTTAAGCATTATTTGATTTAAATTTAAATCCAAACTTTCACACCAGATACATTAAACATTTAAGTGATGATTAATTATAAATGGTACGTGCATTTTACTTTTAAAAAGTTATAGCAAGTGATAAAGATCGTTACTGTAAGGTATTCAATTTTAAAACGTAAATATAAAGAGAATTAAATACTTAGATGAAATGATACGAAAATGGCGACCGGGTGTTTTCTTCTTTGTGTTATTGCTGATCAGCGTTGTTTTGAATTTCAGCGAAATATTAACAAAACATTGCTTACCAAAATTACTTTGGGCTTTTATGTAGAGATAATTAATTCACAGATGGTGAATGCGTTATATTATTATATTTCACCGAAAAAAACCACAATGGAATCCACTTTCGGTGCGATTAATAAAAGGCGAAACAAAAGTTTACTTTGGGTCTATTCTTATAAGCACGTTTTGCAACAAGCCGAAAATCCTGTTTTTTAATTATTGTGTAATAATTACTAATAAATATGAACAAATTAATTTTTTAAATGCAAGTGTCCGACTATAATAACTTCAAGGCCGAGCGGCTTCTAGGGCCGGAATCGAAATCGTAATCCGTTGTCTTCTTTAAATTTTTATTCTAGAGTCTGGTTTGGTTGACAGATTACCTGATTTTTAGTTGTCTATCTTGAACTGTCGTTTCTTTATTTTAAATTTATCCCCATGATGAAACCCCTTACGATAGTGGCCGGAACGTTGGTAACCACGCAAGACGTTTTTGTTCCTTATTTACATTACATTTAAAAAAACGAACATAGTTGTCTAGGGAAATTCCGGGAAACCTGAACAGTAGCTATGAAATCCACTTTTACGTTTTTCTTTGTTCAACGTCGGGAGAATTGCTCAGCAAAACCCATTACGAAATAAAGGGAATAGATAAGGTGAAAGAAGAAGAAATGAATCAAATGAAATTTTTTTATTAAAAACTTTATTTGAAAGTTGACCTTGACAATTAATTTACGCTCGGATTAAGATGAAAATTGGTCAAAAAAATAGTAGACACGTGATAGGTTATCTGTCAAATTTATTTTAAAAACAAATCTAAAAGTTAGGTTATATCTTAAAATACCAAAAATAGTTGTTAGAACCTAAATACATTTTGATTTAACTTTCACGCATTTTTTGTAAATAGCAACACTGTTGCAAACTTTAATTTTAATTTATGTAATTCAATTTAGGCAAAACTTCTTAGTTTTATAAAATTTTATTCTTGACACATTTTCTTTAATATATAACAATTTTAAATGTGCGTTTTTCTATAATATTCAAATTAGGGCCATTAAAATTTGATCACATGTGATGCAAAGATCATTTAATTTCTAAGCAATAAGCATTGCGACTTCTAGTATTATTCTGTAGACTGAATAAAATATTATAAAAATTAAGAAGTTTCATCTAGGTTGAATCAATTTTACTTTTGCAACAGTGTTGCAGTTTACAAAAATTAACAAAAATGTACCTGAAATTTTAATATGGGCTAAAAGTTGTTTTAGAAATATTATTTGATAAAATTTTTGGTATTTCAGAAATAACCTAACTTTTGGATTTTTTGAAAAAAATTAACGTAGATATTGCATATTATGTGTCCAATTAAAATGTATCGAATTTAAAATACAAAATAAAGATTACAAACAAAAAGAAGAAATTAAAATTCAGAATTAGAGTTAATAGTTTATCAGTGAGACCCGAAAAAATAAAAAGAAAGAGATCAGAAGAAATGTGAGAAGTTTAGAAAATCGAAGCAGAACAAGTGGCACTTCAAAATACAACGGAAATAGCAAGAACTAATAAGTATTATAACAAATACAACAGTACCAAAACAAGTGAAGCAGAAAATAAACAAGAACAAAAGAATCAGAAATGGAGGAAATTAACGAAGACACCAGAAAAATTAAAAGAAGAATATAGAAAGAATCGAAGACGAAATTAATAATAATTAAAGAAAAAAAAAGAAATTAAATAACGGGGAAAGAAAATGACGAAAATGATCAGAAAATCTGGAGGAAAAACTCGAAGATAAAGAGAAAAGGAAATTAAAACATAGTAATAAAAGGAATCGAAATAGAAACAGAAGTTAAAGGAAAAAATTGAAGAAATCATACAAGACAAATTAGAGCGAAACCGAAAATTGAAGAAAAATTGAAAAATAAAATTTCGGGAAAAATAAGATGGAAATAATGAAGAAGTAAATGCATTAAAAGGACCAGAATCATTGTTGAAAATGATTTAACAATGAAAGAACGAGAGATACAACCAAAATCAAGGACTTTCCCGAAAAACAAAATATGTGTTCCAGGCTTAAAGGCTTTATAGAGGACACTAAAATATAGAACTTTTTTTTGTAAAACTTTTAAGTTAGACAACAGCACAGCGTACACATACTCAGTATGACAGCGCTTTAAGAAACAACCGCTAGGCTTAGTTAGGTAGTATTGGAGACGTCCGCTAGTAGCGCTTACTCATGAAATATAGTTTATGAAACCACAGCATATCAACTAGTAACGTCAAAATGGCGCTTCAAAAAAAAATTAAAACTTTCAATGGCTTTTTTTGAAATGTTATTAAATGTATCTTATGGTATGTTTTTAAGTATGCCCGATTCAAATTTGACAAAATTCAAAATGGCGAATTCCATTTTCAAGTACTTGTTGTAATAATTTGATTTAAACAAAAACAATTATCATCGGTTTCAAATAAATAAGAAGAGATGGTTGATTTTTGAAAATTTTAAAAAAGAATGGGCAATGTCATTTCTTGTCGAAACAAAAATGTTTAACCAATTTTAATGAAAATTTACCAACGTGTATTTTAAAATGTTTTAAACATAACTGTTTTTAATAACTTTAAAAGTAAAAATTTTATAGGATATTGAAAATACTATGAAATTTTTCAGAAATTGTCTCTAAGCTCTCCTAAATACAAACTAAATGTCAAACTTAAAGTTATTTATTTTTAGACTACAAATTTAGCAATGACTAAATTATTATCTAAATCAGCAACCTTAAATAATAGGAATTACAAATGCGACCACGTTGTAGTTGTAATTTGCACTAATAGTTGCTTATTACAGATATCAATTTTAACAAGATAAGACGTGAATTGGAGATGATATCTGTACATAGACAAAGACAGTTAGCTTGGTGGGGGCACTTACAAAGGGTGGAGGCGAGAAGACTATTTAAAAAAATGGTTAGCACGAAAGGACCATAAAAAGAAAAAAGGAAAACTTTGGGATAAAATGATTGAAGAATTACTGAAAAAGAGAGGACAAACACGGAAAAGAGCAAACTATAAAGCAGGTGATAAAAGGAGTGGGCAAAGTTTATGAACAGATTAAAGTGTTGAGTTGGGGTAAAATAAATTACAGTAAAGTGAAAAGGTATAGAAATAGAGACATACTAAAAATAGGAGAAAAAAATAAACAAGGATAGCCGTACACCACTTTAAGGGTATAAAATGGCTTTTGATTATATTATATTATTATGGCATCTTTAGTTTAATATAAAAATTTATAATATGTTCATCTAGTTTAACAATGTATTTACTATAGACTAGAGTAATTAAAACCTTTTTTCTATAGACTTTTAAGTACTAAGTATAACACAATGTGTCTCAAATTTGAAGAATGACAAGTTTCTGGGTAAGCAATGAAACTATTTTAATTACAAACTAATGGACTGCAGAGAAATTTTAGGATCTAAAATTTGCAAACAGGTCAAATTTCCAGCTAAGTATAACTTTACATAAATTCAGGGACTCTTCTTGCTTACGCGCACCACGGGTTTCTAATTATCCGTCACAATTGGGATCTATTAAATATTTACTTTGTTTAAACTTTATTAAATTTTAGTATTTATATATTGTCAAACTTTAATTATTAAAATGTAGATTATCTAGGTGCGTGTATTACGTCATAAATGTGTGCTTATCCATAACAATTGGTTTGGTAAAGGAAGTCATTGAATGAAAAAGTCAGTTTGATTTGATTTTTTAATTAGGTTAAAAGTTGATGACAAGAATGTAAGATGACAAATGTTGCGAAATTATTCTCGACAGATTTTGCATTAATCAGGTTCTCCTTGAACAATCGCCAAAAATGTTTCAAGTAAAATTCTACATTTTTAGAAGTGAACATAGGCGTTTGATATAATGCCAAGGGTTTTATGTACTTTTATGTTACTCTAAACGAAAGGGATTTGAAGCTTTGATATCGATCTGTTTACCAAAACCGAATACCTTACACAAAAACGAATAAAAATATTTTCAAACCTAGATATGTATATCAATTTAATCTTTTAGGATTTAGGCGCTTTTAGGAAGGTGGAAATGCTCAACACAAGATTTCGCTTAATTTAAGATTTCTGAACACTTTGCTTTTGTTAAGAATGTACGTTTTTACTAAAATTATAATGACTGCTTAAGAGAAGAATTTTCTAAACCCAGCTATGCATTTTCTGCAAGGATTTTAGCTGTTTACTTTGGCAAGGATCTTAAACGGATTATTTAGACAATTCGTTATACTCTATTTGCATTCTAAATAGATATTGCAACCAAATGGTTTTTTTAGTAGCGTTGTCTCTTTTTTTGTCATAAAGGCCAAAAATAAAGTTTTTGTGACTCCACATCTTATAAATAAGATTGGGAGTTATGTGAGGGTTTAATTTAAATCCCAATTTTAAAAAAATTTTTCCGATTAGTACGTTACAGTGCAGTTAAAAAAAATTAGGCCTAGCCGGCCAGTCATCCGACCGTATGTAAACACGATATCTAAAAACCACTGATCCGATTTTTGTGAAACTTGGTATGTAAGTGTTATTTAAATACCATAATCTGATTATCCATCGAACCAAAAGGGCCCTTCATCTTAACACATTTTTTCTTTAAATAAAAGTTGTTGTAATTTAATTACACCGAAGTTTTGCTCAAACTACTATTACTGACAATCACATGACACTAATTTGTTTTAACAATATCTCCAAGAATATTAGTTATTGGAAAAAATTATGAAAGGAAATTTCTTAGAAATTTTATTATCTATAACTTTTGTTTAAACTATTTTTTTCTAAAACGCCATTTTCTGTTTTTTCTGTTTTATTGACCAAAATTGAACGCACGTGTATTAGTATCAGTGGGGTTTCTGCACGAATTTCTGGTTTTCAAGTTTTGATAGATGCGTTCGCTCATGTAAGCGAAAGTATCTGTGATCGGGCAAAATCGCACAATGAACAAATTTCAATCGGTTCAATAAGTAGAAACTAGAAGTGGTATTTTTATAATGCATATCTAACGAAAAAAATAGTCCGAAGTGTTACGAAACGACTTTTTTTTATTTGTGCATTTACGGTGTCTGGTATTGTATCGCTATCCATTTTTTCATTCTTTCCTCATTTGTTTGTTTTTGTTCTAGGGTTGTGCCATATTTCTTTAGCGTATCTTTCAGTATATTAATGTGTTTTTCTTGGTCTTGGTCATTCTGCTTGGATGACCATACCTTGCCGGTACTATCTACCTTGATGCGTGAGAGGATTAAAAATCTATTATTCTAGACAGGATTTCTGATTATCTAACTCGTAAAATATCTTCTTGATGTTCCTTTGTCTTATGAATACCCCGTCAGCATTTCATACCTATCGGTTATCCCATGCAAGTTTTTGAAAACCAAATATGATTTAAGAATAAATCAAGAAATCGTTTTCTTACTGATTATATCTTCCTGTTAATCAAAAGCGCTGGAATTTGAGGTACTACTAATTTGTGGACAACTATATGACGCCGCCATTTTCCTACAACTGGTATTATATGTATCTATTTTCTTTAATTAACACCTTCATATGAAACAACAACATCTTCCTTGCGAATTGTGTAACGTCGTTGAGTAACGTGCAAATCTTCTGCAGTACGCGGTATACATAAATATCTTGAACGTTTTTGGGTTTATTAAAATGCCAAAAGGCGAATAAGAAGACTTACGTTTCAGTAGAAATTAAAATTCAACATCTTTCGCTTGCTTCCGATTCTATGATCAAAGCGCAATTCTTAAACGTTTGATAGGTAACTACTTAGATTTTAAATTATTTTTTTATGCTTGTTAAGATCGACTTTATTTGGTATACCAAACACAGCATTTTACTATTTGTAAATTCGTAATTTTTTAAAATAAAAGTACATGAATATTTGTCGATCAAGTCGATAATGCAACACTATTTTAAGTATATGTAATCAAACGTTTATGCTGCTAAATTATAATTCTTCCTCTTCGCTGATAAGTGTTTAGACGTTCATTTACGCCACATTCCTTTGCTTGTTTTATTTTCTTTAAAGACATTTTGGCACCCTTATAAACTTTTTTGTCTATTGCTAATTAACTACCTATATTACATATGTGCAGTGTGGATTGTCGCTACTTCACTAGTATTTAATAAAATTTAATTTAGATTTTTTGTCTTTTGCATTCTATAAGCTATAAAGAAAGAAAAATCAAAGAAAAATAACAAAATTATCCACAACCTCTCTCTGACAAATAGTCTAGTCACCGCATATTTTACATACAATTAAAGTAACAATATTTTAAAATGCACGTATCTTATTCATTTAATTAACTATTTTATATATCTTACTGTAAATTTGGATCCATATCTATTTACCTAATGTTTATAATATCTACCTACTTAAAATCACATTTAAAACTGCAATCACTTATCTTCATATATAAAATTAGATTTTATTATTCACATTTTTACTCTATTTTTATTTAAATATTTGCTTGTAGAATACATCTGTTTCTTAGTATATGTGTTTTCAAAAAATTTTCTCCTATTACTTTAGTTTAATTAAAATGTAGTGGCACCCCATTTAGTAACATCAATTCGATGTGAATGCCGATTAAATAAAACGGGAATACTGCCCGTTTGTTTTAGATCTCATATCGGTAAGTCTCATACGAAAATTTGGAGACTCCTATCTAAAACCGTTACACTATTCTTTTTTGGACCTTTTGTCGTTTCCATTCCTTATAAATTGTTTCCTTGTACCCTTTCTTAGTTTTAATATCCATAACCTTTCTCTTGTTTTCGTTTATTTTTATTCCCATCCGCTCTATTTACGTTCATCTATTAGTGCTTGAATTTTGTCTACTACTACCATTACTGACACTGACTACAAAACTAAAAGCGATAGAATGGTTAAATTAATATTAAGTTTGAATATAGGCTTTTGTAATGATTGTAGTAGTATGAAAGTTCCATTTTCATCTCTACTAGTGAAAGTAACTTTCACTATTAAATCGTTACATCGAAATTTATGGAACTCTGTATTACCGTCTAATCTACGTTAACCTCAAACAATAAAATGTCTTGACATATTTGAAAGCTAATTGTTTTGAGATGAATATACATGATTACCCGTATAACTAATCCCGTGCAATGAATGTACAAAACACGTCTAGATCACGCATTAGTGTTTGTTTACCTCAGGTTCGCCTTGGAATTGAATGAAGTGTAGTATTCAAATTTATTGATCTGTTTGAATATACATAACAGAACATATAGGGTATTTCATTTAAAATATATCAAAGTTAATGTTGACTTCCGATATAACCACGCCTACACAAAATTTTAAAATTATAAGGTAAGGTCTATTTTCTACGTGTGTCAAGAAATTGGAAAGCAATAAATATAGGGTGTTAGATAAACGGTAAATGTCCGGCAAAATATGTCTGATGACGGCGGTCAATAAATCGAACAAAAAACTTTATTAATTAATCGTTTTTATTGTTGATTGTTAGATAAAAATCGTTTCCACAGATTTGGCTATTGTTATTTTGATTAATGTAATTTTGACAAAACTGTAAGTAACTGACATTTACTCTGATTGATCTTGTTAAAATACTTTTTGATTGTTGCTAAGATATGTGTAGACAATTCATTTACCTTAAAATAGCCATAGGCGGGTATTAACATTAATGATTTTTTTTTACTTTTTACTAATTTTATGCCAAAAATTTTTTAATATTTTTTGTTTTATTTAATGTGTGACATCACCCGTCAAACCCTTGCCGAAAAAAGAAAGTAGCTGCATTTTTAACTTTTTTTTATTCATTTATTGTTTTGTTTTGAACTGAACGCTTTTCTAATTTTTTTAAAAATTTTTATTTGGTGAAAAAATTTAATTTGCAAAAATTTAATCCACTACTTAACAAAAGTAAAAGCTATTAAATGTTTTTTTTTCGAACCGGTGGTGGCGCTGTAAGAATAAATTTCAATTTAAGGTTATGATCTTTGTTTACAATAAAAATGTCAAATTATTAACCTTTTATACATGTCATTACGTGGATGTGGGTAAAGTTTCAGTTCATATTAATTCACTTTCACAGCCCCCTAACTGATTTTTTATTGATCTTTCGTTATAAAGTATATAATTAAAAATGCACATTGCTAATATTATTATATTTTCCACATACAGTTAGAGGAATAGATGATCAATACACTTTTAACTTAATAATTATTTTTAGTGTCTAACATAGCTACACTTAGTAGGAAGTGGCTACTGTATCAAACTATTGTCTTAGAAATGTAAGTAAATTTATGCAAGAAATATCTTAAATTATTATTAATTATACATACAAAATTATTAAACAAAAGTTATTCAAGCTTACGTTTTGCACAACTTTGAGCTTATTTTTTTCTAAAGGATCACGGTTTAGATGTGGAATGGAGTGAAATGCCATTTGTTTGAGAATATTCGTAATAATTTATTCGATTTAAATTTTGACGTAGTCTGGAAATTACTTTCAAATGAGCGAATTGGTTTTGCGATTCGCATAAAATTTCATTGTTATTTAAAATTTCCGTTGAATAATACAAGATTGTAGCGCAATGTAACCTCTTCGCAATATAAAGAAAAGATCGATGTTCTAAATGATTGTTGACTTGTATAAAAGTCATTAAATCACAATTTCAAATCTGTGTAAATTTTGTTCAGTTATGATTATAAAGTTATCTGTAATAATATATAGGGTGCTTCATGGCCAGTGGCCTATTAGACGTTATGGTGAAACACAAATAAATGGAAACTGAAAATTTGCATATAGGTGTTTTCTATGCAAAATTCGAATTCTGCTTGATATTTTAGGGGCACTTTCATTTTTCAGTACCATCTCTAAAATAAATATTATCGATGTTACATGAAAATTAATAACGCCCTATATGTTCTATTACAATAATTAATTTTTTTCTAATACGTTTAATGGAGGTGGAACTTATGTGTGGATAAACTACAAATATTTCAAATAAAGGAGATCAAGCTTTTCGTTAAATTATTTATTTTAAATAGAACATACCATATTATGTTACATTAATGTTTTTTTTATTATATTTCGTCCAGTATCAGCATTTTCTATGGCTAAAAATGTACACTTTTTGAGTTATTTTAATTTATTTAAAAAAATTGATTTATGATAAATATCGAATACAGTGTGCCATGACTCAAAATTAGTCAAATTCAATACTTAGGTTACAATTGATTCAGTTAAAAACAATAAAAAAGAAATACATTTTTTGATTAATATTAAAAACTTAAATAAGAAAATTATTTTTTCAGTTAATTTATTTCTAGTTTCACCATAACCTCTAATAGGCCATTCGTCGTAAAGCACCCTGTATTTAATTTTTTTTAATTTTACAATATATGTTATTTATTGGCTTTAAGTTAGCAATAACAATATTGTACTGTTAAATCAGATTATAATGGTTCAATTTCAAATTTCGCTTTGCAAAATGTATGAATATTACGCTCTTGCAGATCTATAATTATCCGCTGCAAAACCCAATTGCAAAGTAATTTCAGTGGTTTAATAGATTTCTAAAGTTTAATTAAAAACGTAGATCGTTTGCGTTCCGAAATTAATGACATATAAACAAAGTGTTTATTGGTTTTAGACATTTATTAAGAAAATAATGAAGAGCGTTTCTTTTACATTGGTTGTCTTTAATTATTCTTTTTGCTTACACCCTCTAATGTGCTTCGTTAAATTTAAATCTAGATAAAACCTTTTTGTTCGTTATTCACGAATATTCTCCCTTTGTTTTTAGAAAACATTTTATTGAAGAATGCCATTCTTACTCTACATCTTATAATTAATTTTAACACCCCTTTTTCTAAAAAGTACTACTTTTCGAAATATCGATTTTTAAACACTTCCTTGGGCCTTCACATATTGTACGTTTTTTAGGTTATTATTTGAAATAGCAAACAGAAATTTTAGTCAGACTTAAAGTGGTAACGACCCTAACTCTCCATGGTTTAAAAGCGGACATCCGGGATATACAGGGTATGAGAAAATAATGTCAAACTTTCTAATCGGAAATGATGAATATCTTGATTCAATGAACTGGAACATCCTGTATAATTTTTTCCAAATTGATGTAGAACTAAACTTCGATAGGATATCTATGAAAACTCAGTCGTTAACCGTGAAACTCATTTTATCAAAAATACTCACCAAAGAAGGTGGAGGAGAGGGAGGGGAAATTAAAAAATGGATTACACTAGGATATATGGGGGAGGGTTTAAATAATTGACATCAAGATGAATAGGGGGGAGTCTAGAATATTTACAGGAAAAAAAGGGAAGGATTTTTAGAAATATTTAATAAAATTTTCAAATGGTGGGATTAATTGAAACGTGTCTGGAGGAAAAGACTAAAGAAAAGTGAAAAGAAAAGATCTCGGAAAAGTTCGAATGGAGAGTATAATTTGCGGTGATAGCAGAGAAGAAAAGTAGAACAAAAGGAGGAATAATTACGGAAGTTGGAGTGATAAAACTAAGTACAATAACATAAAGAGGAAAAAATATGGAATTATAATAGTATATTGAAAAGAAATGGAAAAGATTATAAAATATTATAGAGTAGATGAAGAGGAAAGAAAATAATAGTAGGTGGAGACTTCATTTTGCGAGAATAGGCGAAGAAATAAACGGATTGGGTAAGGTAGATAATTAATAGAAATATGTGAAAATTGAAGGTGATAGCAAATGACATAGAGTAGTTTAGAGCAGGAGATGAAGAAAGATCGGATCACCAATCTCTGGAGGTTTTAAAAGTTAACAGAGAGAAAGAGAGAGAAAATGAGGGAAGGAGGATGAAAACAGTTGCAGAGGAGAGTATAGACGAAGATCTGGAGACGACCTACAAAATTAAGGTAGAAATAGAATGGTTAAAAAATGGAGGAAGCAATGCAAAGGAAAAGGTATAGAATAGGCAAAAAGGGGTATGAAAAAATAAGAACTAGTACAAGTAATAGAAGAGATATATGAGAAAACTAAAAGCAGAATAAGAGTGGGGCGAAAATTAGGGAAAGAAAAAGGTATGAGGCGAGGCTTTTTGCGATTACATACAGGACATAGAGGAGGAAATACGACGCCATTATAAGGGAGGAGTGGTGATAGGAAAGACGACGTTGTCGGTGTTAGCATATCCGGACGTAGTGATAGTTAAAAACGATGAAGAAATGAGAGGGTAATAGAGGTAATGAAAAATATTTTGAAAAAAGAACCTGTATGCAAACTTTAAAAAAAAACAAATAATGTTTTCAAAAAAGAAGAGGAAGAAGAAAGACGGTAAAATAGTGGTGTGGGAGGAGGAATTAGGGAGCGTGTTTGAATGGAGATATTTAGGATACATGAGAACAAGGATAACGGACACACAAGATAGGTAGCGAAGAGAAATAGAATAATAGGGCAGATATGGGTTATGGGAGAGAAAATGATTTTAGATAAATTAGTTATGAGTGTCGTGATTTAGGAAGGAGACATATGGGGATGCAGACAGTAGAGAAAATACAAAAATATTTGAAATGGATATTGGGGCTGGATAGAGACACACCGAGATATATACTGGAGGAAGAAATGAAAATAGAAAATAATGGTATAGGCTACATAAGAACATGAGGTACGAAGAAGGAATAAGTAAATGTAAAGAAAACGAATTCTTATTATGAGTGTTGAAAAGAAATATGGAATCAAAGGATAAAACCCAGACAAGGTGAGAGGAGACTGTACTACGAAAAAGGGAGGATATGCGAAGAAAGGGTAGAAAGAATAAGAGAAGAAGAATAGGAAATAATAATAAGAGACAGAGACACACGATGAAAAAAACAGACACAGAAAACATGGTACCTCATGATGATGGGATGAAATTAATTTTATTTGACTTATAAGCCTTTAGACTTGTGCTAACGTAACACGTCCGAAATTAATTTGCATTAAAGCAACTTTGTCGATAGATGTGTAAGCAGTCCATAAGTCGATGCTTCGATTATTATAGCTAACTAAGCAAAAATAAAAATCTCGAATTGCTTGCTGTAAGTTCGCAAGAGATTTTACAATAGCAAACAAACAATATCTTGCGAACTTACAGAAGGCGATTCGAGATTTTTATTTTTGCCAACACTCGAAGGATCGATTTATGTAACTGCTTTTACACATCTGTCCACAAAGTTGCTTTAATGCGAATTCATTTTCGTACATGTTACGTTACACGAGTTGACACTAGATGTCGCAACACTTATTGTTTCTAATGTATTTTAGTTAGGTTTAGGTTTTTAAATCGAATTATTTCGTTAATTATTTAATAACAAAGTAAATACATACATACGATACTATTACTTAATCATTTTAGAACACGGTGTATGTATGTGTTTTTGCAGCATTCATAAATACGAATCTTCTATGACATTTGCTCACAACTTTTTTATTTAATAAACTTTAGTATAATTGTGTTGAAATGTCAGAACTAGCAGTTACTACGATAATAATTCTATCTCAGTTTCAGTTCAGTTTTCGATGTGGAAAATGGCTGCTAGTAACATGACCGCAAATTAGAATTTAGTAAGACTTTGTTGAAGCGTAAGGAGCTTATGTACGATTACTATTGAAGTTTGTTACAAACTACAAAGAGCAATATATTGCTTGTTTGGTACCGTTCATCATTTATGAAATTGTGGTTTACAATGAAATCAACGGATGTGAACAATTACGTATCATAACACACTATATAAAACTGAAATAAATATTATAACTTTTATATGGCGTTGAAAGAGTCAATAAAAACAGATCATAAACCTAATCATATACACTGTGTCTAAGATAAGAATGAACAGCAGAATATACAAGATTACTCAAATTACAATTTGGGTGATTTAGAGTATATTTACATGGTGTTTAATAATATTTTTCGTTTTTGAGATTTTACAAAAAAATTAAAGTTAATAAAAAAAGAATACCGCAATCGGAATCGAACTCTGGTTAGGAATCAGAAAATATTACTAGACAACAAATGAACCAATTCGTTTACGAAGGTCGTTTAATAATTGAAAATTCATTCGGTTGAAAAATAAAAATCGCTTTGAATGCTTATTATTAACATAATATGTTGTTATTATGTGTTCGAATTGTGCCAGTAAAAAGATGGTAAATGCGTCAACTTTTCTGTAGGACACACGGTAGGTACGTTCGGCTTAAATTTTTATTGTAAAACATTAATTGTAGCTTCTGCTTTTCAAGACTTTTCTGCAATTATAATTTTAATACTTAGGCAAGTTTTTTCTATATACCGCTGCAGTTTGTAATAATACGAACTTTATATATATTTTATTCTACATTACCTGTCAATAACCGTGAATTAGGAGTATTAATGTCTATTATTACTTTTATTGCATACGTAAAGGTAATAAAAATAAATAGCGTTAATAATGAAAATTTAACGAACTTGATGACTAATCAATACGGTTTTATATTAATAACTTCGGGGACTAATCGTTTGTGATTGCGTCAAAATTTATGAGCAATGTCAATTAAAATATAAAACGTACCCCGTACTGAGATTCAAATGAGATTTAATGAAAATAATTGTATCCTAATTTGTAATTCACGTCCTGATGTGTTTTTGGTTTTTTGATAGCAGATTATGACGGTCGAATTGCTTAAGCAAAATTAAAAGTTTGGGTTTTCACTTAAAAATAGTAGGACGAAAAATCAACTGAAGCAAATCGAGTTTGTGCGTGCTTATACTCAAATTATTTTTAAAAAATCGTGATTGCGATTAGAAATTAATTATCTGCACGCAAAGGTAAAAGTAACAAAAACTCTGCATAATTAATTAATGAGAATATAAACCTTTCACTCAGTTGTACGTTCATTTTAAAAAAAATAATGAAATTTTAATAACCCTTCTATTTCAAAGAAAACAGATCTAGTATGCAATGGTCTCCTTTAAAAAAATTTATAACTTTATGTATGTATGTTCAATTAAGGGAGACAACAAGAAAATACTAATATTTCAGGAATATCAAGTTATTACATAAGTTCCTATTCAACTGGCATTTGCTAACTGATGATATTCATCTTTCATCGTTCAAGGACCACTTCAATAGTTGATTAGTTTAATGATGAAAGCTATTACAGTTGAATACTATGTGGAGTAATTGAACTGTATTAATATGTAATAATTCAATTGTATTTAAAATACATATAAAGTTTAGAAATATGAGAAAATAATAGGGATATTTTGGGTCACCAATAATAGCAGTTTCCGCGGTTATTGTTATTTGTGTCCATGCGCAGTAAGAAAACAAATATGATCAAACTATATAACGACAACGCCAAATTTTATTTTAGTATGGTTATAGGACGATCGATCTGCAATGCCCTGCCAAATTTATTGTAAACCGTCACCAAAAATTAGGTTAGGGTTAAAAATTAAAAGAAAAAGTGTAGTAACTGACAGTTCTGTTGAATGCAGTTCAAAACCTCTATTGAAACTACTCGAAGTTATAGTTATTTATAACCGCAGAGAACGTTATTTTAAGTGACACGGAATTTCTAACTAATCAAGTTACTTACTAATCAACATGCATAGCAAAATCAATGGAAAGTGAAGTATCACGAAGCAAGGAATATCAAGAAAAGGTCTCATCAAAGTTAAGTCGTCTAAAGATATGTTTTTTTATCGTAGACATTTTTGACTCTGATAGTTTTAAATTAGCTTCGTTAAGAAACCCTATGAACTTGCACTCGAGCTCTCACTCCTGAAGAGTCTCAAAAGGGCGAAACAGTGATTCGCAATTTTTGTTTGATATTGTTCAATCGCTTACAAAATTATAACTGGCGATGCGATATTGTTTTCATGGCGAAGAATAATTGAAGCTTCGACTGTGTAACTGCTGGCATATTTGTCAACAAAGTTGCTTTAGTACATGTTACTTTTCAGACGTTCTACGTTAGCAGGATCGCCACTAGATGTCGCAGCATCTTGTTATTCTCTTATGCATAAACTGACTTATTGCCATTTACAATTAAGAGGTGTAACGTAAGTACGATAAAAGTACCAAAAATGTGGATATTTATAAAAATATTAACATTTTCATTAGTATAAAACAATACATGGTGAACAAGTAGTGTTGAGGGCCATTCACGCAAGATTACACGTTTAATGTATACGATCAACCAAATGGATTTAAAAATTAAAAAATCATCTTTCTAAAACATTTTTGACACCACTTCTGGTTTTGTTAAATTAAATGTAAATTGTTTAAAAATTAAAAATATTGAATTGTAATTCGAAAGTAACTAGTTTGTTTAAACTTTTCTCGGGAGTTTGAGTTCGTTAAATAACTGTGGTTCATAGAAAAAGAAATTTAATTTAATAAATAATAAAAACAAATATATTTCACAAATAAAATACAAAACTTAGTGTGAAGCAAAATCAAACAGGTATGAGTAATAGGTTAACGTTTTATTTTTATGCTTAATCTAGCCGAATAACATACGAGGGTAAAAGCGAGGGATGCGTTCGGTATTTGTAGTCGCTGTTCAGCCGATCGTATGATAGCTTTCTTCACTGTTTACACTAATGTACGAGAGTGACTGCTTGGCGTCTCATAGGGGATACGCAACCGAACGCGCTCTCTTGTTTGGGAGTGGGCGTAGTCGAGTTGTTCAGGACACGCGCTAGGTTAAGTGTGCGTTACAGATTCCCTCTCTGAACCTGATAGGCCTCTCGACGTAAGATTCAGGAGTTTTTGGTTTTTTTGGTGTTTTCCTATTTTCTTATGGATTGGACTGCTTCTGATGCGTCTGAGGCCGTTGTCTTCTTAACGGCGGTACTAAGAGGATATGTATTAACCCAGATTAAAGCCTCTGGTGCTTCTCGGCGACTAAAGTCGTTGATGACTTTAGCTCTGTCCTGAGCTATTTCGTTAGTTTCTTTTGCTTATCATTGTGTCTGTTATTTTAACAGGTGCGGAGTGATTATAGGTATGAACGTGTCTTGCTCAATGATTGCGCCGTGGTTCCTGGTCACGTCGTCTGTGGTGCGAACTTCTCCGTCGAACGTCAGGTATGCCGCGGTGTACCCGGTGCTTTGCAATGAGCGGCAAACCTTATTTCGGGTTATTGGTCTGGCCAATAGGTCTCTGTTCTTGCATTCCATCGGATTTGCCTGTTGGTGGTACGTTGATGTGAGGATCTGATGGATATTCAAGCAGTGAGTAACGTGCTGCATGACTTCACTTACGAATTGTGTGCCATTGTCGGAGTTCCATACATCAGGAAGATTTTCTTGACGAAGGTTATGGCACAGGTTTTAGCGGTTGCGGTTTGGATGAGAAAAAGTTTTGCACATCTTGACATAACGTTATTCCGTTGTTAATATCCACCGTTCTCCGGAAGGTGCTTCGGAGAGATAGCCAATGTATCAAAACATTGGGCTGGTGTCGGTGTTTGCAACACGGCTGCTGGTTTCTGGTTATTGGCTGATGCGGTGGAATGTTCTTTCTTCACCGTAGTGGCCAGCTGTCTTTGCGTAGTGGTACTATTTTGATTGGGCCTCCTCGCTGTCAAAGTCTGCGAAAAGGATGCCGTTCGGCATCAAGTACCCTCGGTTGGTCGAGCGCGTGAAGCTGACTGTTCGAAGCACTCGACAATTGCTTATTCCGGAATGGAAATATTTAGGCTATACAATAAAATACAACAATAAGAATGAGGAAATTAGTTAAAAGGGTAGACGTAGGGAATAGGGGAAAGTATGTGGGGAAGTGACATAGCAAAAAGGAAATGAATTTTTGACAAGCTGGCGAAGAGTGTGATGGTTTATGGAGCTGAAATTTAGGGATGGAAAGAGTGGGATACCTTAGAAGGGATCTAACAAAAATACTGGGCACACGCCGGGATACATTGTGGAGGAGGAGGTAAAGTTAGAGGAGATCATGATACAGACCGGAAGACAAGCATTAAGGTTTGAAGAAGAGATGGAAAAGAAGGGAGAAGACACGTTACTACTAGTGTGCAAGCGATTAAAGAACTTGTGGCGAATGATCGGAAAATTGGAGTGACTGGAATTGGAAACATTAAACTACTGTGGAACTATTGTGTTTATAAAATTGACCACTAATCTATTTTTGAGTTGGTAGAATTGTGCAAAGTGGCAATATGGTCAAATTTAACGGCGATAACTGTTCAATTTTTAACAGAAAGTCCGTATGCATTGTTAATGTTATTAAATTAAATTAAATTCATTCTGATTTAGTTTATTTTCTAAAATTCAAAGATGAGACACTAACAATGTTCAAAGATTTTAGGGCACGTGTTGAGACATTCACTGAAAGAATAATTAAGGCAATCCGTACCGATAATGGCACAGAGTATTGCAACAATGGCTTGAAAATGGAATTTAACATCAAAAATCGGCCAGCTAAGTGCATTATTTTTTATGATGTAGCGTGGCCGCTTATGTCATAAATCGACGTGTCGACTCAACAATTGACAACAAAATGCCGGAAGAGATAAGGACATACGAGAGAGTAAATTCAAGGTTTTTGGACCAACAGTGATGGTCCATGTTCCAAAACAAAAACGTTTTTGAAGATTACGTTACTTACGGAGAAAAGGTTGCAATCTTTACAATGTAATTGTACCTGTGATCTAGTAGATTTACCAAAACATCGAAAAGCTAGTAATGCAAATGAGTTTTTAACGCAAAAACTGAAATGGTAAAGTAATATATAGTAATATGACATAGACTACCACGAAACATATTCACTAGTAGTTTGCTACACATCAATTAGAAGAAATCCATATAGAGAAGCCAGAGTATTTAGATGGTAGTAAAGTAAGGTGCGTTTCCTTAGGAAGGTAATCTACGGATTAAAAAAGTGGTAGAGAGTAGAATGTGAAACTGACGAAGACACTAAAATCGTTTGAATTTAACCAGTCAAGGTGTGATCGATGTGTTTTCTATTCAGTCGGTGTTTAAGTAATTTTATCCGTATATGTGGACGATATATTAATTTTTTAGGAAAATGTTGAGAGGAAGGATGCAATGAAGAAGGCATTATGTGAATCATTCAATATGAAAGTTATGGGTTTGGCTACCAATTGCTTAGGGTTATCAATCAAACAATCCAGCGAAATTGTCAGAAAGTTTAATATGGTTGATAGCATACTTGCAACGACGCCGAGTGACCAAAATCATAAGTTGTCATCTGACGTGTCCATTGAGAAACAATAAGTGTTAGACAACATATCATATCAGGAAGCATATTGTACCTAGCTCAGGGAACACGACCGCATATTACATTCACCGTGGACGACGTCAGTCGACATAACTCGAATTTTGGTAAGACGCATTGGGCGGCAGTTAAGCGTATTTTTAGATACTTGAAAAGAACCAGCGGATGGAAAATTAAATATCATAGAAATGGCGAGATTGTATTAGTAGGATTTTCGGATGCAGGTGAGTAATCAGATTTAGACCACTGGTTATAATTTTAAAATGAGTGGCGGAGCACTGTAATTCATATACCTATATAACTCAGAAGTTACGTAACTGCGTGTCATAAATAAAACATTCGCACTCAATACATTTCGTATTTACCACATATATAAAGATATATTTGGTCCTTGGGGGGATCTAACCTACACTCTAATCAACTGATCTAATGGGCCTCTTGCATATCTGTATTGTATATACAGTATGTCCCCGGATGGTGTTGCCAAGAGGAAAAACTTTTTTATTTTTAATTTTTCCAGATAAATGTATTCTTCATAAAAGTTTTTGCTTGTTTCAAAACCGCGGAACCGGCTCTCTTCGTTCTAATTTTTCTTTCCATTCTAGAGAAAAATGGAAAAATAGGTTCATTTAGTTGAAAAATTAGATCTTGTTTTTCATGGCAACCGGTAACAAGATTTTTGACTTTTATTTATTAAATGACAATGTTGTCGAAAGAACAACGAATTTAAGTAATTCAAATAATGGATAATCAATACTTTTATAGAAATATTGTATTTTCTGATGAAGTGACATTCTCCACCAATGGTACTCATCATGTAAGGTACTGGAGCCGTTTACATTTTTAAATAAAAGATTGAACGATTTACCAATTAACTATCGCGCGAGATGTTATTTCCAACAAGATGGTTGTCCTGCCCATTATGCGCGAATACTGGTAGAATGGCTGACTCAGGAATTTGGGGAAAATGGAATCGGTCGAAATGGTCCTGTTTTATGGCAACCGAGGAGCCCTGATTTGACTATGGCAGATTTTGACTTATTCAGATTTTATAGTTATCAAGAAGAACCAAAAGTTTCTGTATTATTTACATCTCAAAATATTTTGCACAAAATCTGTTCAAGAAATTCAAAAACATTTAAACAATTCTTAATAATAACAATAACAATAACAATTTAACCTAATAATAAGAAATAATAATGATAATTTAATCAAAAACAATTTCATTCGATCCATTCACCCCTTTTTGAACGCAGAGCTCAAGTCTTCGACGCAGTTCATCATAACTTCTTCGAATTTCTTCGAGTGATAAAGACGCCGCTGCATCTCTGATTCTCTCCTTTAAATTTTCTGCATCCGGAGGAAGATCGTTTGCATAAACTATTTGTGTCAAGCGGTCCTAAAGATAAAAATCTGCCATAGTCAAATCAGGGCTCCTCGGTGGCCATAAAACAGGACCATTTCGACCGATCCAATTCTACCCAAATTCCTGAGTCAGCCATTCTACCACTATTCGCGCATAATGGGCAGGACAACGTGTGCTGATTAACCGAATTTTCAAAAAAAATGGTCCAATAATGCCATGGTAAAAAATTGCACACCATACGTTTACTTTCGCTAAATATTGCCTATTACAAGCGATTCGGAAATGGGGATTGTGACGGCTCCAGTACCTTACATGTTGCGATGCAACAGTAGCATTGGTGGAGAATGTGGCTTCATCAGAAAATACAATATTTCGATAAAAGTATTGATTATCCATTATTTGAGTGCCCATATACAAGCAGAAATTTAATCTTCTTGCACTATCTCGTGGTTCTAAAGCATGATTGAAAATCGGTTTGAAAAGATGAAATTTCAACTGCTTTAATGTTCTATGGATATGGGTTTTACTCATCCCTAATTTAAGCGATCTTCGTCGTAAAGATAATTTTGGGTTATTCCGAACCGAATCCATTCTGAACTATTTTAGTTTTTTTATGTCTAATATGGAGCCTGTGGTTAAAAATTTCTTGATTAATTTTTGTGCACCACATCTTGATATGAAGACATCCAGGAATTTTTGGTTAAACCCCTCAATAACTTGACGAATTGCTTTATCACCTACGCCGTAACACTGAATAAGGTAAGTTCGTTGTTCTTTTGACAACATTGTCATTTAATAAATAAAAGTCAAAAATCTTGTTATCGGTTGCCATGAAAACGAGATCTAATTTTTCGGACTTTCAATTTTCAACTAAATGAACCTATTTTTCTCTAGAATGGAAAGAAAAATTAGAACGAAGAGAGCCGGTTCCGTGGTTTTGAAACAAGCAAATACTTTTATGAAGAATACATTTTTCTCGAAAAATTAAAAATAAAAAAGTTTTTCCTCTTGGCAACAAGTTCTAAAGACAAGTGAATTTTGACATTAATTGCTTCGTTTTAAATATTTAAACACATTTGCAAGCACACCGAATCGGACCAATGGGGGTCCTGGTCTGTTATTGAACTGTGCGTGCTTGATGTGTATGTATAGTATTTCTACTGTGTCTGAGAAAAACAACATCCATATCTCCCAACGTTGCTTAACTTCGGTAATCGAATGATCCAAAGACTGCACCATGGTTTTTTGCACATAGGAAATAATCAAAAGACATTCGATTGATGTTAGAACAAATTTTATACAGATTCTTGTGCCTTTAGGAAGTCATTCCACCCTACACCCGTTTATAAAAACTGACTTTATTAGAAGCATTAGTATTTTTTAATGATTTTATAAATAAGTGATAATAACTTGCCACTAATTGGTTAACTCTGCAGGTGGTTGTCCAAAAAAAGATAAAAATAGCTGAACAACATTTTTTTTTAAATTATGACATTAATATTTTTAAATCTCCATAGTTTTGATTTAAGTTAATATTTTAAAACATTTCGTCCACCTGCATTTAACAGAAAGCGATCGGTGTTTATAAAATATTACTGTTTTATGGAAATACAAGTGGACAAAATATTATTCTGCAAATGCAGGTGCCCATACCTATCGATTAAGCTGACACTTATTTTTTCATTTTTATCTCTCAAATTAATCAAAATTCTTGTAAATGTTTACGAAGCTTTGGCACAAACAAAATTCACTCCCTCGATCTACGTCATTAAAGCTTTTGAAAAATTGTATTCCAAACTCTTATTCCGCTTTAATGTCTGCACCATTAAAATTATATCCTTTCAATTTCCAAACAAGCGCGAAATTGAACGATTTTACGATCACAATTAAATTTATTTGCGCGTAATTCTTTTATTTTTCTTTTACTAATAATAAGTCGGGCAATGACGACATTATTATTGTTGATTAAATCCGCATAATAATGAATATTTAAAACTGAAAATCAATACGATTATATTTAGTTTGTTTTTGATAAGGATACAGCAACAGCTCGCTTTTAATCAAATGGTGATTTGCATGGGAATCCTTATAAATTTTATATATGTTCAATTTTTATTCATTGTAAGTGTAGGGATTTTTTTAAATCATTTTGGCCAAAGCCAAAGATGGTTCTATAAAAAGATTAACTGCTTCGCTTAAGCCCTTATTACATTATCCGATTTCTCTTACGAGTCTATCGACTGAGAAGTCTTGAAAGGTGTAACTCCTAGATAGATTCGTAAGGCTAATATGATTTTGTTTACATTATAATAGCTCAATAGGAATAATGCGCATGCGCGGCTAGCTTGAATACTTCAGTTTCGAAGGTTCAGTCAAGTTGATATTGAGGTTAGATCAATAGTTGTTGATCTACAGTGTTGTAAACAAAATATTGTTAACATGAATTTTGAGGACATATTATTAAATCAGATTTCATTAAAATTGATTCTACTCCGACAATTATTAGGGTACAACTTAAAAGAAAACAAACTTTGTCTCAATTAAAGCTTATCACTTAATAAGACGTAAAAACAATAGAATAAGAGTACAGTTCATTCAAAATCAGAATATTCGCAAAACATTACGCCGCTAAAATCGTAATGTTTGCGTAAATTGGGACATCTGGCAATGATACTTCGTTCAATGATGAAGAAAGAAAAAGACAGAATCGGCCGTTAGCTGTCTCATAATAACTACGCACGCACTAAAAGCAAAATCGTATTAAAACTCGTAAGTAAAAATAGAAGCTGTTCTAAACGCGCAAGATCTCGTAAGAGTACTCGGAACCAATAGATCAAAAGAGAAAACTTACAATGTAAACATTTTCATACTGATCTAAACAAAGCTCGTAAGAGTCGTCGTACGACAACTTGTATAATGTAATATCTGCTTTACTGATTCGTTTTCTCGTGGCCTATTCTTCCGTGCCCTGGCAAGCTCAACTTTATTCTTGTTAGCCAGCTGATTTAGGGATTGATGGCAGTCGGGAAGCTTTTTTGATTTCAAGCTATTGCCTTGCAGAGCTTTTAATGCCGTTTGGTTGTCCAACATGATACTTATTGTCTATCAGCATCGGTTCTTGGAAATCATGTGTTCTATAACCATGTGAATGACTTGTACTTCTACTTGGAAGAATTATCATCGAAAAACACGTGTCTTTTAAACTTTGGTCTCAGTACTCCACATCCTACACCATTTTTCATTTTTGATCATCCGTAAACCACCTTCGGTACACATTCAATTCTTTCTATTCATTCCTCCCTTCTCGGGAAGAGGACTTTGTATTTGTGGTCAAACTCCATTTTTGGTTTTGTCTGGTCTTTCACTGCTGCCATGCCCGATAGAGGGGTGGGCAGATGCCTTTTGAGGTTTCCTTCTTTAAAATGAAATTTCCCGTGCAGCTACGTGCATATTTCATTGCTTCCTCGTTGATTACTACCGGTAGGGATCCAAACCAAAAATGATCTCTTACTAAGTCATTGAAGTATTGGTAGCACTATGTCCATAAAGGATGTTAGGGCTATCTCTTTTGATTTATGTACTCCCTCTATGGTTGTGCCAAGTTTGGGTGCTGATAGAATTGATTTGCCTTTTGGTAGGCAAGTTGATTTTTGTTGAGAGGTTTATTTACCAGTACCTCCGTATCAACTAGTTTCTCCATTGTCTTGATGATCGGTCGGTACAACCCGAGTGCGTCAAGAGTCTTGTTGCGCCTCTTATGTATGAATATGGCTTTCACTTTTTTTTCATATGCTATTAACATGGCCGTATAGCAAACTGTATCTAAATAGTTTGTCAGTGTTACAATTAAGATGAATGAGGAAGGAAATACTCTATCTAGGGCTGGACCTTTGAAAGATTTGAATAAGTCTATAGTCCAAATAATCCTTTTGGGCAAAGTCATTCTATTGATTAGGGAACTAGTTATTGTTATAGGTTTTTGTTATGGTGCCGTTTTCTTTGTATTTCTCGGTGCCTTTTGATAGAACCTTCTGTACTCTGTTTATATCAGGTGCTTCATTAAGCTTCTCACTGAAAGTTTTCTCCTATCTTTACGAAGTCTTTTGTTGAATTGTGTTAAAGACTTGCGATACTCTTTTCAGTTATTTGTGATTGTTTGTGATCTTTACCTTATTTGAATTTACTTCTGGCTTTCTGCGCAGTTTCATCAGCTCAATATTCTACCAGGGTACTCATCTGTGAGTCTTTTTGGTTTTAAGAAGACAGTTTGTGTTGTAGGCGTCTGTAACCGCCTTCGTTGTAAGGTAAGCCGTTTTTTCCAGGGTTTATTTCCCTGATGCCAATCTGAAGATCTTGTTTACATCCTTCCAAGTTAGTCTTTTTAGGTACCCTGCATTTCTGGTTAATTATTTTGTATACTACTACTTTGAACATGTTCAAGCGATGGTTAGATAGAGGTATATCGTCAGAAACTCCTCTCCACCCCCTTATTTAATTTATGAATGTCATATTGTAGTAAGTATTCATGAAGTGACTCACCCCTTTCGTTGGTGTTGATACTGCCACAGTAGCTGATGAGACGTTTTACCAAGTCAGGTGCGAATCTGGGAAGTATGTTGAGGTGAATAGCACCTCCTTCTTTCATCCATCTGCAACTATTGTCTTTGTGTCAGCGTCAGTGTATTCTAAAAGAATCATTACATTTATGGTTGTATTGATCAGGATTTCCTCCCTCGGAAATAGGTCAGATATATCATAAGTAGACTTATATATACATCCTATATTAACCCAAAGTTCCTGGACTTGAGCCACAGTTTTTGTGCCCTGAGCAAACCTGTGGCATAAAGCATCAGACGCTGTCTTCGCATGGTGGAGGTTCACCTGAATGCACTCTATTTAAATGTTGAGAGGGCGCGTGAATAGAGGAAGTTTCCCTTCGCCGTCTCTATGGTGGTTCTCCCTTGAGGCCAGTCACTTTTCTTTTCCATAAGTGGATAATCGATAGGAGCCCTCGCCTTTTTCCGTATAAATGTCCAATTTGCGGTTTAATACCGTTATTTTGGTTCTGTTTTTGTGGGGTTAAGGTTTCTCTCTACTAGCAGAATTTGGAAATAATCCCACGAGAGTGTTACTTTAAGGTATGTCTACTCCTTTATGGTACAACTTCCCGACACATTCCAAGGGTGGAGTTACTCACCTCATTGGGCCATTTTACTGTGTTTTCCTTATACATCGAGTTGACGAACTTAGGTTTGATAGTTTCCCTACATTTTTCCCCTGCTATATACATAATTGAAGAGTAGATTAAATCCATCTGCTTAGTGTTGGGGAGTTGCGAACGATATTTCCTTGGCATCAATGCCATTTTTGTCTTTTTCCAAGCGTCCTTTATGTGAGACATCCTTCTGTCTCTTTGCATGCGTCCTTCTGGGTTGGGCAACAGACAAGCGCTCATTCTGTTTTGGCTTTTTTACATTCCTCAGCTCCGGTCTTGGGATCATTTCCTTTTTGACGCCGATGCCGGCACGTCCTTTTGAAGAACTACAAATTTCTCCTTCTTTAAATGAGCCAACCGTCTCGCCTTGGTTTTGCCATATCGTGCGTTCATTCAACAAGAACGTGTATCTTTTGTAGTCTTCCTTGATTGTGGCTGTTGGTCCTTTGGACCAGTTTGGTAACCCCTACATCAGACGCTGAGGCGCTGCTGTTGTTTGCCTCCATTGCCTTCGGTTCGGGTGTTTTTGATAACTAGACGTCCTCCTTAGTTTTGTTTTTATTTGGGTCTATATTTATTTTGTTCCCACGAGTAAATGAAGCCAGAACGTCCATCTGGCAGAACCAGATAAACCTTGCGATATTTTCTAAATTTTTAATATCTTTTAACTTTGAATATCTGAAAGCAAACACTATTTCTTTGAAGATTATAAAATTGATTTAAGACTCAACCTTAGTTTTTAACTTTTTAATAATAATTAAAGCGTAGAGACAGAGACGAGATTCATTCGTTTCCCGTTTGACAGGAAAAGCGGCTATATCTCAGATATTGGTGAGTGTATCGGCTCAAGCAATGCAATTAATTAAATTATAAATCCCCAACTATGAACGAGAATTAACTGAGATTAGAGGAAGGTGAAACTTTGTCAAACGAAGAATGTAATAATCGTCTCAACAGCAAAAAGAAAAATTTAAAATAAGATATAATTAAAAACGTTGATATCTTTTCTCGACAATTCAATATAATTGAATAATGATTTTGTCGTGCCGCTAGAAGTTTAATCTGGTAGATCGAGTTACTTATTGTGGAAGTTAAAATCATAAAAGGGTTTAAGGTTGAAGAATTTGCTCTTTTCGTCTTGATCGGTTGTTCAGTTGGTGTAGGACATAAAATAACCAGTTCATCGATTGATCGATTACCTCCCGTCCTCAAGATGGAATGGTAGTTTTTCAGAAACTAGACTCTTTAACATGCATATTTAGTAGATCTTTTCAAGTTCACAATACCGAAGTAAAATTACCAGTAACGAAAAATTAGGGCAGCGTCAACACGAGTTGCGTGAAATGATCGATGTTTATACCTGCATGAATTTGTCGGTTCATAACTTTGAGACGTTCTTTGTAAGAGGGTTAGGAATGGGGCGATTAAAACTCCATGAAATCTTTTTTCTTATATTGGAACGACGTTTTGCGCTTTTTGTCAGCAATTCTTCAGGCCAAATTTTTCTGAAAATAAGATCACGTTTCATCTTCGATAGTATAGTACTTTTGATAATGAGCTTTTAAAATAAAAGCGTATTAAAATTGTTTCTAAGTTGATTTATCTATAAAGAAGATCGTAACTTGTTGGCGAATTTCCAAATTAATATTCCAGAGTCCCAAACGTAATAGAGATTGCTTTTGTGCTTTTATGTTTCTGTATTACAAACGGGTTCGCTCCTACAAAGGTAATCGATCGATGATACTGTTAAGGAACAAAGTAAATTATGCGCGCAAACAAATTTTGATTTCAAAAACTATCATGAAAGCTATAAAAGCCATTACTATACTAGTCAAAGGAGGCAATCAGAATAATAATAATAGTAATTTAGAAAGGTTTTTGCTATATATTTTGTACTAATACGATTACCGTGAAATTGCTTATTGAATTATTCAGTTTAATTTAATGTATACCCTTTACGGACGATGTGAACTATTTTATTAGGGTTTATTTGTTTACCAATATTTTTCTTGCTACCTTCCGATTAATTTTATACACTTCAAAATGGATGTTTGCTCAGATGTGGTGAATTTTACAAAGTTTATTGTTTTATGAAAACAGTTGTCTTTTACATTCACACATAATGAGGTATTGAAATAAAAATCTAAATTTATTATTTCAAAGCTAATTCTTTATCTAGAATTTGAACTTAATTGCCGTTTAGTTTCTACTCAATTTTCAAATGAGATACTGTAATAAATCATGTTTCGGTTCATTACTTCCAAATCGTTTACAAAGAATTAGTGTCTAATTTTGTAACGAAGGCGTAATTTTAAATTTGTTTTGTGTCATTTTTCAAGTCTACACAAGCAAGTAAACTTTTTAATTACAACTTTTACAAATCTCTGACATCTATCAAGTAAGTTTATTTTGAGACATGTTATTTTTCAAATTCTTTTGTTTTCCAGCGAGGAATTTTTTAAATTTTTTTTGTCTTTCTTAATTAAAGGTGGTTCATTAGTTTGAGTTTTTTTGTAAAACATTTTATTTGTGTTTCAGATTCAATATAATTTGAAAAATAATAAAAATTGCAATGTAACTCAAACTTATAATCACTGAATTCAAGAACAAAGAACCTAATTTAATTTGTGGAATTATTTATAACTAGATGGGCCAACCATACACAAAATGTATGGCGTCTAGTTGCCAATGTTAGGTAAAGTGGTAAAATAACTTTATCATATAAGAAATTGAACACACACCGCAGACGGGCACGCAGTTACGTAACTTCCGAGTTATACTATACAGACATTCAAAAGACCCATTAGCTTAGTTGGTTAAAGCGTCATGATAATAAAGCGAGGGTCGTGGGTTTAATCCCCCCATGGGCCAAATATATTTTTATCTATGTGGTAAATACGAAATGTACTGGTTTCTGAGTGCGCATGTTTTATTTATGATAGGTGGGACAGCCGTACACGGATTGTATGGCATCTAGTTGACAATGTTTTATCGTATAAGAAACTGAACACACACCACAGGCAAACACGCAGTTACGTAACTTCTGAGTTATACTAGGTGCGCCATCTAGACAGGACCTATTGAAATGTTTAATAACTCCGCTATTTTTCAGCCGATTTTGACAAGTCAGCCAGATTCTGAAACGTCAGCCTATGCCATTTTAAATATGGATCGACTCACAGCAAAAAATTGGGCTGAAATTGTAGCGCTGTACATCGAAAGCAATCGTTCAATTGTGAAAACTGTGCGTGCCTATCGTAAGAAATATGGAAGACATTCGGCACCTTCCGCCAAGACAATTCGTACTTTGGTAAAAAATTTCTTTGAACACGGGTCTGTAGCTACTAGCAAACCGAAAACTATTGAACAACTAAAAGCTAATATCAAAGCGGACATTGCTGCTATTACGAAATGTTGTCAAATACAATGCGGAATGCCCAAAAAAGGGCCGCTTTTTGTGTTTCTAATGAAGGCGGTCATTTGATCGATATTGTATTCTAAGTGAATTGTCAATAAATAGAATTCTATACCCTAAATAAATCTTGTTTATTTTCCAAAATCGGCTGAAAAATGGCGGAGTTATTAAACATTTTAATAGGTCTTGTCTAGATGGCGCACCCGTTATATATAGATGCAATCTTGAAGTTCGAATTGACAAAGTCGGAACTATTATTAAACTAAATTATTAAAAAACAAAAGTATATAAAAATAAATACAGAATCCCTCTGCTAGTATTTTAACTTGCAACGAATCTTTTTGAAAAATGTACATGCACCAGCTCTGGTCATAGCAGCAGGTGGATCAATATTAGAAGTTAACTCGTTGTCATTGGTACCTTTTCTGTTTCGTCAGCTATGAATGGGTATTAAAGGGGCCGAATAAGGCTATTGCAACCCTTTCTGAACACCATCATGACGAATAAGTACTTGTTCAGACGTGTGGAGGTCTTTGAAGAAGGACGTTTGGTGATACCACATTTTAAGATGTTGACGACAGTCTTTAATGAAACTCGCAATACTCTGGTTTGCCTAGGGATTCTCGTAAAAACTCTCCTGGAAGACGCAGAGTCTGTCCATATTGTTCGTTTTAGATCATCTCTCCAAACTAAACGAATGCCCAGTAGTGCGGTAGAAAGGATGTGAGTCCAACTAATTTCTTGGTGACAGAAGGATTATATGCTGTCGTTCTCAGTTGAGTCATGCCTAACAAACAATTCAAATGTTTACAAAGATATGACTTAAATTGTCGACCTTGGTCAGTGGTAATTCTTAACGGGGTTCCAAACCGGGAATTCGGAAATCTTGAATTGCGACAGCTTCTGGCTATCGAGTTTGCAATCAAAGACAACCACGGATTCATTTTCGACAGTTTGTTCTGATTACAGGCCATAGTTAACGTTTGTCGTTATGGTGTTAAACAAAATAAAATTTTATGCTGAAAAACCGCTTACAAATCTATCCGCATCTCCGATGTCGTAGAGTGGGTCGAAGGGATGTGACGAAGAATGTAGTCGAAGGCTTGTAATAAAACACCGGTCGCCACCTACAGGATCTTAGTAATTATTCTCAATAGTAGGGGTTGAGAAAAGCAAATCAAACAAATTTGTGGAGAAATTTGTTTGTTAATCTGAAGGTTTTGTTAAATTCAAGATTATTGACTATTTGAAAATTAATCCGTTCTTGATACACTTTTCTTCTTTGAATTCCGTGAACTTCGTCATCACTGGAATCGCCGTTTGAACAATATTCTTCTAATAATTTTGACTTTGAAAGACTGTTTGCTTGCTTCGTTTTCTGAGATACGTGTTGTTAAAGTTTTTCTTAAAAACTGACGATTTATTTATTGCTCTGAAACCGGTCGAGATATGTAAATTAAATTTGGTGGGTTTTAAGTTGTAGTTATTGCGCATTTTTTGATATAAGAATTTTATGTTATCAGTGGCGTACCTTTTTTTAAATAAATCGTTAGTTTTTAAGAAAAATCCCGTATTTCTATACAGGGTGGCGCAAACTTCTGACATCGGAGGATATCTTAGTTAATAAAAAATATATAACTTTAAAAATTTGTCACATTTAGTACAGTTACTGAGTGCACATTTTAAAAATATTTTTGATTATACGGCATGTTTCAAAGAGACGTGGCAGCTTAAACTTACATTTTTTTAAATGGAACATACCATATTTTCTTCAAGGTTCGAAAAAATCTCATGAAGTTCTTTAAAAAAAATACCATATCAATGTAGGGTATTTTAGAAGGTAAAATGGTACCTACTTTAACACGTGCCCCGGGTGGCATCAATGCGATGCTTCACCAGCAATTGACCTTCGGACCGCGAGATATTAATGTGATGCCACGTAACTGAGATATGTTTGGGACAGTGTGAGTACGTCTGATATAGTGTGAACTGTATGGGATCTGGGATCCACAACACAACATAAAAACGCAAGTTATTGGCTATGAAATAATTTGTTACAAAATTAATTAATTCATCAATAAATGTTTCTGTTATGTACTATTTTCATCAAAAGTGTCAAATAAAAGATTTACTCTGCTTTTTGTTAGGTATGTATTTATTTAAGCTTCTTTTCTTCCGCGTTCTTCCTTAACCTTAGAATAACATAACAACACACCTATTCATCTTGGCTTCAACCAATGTGTGATTAGATCCAGTTTCATTCTATTTGTGTTGCTCAAACTTGGCAGTGTTTTAACATCTAATAGTTTTAGCGCCACTTGCTTTTTGAACTCGGTTATGGAAATATTGTTTTGAGTAACTTCTTTATATACTATAAAAGCATTCACCATTGCGCAACCAAACATTAATTCCATCATTAATTTGCGGTACCATTTGGCACCTCTTCTCAAACAGTATGCTTTCATTTGATCTGACAAGTCTATAAAACTCTACAACTTATTATAATCAACAATTGCCACTGGTTTTTCTATATCTTTACTGACTTTCTTCGTTTTATCTGTATGCTTCGTAGTGATCATCAGCACATCTCTGGTGTCAAGCCTCTTCAACATTACAATTCCCGAGCAAAAACCTTTCTTACAGTTCATCTTACGATTTGAACGAATTGTTCCAACCAGGTAGGTTTTAGGCTTTAGCAGTTCATGTCCGTAAACAATGTTCGACCATGATCTAACAAGTTATCTAGACGAGACGTAACAGCATTGAAGGATGCATTGCCACCTTATTGAGTATTCTTTCCGCAAAAAATTTTCAAGTTATATGTATAATCATTTTGGATGCAAAGTTTATACAGTTTGATGTCGAATTTATTCCGGTTATTCTTGATATACTGCTTGAATTTCAAGCGGCAACGATACTGCACCATGGTTTCGTCATTACATATATTATTTCTTGGAGTTACAATACACTGGGATCGTTGAATAAGCTGCTGAACTAACGGTGTTATTTTATAAAGTCTGCCAAACTCATTGTCCTGATTGTCGAATGTTGCGTTATTATTGAAATGAAGCGCCAGCAACTGTTCAAAGCGATTTCTTGTCATAACTTTTTTTATATTAGTTACGAACAAAAAATTGTTGCTCCAATAATCCCGTAACTGTGGAAGTTTTAGTAACCTTGTCCAGATAATTATTTTAAAAAATTGTTTCATCTCTTCAATATTAGTGGGCGTCCAGGGTTTTGATTTATATTTAACAGTATGTGCCTTTTGACTGACTGTTTCTTAAACGTTAGTTTGATCGACTATGTAAGATATTAGTTCATCTGTTAAAAAGAGCATAAAAATTTGCAAGGTTCATGTTTATATAAATTATAGTATAATGGTTTGATTCCAACATCGCCCAGTTCAAGACCAAACGTTTTCAATCTGGAGCCGTCAACTGGTCACCACTGTAGCATTACCATCATCTTCTAACTCAGAGTTTTCCGATTCTATTGTAAGTGTAGAAATCACTTCTTCAATTGTTTCTCTAATATAGCACTTCTATAGGTGAAATACACCATCATACAAATGCACAAATGGAAGAATATGGTTGTCTTACCTCACTAGATGCATCATCTAAACCAATTTGTTGTTGAACATCACTAGATTCTCCAACTTCTAACATATTTGAAATGTTACTGAGTAGCGCAGTTGTGTCCGTCTTACTACAGTTTTCCAATCTAACATTTTTTTTTATTGAAGTTTTGGACCTCTTTTTTACTGGAATTTCTAGTGATGAATAAGACGAGTCACTGTCACTTGGTTCATACTGATCTGATGAGGCATCATCTGCGTATGGTTTAGGCTCATCTACATATATTGGTTCTTCGTCGAACATAATTTCTGCCCATAATCTCTGCAACTTTTCTTGTTCTTTTTCATAAGAATCCATTATACCTAATACTCAGCACTTCTCACATGCATGTAGCACACTAAACGGAGTTATAACGATAGTGCATTTATAAACGACAATATATCAGACAAGATTCGACAGGTTTTTCAGAGTCATCACACTGATGCCTCACGGTCCACAGAGAACATGTTTGGTTTTCAGACCGCACGGTATCAATGTGATGTTTCAATAGTTTTTTGAAAAATTTAGACATCATACATTTTTTTTTAAATTAGAAAGCGAAACATTTATTTTATAGAAAATCTAATGGATTTTAACATAAATTTTAATCCGGTCCGACCAGTAGAAATATATCTTATAATGGCGGGCTCAACGTGTTAACGGTATGTTACAAAGTAACTTGAAATAATTTAACATATATTTTTAGCTCTGTTTAATGGTAATTACTATTATGTTAAATTTTTTCCGGTTACTTGATAAAAGAGCGTAGAGTAGGTGTTAATAATTCGTTATATCTTCTAAAATAATCTGTACAATACTTGACATGCTATATTTTTTTAATGCTCTTGATGAGATCTTTTCGAACCTTCAAGAAAATATATTGTGTTGTATTTAAATAAATGTAAGCTTATGCTCCTGTGTAATCAAAAATATTTTTAAAATGTTGATGCCAAAACTGTACCAAACCTGACCAATTTTGAAAGAGATATCTTTTTTCCCAACGATGCTATCGTCCAATGTCAGAAGTTTGCGCAACTCGGTTAGGTAGTTTTGTAAACCAGAGTTTAAATATATTTATAAAGTTGGTGTTTAAATATATTGAGGTAAGTTTGATGTTAATAATTTTTACTAATTATTTGTTTTATGCAGTTCTTCAGTTTTGACATAGTTGTACTACTTTTTGTTGTAAACATTACGGTTTTTGATGATTTTTGGTAAAGTTTTAAGCTTGGTTCCGAAGTTTCCGAAAAATAATTTTTGCATTAGAAGTGAGACCAAATATTGTTTATTACAGAACACTAAAGAAATATTGCTAATTTTTGCTATTTGTAAAATACAAGCAAAATGAAATTACCCCCGTAATGCTTCAAAATTCATACCGTCCAGTCAGGCCCACAAAGGTCCAAACCCTAATTATTTTATGAGCGGGTTTTTTGTTTTTTTTTTAAATTTGGGGTGTTTTTATAACGGTATAAATATTTTATTTTGGCGTACTTTTTCTGTTATTTGGATCCAAGATGGCGACTGGACGCCATATTGGAATATTTTCTTAAATGCAAGTGGGGGGGCGTGTAGTACTACTCAATTTCCAAGTTTCACCCACTTAGTATTGCCAAAAACAAAATGGCGGTTCCTTAAAAATTAAGGCTTTTGTCCACAATTTAAATAATTTTACACCTAGTAGTTAACTGACAGATCTAATAAATTGGAACATCTTGCATATTAACATTTTTACAGATCATCATCTGGCAGGATGGAAAAAAGAATAAGTCATCGTGAATTGTATGACATTTTAAAGAGCAGCAATGATCGAAATTTAAATAGGAAGATGGAATATCTTGTTAGACGCTTGCAACAAATCACAAACTGTTCAGAAAGTTGTTTAAGAATTTTAAAACATCGCATATCACATTTTTTCCAAGATTACAAATCTCTTCGGTCTAAATGTAAAAGAAGAGAAGATCTCTTTCTAAAAAATGAGAAGTGGCTCTCAGTTGAAGTTAGTTTTCTTGCAACAATCAAACATTCGAAATCTGGTTCTGGTCGAAGTCAAAAACAATTTAATAATTTGTCCGAAAGATCCAAAAGGCGAAAGACTGAACTTTCGTTTTCCACTTCTATGAGTTTAAGAGCAACTGGGAACCTAAGTGCAGCAAAAATTGTGAGGGAAGTCACTTCAAATCCCAACTCAGCAGAGAGATACATAAATTTGAATAAGAATAAAAAGCCAGAGATTTCAAAGATGTCATCAGCACTTGCGATGCTAGTGAAAGCTGGGTTGACTAAAAATCAATACGAAATTATTCGAAAAAACTGCAAGGACTTATATCCGTGTTATTCGGTTCTTCAAAAAGGAAAAAATTACCTGTTACCCGGATAAGACATTATATTCTATTACGGATGTAAGCGTTGAAGTGCCCCTTCAAGCTTTGCTAGATTTGACAGCTGATCGCCTATGCAGTTCAATTCGGGAAGCTTTTAAAATTTGCCACCTGACGAATAATTTAATCTGTATTTAGTGTCAAAATGGGGCTGTGATGGTTCAGCACAAAAACAACAGCAACACAGATTTCCACAGTGACGGACAGTTATTCTTAAGTTCATTCGTACCAATCCAACTTTACGCAGAAACATCAAATAATAAGAAAATCATTTGGCAGAATCCAAGACCTGCTTCTCCAAGATTTTGCAGGCCTATCAGGTTTAGGTTTATCAAAGAAGCTGTTAAATACAAGGCTTTTGCAAACTGCATCTAAAATTTCAGCGTTATATGGGTTCAAATAGCAGCTAAATTTAAATTTTGGTTGGATCATATTTTGAAAAAAAAATAACCTAAAATAATTATTATCTCGAAAAACGGTGTAGATAGGTATAGGAAACTATTCAGAAAACATTATCAGTAAGAAATTGCAATTCTAAAAATTGAATAATATATAGGGTGTTTCATTTAAAATTAACAAGTTGTTACTACTTTTGAGTAGAAGCGGCAACACCGCCAAAATGAAAATATTTTAGAAATATAGATCGTGTCTATTTATGGCAATTTTACTCCATAAATGTCTAACCTACCATCGACCATCAATGATTCTGTATATATTTTTTCAAAACCCTGACACTTCATAAACTAAATTATTAAAAAAACGAAAAAAAAAATACTAATTAGTAGCAAAAATAAAAATTTCAAATTCACATCCTTTTGAGATCATAGACTAAACTACATAGATATCGTTTGAAAATTTTACTCTCGAGCAAAGGATGAATGCATTTAAATTATAGTTATTTACGGTAGATAAATAATCCATATTTCTATAGGCGACATTGTAAGCGAAGATACAGTTAGATATCGTATTAATTATTCGTAATTAATGAACAACTGCACTGACATAAATATATGTTGCGAAAGATACTGTTAACTCGTCAGTTAAACCATTGTGTTAGATTATTCTACTTGTTGTGGTATCACAAAGACCTTATTATACAAACGAATGATGAATATAAAATAGGATTCGTTTTTGTAGACCAACATGCATATAATTAAACTCTCGTTAACCTCCTCTAAACGCTTCTTTAGAATTTCATTTGTGTGTTGAAATCAATAGCCGTGTTATTAATTCAGCATTTTCTTAAATCTTTATTTGATTTTATAATTTGGGTATTTATTACAACCATCATTAACGTTTGCTTATATTTAAAACGAAAGGCACTTACCGTTTATGCATTTGATTAATGATACCTTATTGTTGAACTACCAACAGCAGGGTGTTTTTCGCTTTTCGTTTGCAATTTAGTAAATTGGAGTTTTCAAATCGTGAAAGGCGTCTGCATTAATGTGCTATTTCTTAAAACAGCTGTCGGGAAAAAAGACTAGAAAGAGTAACAATGCTAAACCTGATGTCTTAAGCTATCTCCGTTTCCATGTTTAAAAGAAGTATTCGCAACCAGTATTGTAATTTAATCTGTCTGAAGGAACAAATTGTACTCGTTTTATAAATCCCATTTTTCTATTTATGGGAAAAATGAGATTGTTACCGAACACAGTTTTAAGGAAATATCAATTAGAAGTCCAGTTCTACATACATCGTACATATTGTACCGCAAAACTGAAAACTAGTTTTTTTTTAGTAAGGCATTCGAATTTAATAATTTATGTGCATTTTATTGCACGACCAGGAAATGAGGTTTATACATTCAAATACTTAAAAATGAAGCTAATGTAGAATAAAGATGTGTAGAGAATTTGAAATTATGTTCTAAAAATGTTGCTTCTGAATTTTAACCAGAACAAAAATTTGAATCAATTTAAAGTTTTAATGAAGTAAAAGTGAATTGATATTTCAAACAATTTATAAAATTACCTGAAAAAATTCTTAAATGTAAAATATAATTGTTGGGTGCTTAATTAATTACGAACAATTTAAATCTACAGATTAAGCATAAGTTATAGTATATAAAAACGCTTTCATTATAAAGGGTGGGCTAACCCCGACGAAGCAGAGCCAATTGCAGCCACATAGATAATTAAAAAAAACTCAGACACGTTAATTTTATTTCAGAGGGGGATATCTTTTCAGCCTGTTGGCATTCCAGTATTACCTTTGGTTTCAACGGAAATGTCACATTAAACTTTTAAATGGCAACCTACAGCTTTTTGTGCAAAATCGGATAGACGAAAAAAATGCTTTTCAAAAAACCCTACATGTTGCTAGTTTCCTTTGGCCGTTCGGCTACTGCAGTGGTTCCCATACTTTTTTTTCTCATAGACCACTTTAAACATTTTGCTGGATCTGGTGGACCCCCTGCAGCTATTACATTTACTAACTTACTTCCAAAACCCGAAAAAAGTATATGTCTATGTAAATCTGTGTTGTGGCTATTTTTCAATCAACTATGAGTTGAAAGTTTTCGAAAAAAGGTGAGAATTTATATTGCTTTGATTATGCTGTGAGTATTGTCATTCAAGCTAAGTTTCAAAGCCAGTCTAAAAGCGTCTTCATCCAACAGTTGGATTCCTACTTTACTTTTTTGTATTCTAAGATTGACTCACAGTACAAGAAACCAATAATCTCCCACTTCGGAGTGGTAAAAAGTAAAAATAAATATTTTCTTGTTTTGTAGCTATTTATTCAAACACAAAAATTACTACACTTTTAATTATGTTGTTATAACAGTCTTAGTAGAATCAAATTTAACATCAAAACTAATAATGATTATTATTTTAAAAACAGTCGCAATATAATCAAAACTTTGACATTATTAGTTTGATAACTTTTATCTCAGATTACCATTGTAATCTGAGATAAAAGTTATAATTTTAATGGGAGGGATGTACTTGGTGAATTGACAGCAAATTATCAATATTTGGCTTGAGTTTAGTTAAGTATAACCGTAAATCTCCTCGCTCTGTAATATTTAATCTGCTCCGTTTTTTTGTCAACAAGTTTGTTACGGCACTAAAACTGCGTTCGACAAGATATGACGAAGGAAACGCTATGAGAAATTTTTGCACAATTCCCCACAGTCCTGGATATTTTTCAGGTATTTGTGCCTGCAGCCAAAATGATTGATACCCTCTTTTGAATGCTACTTTGAGCTCCTCATTAGTGCTAAGCTCGAGTAGCTCTTCTTGCAGTACCACATTTTCCACTTCAGTTTCATCATATGGATTTATTATCCATGGTGGTATATCCATCGACAGAATGTCTTCAAATCTGATTTTAAAATCATCATACAGGGCAATCAAATGTTGAACATACGTCTGAATATCTTCGTCGAGGCATTCTACCTGCGATAAATTTGGAAACTGGGAAAATTCACGTCGACCAATATTTTGCTTCATAAGTTTCAGTTTACCAAGAAAAGCTGAAATTTCACTCTTTGTTTTTATCAAATTGAGGCTGTCCCCTTGTAACTGTAGGTTGAGGTCATTGAATTTTTGAACAAATCTGTCAAATACGCAATGTCTGCTTTGAAATTCATGAGGTTTTCTTTTAAAACAGGATCTTTAGTGTTCAGAAACTCTAAAACAGAGTCGAAAAGCAAATAGAATCTTGATAGACATGCACCTTTCGACAACCAGCGTACTTCGGTATGTAGCAGCAATCGTTGGAAGTCCTCATCATTTTCTTCGCACAACTGTGCACCTAAGCGCGTATTTAATGCATTGCTTCTTATTTTGTTAACTGCATTAATCACAAATTGAAGCGCTTGGTGCAATCTATCACTCAATTTTTTCGCTACTAGATGTTGTCGGTGGATGACACAGTGAATTGCAATTACCTCTGGTATAATCCTTTTAAGATGACTTATAAACCCACGATATCGCCCGACCATGGCAGGAGCTCCATCTGTTGCCACCGAAATAATGTTTGTGAATGCAATTGATTTTTCCGTAAAAAATCATTCAGAACATTAAAAATTGATTCACCTTTAGTGTCAGTCTTCAAAGTTTTCGCGAATAGTAACTCTTCAAACATTTGTTCGCCTTTGATAAATCGAACATATGCCAATAATAATGCTTCATTGCCAGGTAAAGTTGACTCGTCCAGTTGAATAGAAAAATGAGTTGTTTGCAGATAATTACACAAGAAACTTTCAACATCAGAGCTCATTTCATCAATACGTCTTTGTACAGTGTTGTTACTCAAAGGAATTCTTTTAAGTATGTCAAATGAAGATTTGTGCAGGACAGTTTTAAGACCTCTTCAACAGCAGGCAAAATTAACTCCTCTCCAATGGTATGCGGTTTCCCAGATTTTGCTATAAGTAATGAGATATTGTAAGATGCCCGCAAGCCATCGTCGTTGCTTTCAGACGTTGAAGCGAACATACTATGCACGGTGGGTCTCTTTTCATACTTTTCCTTCAATGTTTGGAAATATTTCAAATCCTTACCTATTTTGTCAGGATGACACCTTCTTAGATGATCTTCCAGCTTCGATGGTTTCATAGAGTCATTGCTCAAGACTTTGTTGCATAAAAGACACATGGGCAATCGCTTGTCTGTATTTGATGGAAGAAAACCAAATTTCAAATATTCAACACTGTACTGTCGACACTTCTTCTTAGATTCAGCCATGTTTCGTATCAATTACTTACCTGTAAATATGAAAAAATGTTTGTTAAGTAATCTTAAAATGATTTAACAAACATAATAGAAGTGGCTTTTAAGATACAAGTTGCTAACAAATAGATAGGTAGGTACTTACTTTTCCAACACTGGCAAACAATAATATCAATTCACTTTAATTTTCAAAAGTCTGAAAACTACTTCCGTCACTGGTGAACACTTATATAGGTACACTTTCTTTTTGAAATTCCGGAAACAACTGAGTAATGTTTATCATTCGCATTCGTATTTATATTAAAGAAAAATCCAACAAGTTCATGCAAGTTCAGACACGACTTTAACACGTTCAGGCGGGCGGGCGGCGCGGCATCGGCGAGTCTTGACACGCTCTTTCTGAATATGGAATATGCAAGTTCTTACAAAAACAATTGCTGAGCTTCTTATAATATTGTCTTCCTATATTCATAGGAGAAGTCAAGCTTCTTATAATATTGTCTGCCTATATACAGGGTGTCTCAGATAAGGGTGGCAATATTTCAAGGGTACATAGAGAAACCCAGATTAGAGATTTGAGATAATAAATCTATGTCCGGAAATGCGTTGCTTCCGATATACAGGGCCTTGAAAAATTCAAAAATTAATATGGTAGTCAAGTGTTTTTGAAGTTCAGGTGAAGACAACGATACTCAAACCTCTTGCCAGTTGCGGTATTAATTTTGTTTTCGTTGTCGCCATGACAATATTCATTGTTCACTACGTTTTTATTGTCACCTGAAGTTTTTTCGATAATGAGCTCTTTGAAAGACATCCAAATGGATTTTATTTTTTCGCGGAAACGACGCGTCGGAGAAGAAAAAAACAAGAGAGTTTTTCTTTCCAAATTGATTGGGAATGTGAAAATGATTCCAATATTTGGAAAAACCAGTGGCGTGCTACATTTTTCTCTTAAAACTAAGTGAGAAAAACCGAAAGTCCGGTCCTGAAATTTTTAGAAGAGTCGGATTGGCACATAAATATGACCAATACTTTGCTTGACATACTCTGGAAATTTTAAGAAAATCGATCAACACGTTTTCAAAATACAGACAAAACATATTAATTTTTGAATTTTTCAAGGCCCTGTATATCGGAAGCAACGCATTTCCGGACATAGATTTATTATCTCAAATCTCTAATCTGGAGTTTCTCTATGTACCCTTGAAATATTGCCACCCTTATCTGAGACACCCTGTATATTATTGTCTCCCTTATTCATAGGAGAAGTCAAGTCGGGTCACCTAATACATTTTTATAGACCCCCGTTAACGAGTTGTGGACCCCCATTTTTTTTCCACGCAAGCGTAGACCCCTATCGGGCTCCCGTGGACCCCTGGGGGTCCACCTGGACCACTTTGGGAATCTAGGGGCTAGAACAACCGTACAAAAACCCTTAGAGGACCCTCATATGATTTCGCGGATATCGAGGTCATTCAATACTACCTCTCCGACCAATCAAATGTTTCATTTAAGAACTCTCTTACTGGCATTGTAAAATGTGGTGGAGACCCGTCTTGCTGGAAAATAAGCTCGTTTTCAGCAGGTCTCCGAAAATACTCGCCTAGACGTTTAGCTTTTGTGGATAGTGAAAATGAACTTGATGAAATACATCAAGATTCGTGTCCGACTAGTATCGACAGTTATGTCGATTTACTATCCCGTTTAAAAAAAAACGTAGCTTCATCGGAAAAACAAATGTTGATAGTAAAGTTCAGGTTGTCAACTGCTCGTTGACTCATAATTTCCCAAAACTGTTGACGTCTGTCAAAATCGTCCTCGTTGAGTTTGTGTACCAAATTTATTTTATAGGGATGAAATTTATGAGCCTTCAGAATGCGTCGAATACTTGTTCGGCTTACTCCACAAATTTCCTTCAATTTTCTTATACTCAATGTTGGATCTAGAGCAACTTGACCCAACACGGCTACTTCGGCATCTTCATTTTGCACCGCGTGTGCCACATTTGCATGTTTATTGTTGCAAACATTTCCTGTCTCCCGAAGTTTCCCCACTAATTCTATAACGTATTTTTGATTAAGATGTTTATCTGGATGACGTTAGTTAAAGATTATTGCTACCCTGTTAGCACAGTCATCACTTTTCCGTGAGTGGTGTAACTCATTTTTGAATTAGAGAGATACAAAAGTAAACTAAACTCTAGAATTTGACGTTTACTTGTTTCAAAGACTTCTTGATCATTAGTCTGGTATTGTTTTTTTAATCACAGCATCCACAAAATCATAGCATGTTCTAATTAGTTCAAAAACAGGATGTTGTGGGAAGAGTAGAGTTTATTCAACTAAACCTACTTCTTTGGTAAATTTAAGACAAGGGATCACCGAGAAATGCCTCCCAAAATTCTGCAGAACGTAAGACGTCGTTTAGAAGAAAATTTGTACCACTGCATGGAAGTTGGAGCAGCTAATTTCGAGCAATTGTTATAATTTTTTCAATTGCATTATTAAATTGTGTTAGACTTGTTTTTTTTTTATTAATTATTTATTTATGTTTCTCAAAGGGCAACTTTTAAGGATCAGTATGTTACTTTGAAATACATCTTTGGCGAACTTACCCCCGGCCCCTGCCGGGGGAGGTAGAAGCTCATCCTGCTTCTACACTCCCCTCCCATGAAATTCTTTATCACCTACCTAATTGCCTAATTTATTAAACTAATATCTTTCTAAATCTCTTGACCTACCTACCTAGTCCCTGTCTACCTAAATATCTTAAAATACTAAGAGCATTCGCATACAGCCTGCAAGCTCATTTTTTTATTACACAAGACCCCTAAAAACCATTTCACTGTCTAATCTTTTATTTTATATGACACATATATTTATTTTGACACTTCTATATTAATAATCTTTGTTGTTAATGAAACAAAATGTACATTTTTGGAAAGGAGAATGATTGCTCTTTCTAATGAGATCAAAAATTATAGGGTGTTCCATTAAAATAAAACATATTTTCCCTTTTAAATTTGACCAACATTAGTAAAACATCCTGTGTTCATGAGATGAAATGCCAGCCAAGCATAAAAAAATCTTTTTGATAAACTAGTGAAAACCCCATCTCTTTGGAGCAATTAATAAGCTGGGAATTTATGATTAAAATCAGTCACTCTTATTTGGGACACCCTGTATATTCAAAAAACGGCACAGAACGCAGTAAATACAGTAATAACAGTTCAAATCAACCATTGTAAAGTTTAAGAGTGGGAATATAAAAGATCATAAAACCTCCAAAAATAAGTAAGGTGTAATCAAGCATTGTGTTAAGACTGTAATTGTTAGGCGCGGATTGCGATCTAAAACTGATCATTTTCATGGACCCCAACTCTACTTATAAGGTGACTCATTTCAAAATTTTGAGATATTGCTTGGTTTTGCATTTGGCTTTACCCTGTATTAAAGTTTTGTTCGATAAGTAATTACAGAGATATGGTAATCATGTAACCTTTATTCGCTGTTCCAAATGAAAAAAATTAAACAAATTACATTACATTGTGACGCATCGCAAGCTACTACAGATAATGGATTAAGAAATAGATGTAATGACTACACCGATCGGGTAGAGAAAAGATTGAAATATAATCCCTTCATATTATGTTACCGATGAACTGACCCTTAAAGCGCGTTCGTTCCTGAAATTTCCAACTTGCCAATAACAATAGGGACTAACCCAGCATGTAGCTGTGAAGCTACGTGCTCCCGTCTTCTCACACACCGAATTCACAATTGATAAATCACATTATGGATATTGATTAATAGTAAACACTTTAGAACTTTGAAAAAAAAGCAACAGTGAATCATTTATGTTAATTTTTGCGGTTTAGTTAATAAGCACTTTCGTGTCTTCGGCAATTACTGAAACACATTTACATATGATGTAAAAGAACACTCACTTTATGTTTGCTTTGAGAGTAGAAAAGCAAGCACAATTTAAATGCTTTCTTTATTTTTCTTTAAAAGCGCTAATATTCTGCAACAACAATTTAGATGCACGTTAATGTATGTTTCGCAGTTTTATTAATAAATCCTTTTAGATTTCGGTAATTACGATCATTAAAAGTTATTTATATCCCAAATTTAGAAACTGTACAGGGTGTCCTATTTTCGATGTAATTGGGGGGTTTCAGCTATTTCGCAAATTGATAGGGAAAAACCGTGGTCGGGATCCTTGGCCCGATTTTTGAGACAAATTCAATGGTCTAAACAGCACTTTGATATCTCGACTCGTTTGGGAGATACAGAGTGTTTTGAGTTTTATGCAATTTTCTTTAAAGTTTCATAACTTTTTTGTTTGTGAATATTTTTTATTTTAACCAAGATTTATATAAAGTTTGCTCTTCTCGAGCCCTTCTAGGTGGAGCGAATGAAAAAACAAACTCAATAAGCTGTCAACGCCGACGTTTCGCCTCCTTGCGTAGGCTTTATCAAGGCTTATAACATTCGTTGTTTGTATCAAGTTGAGTTTGTTTGTGTGTCTTTTAATTAAATTTTTAACCACAACTATATATATATATATATATATATATATATATATATATATGTGACTGTTTTTATTGTTATTTTAATTTATATGTGACGTTTTCATTATTTGATGGTAAGACTATCAACTCGTATTTGTTATAAGCCTTGATAAACCCTACGCATAGGGGGGAAACGTCGGCGTTGACAGCTTTTTTGAGTTTGTTCTTTCATTCACCTCCACCTAGAAGGGCTCGAGAAGAGCAAGCTTTATATAAAACTTATAATTTTGGAGGAATACTCACCTGATTTAACCAAGACGTTTTTTGTGCTTTTTTTTATATGCAATTCAATGGCGTACTCGAATTTATTCTAGCTTAATTCGTTTTCGAGTTACAGACTAAACATGCATTTTTTAAAATGGAAACCATAGTTTGCTATGACTCCATTGACTAGAGATTTTTTTAGCGCTTTCTGAAAATATATGGTTTCATATATTTATCTCGGCAAATTAAACTAGAATAAATTCGAGTACGCGATTGAATTGCATATAAAAAAATGTTTCGGTTAAAATAAAAAGTATTTACAAACAAAAAATTTATGAAGTTTTAAAGAAAACGGCATAAAACGCAAAATACTCTGTATCTCCCAAACGAATCATGATATCGAAGTGCTGTTTAGACCATTGAATTTGTCTCAAAAATCGGACCAAGGGTCCCGACTACCGTTTTTCCCTATCAATTCGCGAAATACCTGAGACCATTGAATTTGTCTCAAAAATCGGACCAAGGGTCCCGACTACCGTTTTTCCCTATCAATTCGCGAAATACCTGAAACCCTCCAATTACATCGAAAATAGGACACCCTGTACATTTGCGTTGGTCATTTTTTTGAAATACTTCAAAATTTTTGATATTCCCCATTTGTATGTTCTGTTTTGATTGTTGGCTTAATTAAATATATCGGTGATATAGAAACCTGTATAAAAAGATCATACTAACGTCGACATACGTTTATGAAAATTAAGGTTGACTCATACGCAACCTTATATGATTTATACTTTATTCTCGAGTTACCTATGACGTGTAACGTATCATGGGAAGACGATTTTACTCAAAAATTTGACAAAATTGTAGTAATTAAGTTTTTGACGTTTTTGTATTGGAGTTGAAGCATATCAATCAAGTGTTTACTATTGTTTAAGTATTTTTCTCTTTTCTTAGGTATGAAGATGACAATAAGCTTACTATAGTGTTTTCTTCGCGTGATTTTAACTTCTTCTCTTCTCTTCCGATTTTTCTCTTTTTTCCGCTTCCTTAGGTTCTGGAGTGCTGGTTTTGAGCAGCGACGGTAGCTTCTTGTTTGGTTTTTTTAATTTACAAGTGGCAAAAGGGAGATGAGGCAAACCAAATACTTTTGCATTAGACTGTTCCGCTGATGAATTATCCAGGGTAGCTGAGGGATCCTTTAGGGATGATCCGGCTACTGCTTTACTGTCCATATTCGCATCAATAGTAATTTGGATCTGATATATCAGTAGCTACAGTCGGTATTGATGATCTAATGTCATCAGATTGTTCTGTGATTTTCTCTGTACACATCTTCGAAACTACGAATGGCGTCTCTGTAGGCATTGACGGCTCATAGTCAGAATTGTCAAATATTTGGGAATTTAGTGGAACTATACCATCAGTTGCTTTCAGGTCGGGTAAGATGACGAATTCATCATTTTGTTTGCTTGTTGGGGTCGTCAACTTACCCGAAACGAATACTTCTAAAAATAATCCATAACAGACAAACAGACATGTATTTCAGGAATGCTCTATAACCAATGAACGTACACTTAAGTAATCTTTAAGAAAATACATCCCACAGGAAAAAAATTACTTATTACAAATAAATCACAGCTTACGTTGTCCTTTGAAATCTTTCAATCGAATATGGACAAAATATAAACGCTGTCATCACACCAGAGAAACATGACAGATCTCACAGTTCATAGAGTGTAAAATAAGAGGTACTATTAATATACGATATAACGGAAGTACGTCGCGCTATCTAGTACCAGTTTATGAATTCGTCATCTTATCCTTCAATTTCTTCTTCTATATTTCTTTCGTTTTCCTTCCTTCTCTCCACTTCTTTCCTTGCATACTCTACTCTCTCATAAAAATAATTCCTTTTTTTCTTGTTCCAAGTTATTTTCTGTCTCTCAACTGCTTTCCAACACTTCTTTAAAACAGTATTATCTCTCTTGTACGTATCCCTGCTTCATATTTCATTCCTCTCTTTGCCTCCCGCTTTCCTATCTTTTTTTATTTCCTCTCTCTCAAACATCAGCATTATAGTCTCTTACAATAAGATAATCTCTTCTTTTGGCACAGAGTTTAAGACAAATCGCTAGGCTGGATAAAACTATCTTTGACCTCATCAGAGTTGACTTTGGTTGGTGTATAAATGACGAAAAGGTGCACTGCTATTGTCCTATTTAATGTAATTACAGTTAGTCGACTTGAAATAGGTGGAATGAAATTATAGGTCTGAGTGCTTCTCATTTCACGTCACGTCCTCGTTGTAATTTGGTACAGTAATGGTGGTCATTTCCAATCCACATAAGTCCAGTTTGGTGAGTACTGCGACTGAGATGTTATAGCGTAACAGCTCCTGGGCGATGACTTTTTTTTGACCTACGTGATGTCCTGTTCGGACATTCCTGTAGACATGTCTTTTTTGGACTTGAAAAACTTCTCTCTATTTGAAGATGATTTTTGCTATTGTATTTTTATTGACTAGTAGCTAAGTTCACCCAGTACCCTGGCCTCGGTTTTTTACCAGCGTCAGGGAATCTGCATCCTCGTATGCAGTAATATGAGGTTGATAATTTTGTTCATTGATCATGGTTTTCTGTCTGATTTTACGGCCCCTGGGTAGGAAGGCAACCGTCCTCCTTTTTCAACCGAGCTTGATTGGAAGTAAAAGTTAACAATAATACCCAGTCAAACTAATACACATACTATACAGGGTGTTTCAGATTCAATGTTACAGCAAATATTTCCGTTACCATAGCAACTACTAACAATTTCATTCTAAACATTTTTTTAAATAAAAGTTGTTGGTAATTTAATTATACACAACTTATATTTAAACTATTTTTGATCCGATAAGTAATTCATTCTCTAATTGTGTTAACAATATTTTAAGAAAAGTTGTTGGAAATTTTATTATCTATAACTTGTATTTGAATTTTTTAAACCGCTATTATCTTTATCTTCTTTTTCGATCAAACTTTTAAGTTTGAATTCCAGTCTTACAACGTTTAATGGTGGTCTTAAACAATCAGGTACCTAGATCCGTCTTAAAGGTTATGCGTTATTAAAACAGTTAGGCAGATTTAGCGTATCGGTTTTTTTTTCATTAACTAAGAGTTATTCTCTATATTCCTTTGCTTCATTTCTCGTTCTGGCATTATTTTTGTGTTGCATTTTTTATTAATTATCTGCATATTCAGGTGTATTTCTTCTACGATTTCGCTCTACGTGGTAAATTTCGAATTTATTTAAATACGACTTTGTATATTCTTTACGTTTGATATTAGCTTTCCGTGATAAGCAAAGCAAAGATCGTTTTTCGTTTTGTGTTACTAATTTATTTGTGTAGAAAAAAGGAGCTTATTTTTACACACTTGAGAGTGATCTCAAGCATGGCAGCATTTGTATTGCTATTGTAACTGTTTTTTTGTCGTTTCTCATAAAATACCAGCAAAAATGTACTTGAAAAATTTGCCACTGAATTAATTTACGTATTCTGTGTAGCAACGAAAACTCCGTGAGAGTATTTTGTTCTTATCACATACCTGCAAGAACATTTTTATTTTAATTAATGACATCATAGAATTAAAAAAAAATAAGTACCTAGTATGATTGTTTGAAGTTATTTTAAATTTGTTTGAGTGTGACATGCACTGAACCAAGATTTTTTACGTTGTACGTTAAACTTTTCTTTGGAAAAAATTGAAATTGTTAGTTTTAAGAATGTACAGGTTGCCCAAATAAGCAAGGACGCCGGCCATATTTCGGAAACTATTTCGTCCTACAATCTCTGGAATAACAATATTTTTAGTAAAAACGCCCAAGAAAAATTACGGGAAATTATTTTTATGTTTTTAAAACGGCTACAAGAGGGCGCAACTACTAGGACAAAAGAAAAATGGTCACTTTTTTCTTGAATATCCACAATAAGTACAATCTTTTAAAGCGAATCTAATTTTGTGTTTTTTTATATTAATAATTTTTTTCGTATCTTTAATTGTTAGAATGGAGTAGAGGGCGGTGGTAAATAATATCATTTTAGAACTCTTTGTGGGAATTGAATTAAACTTGGGCTTGTTTGAAAGAGGTTTTAGGTTTAAACCACATTTTCGGTGGGTGTGCCATGATTAGAATAACTAGAAGAGGGATGAATAAACGAAGCGCTGTTTTCTTTGAACACACCATTTTTGTGCTATTTTAGTGGAATGAGATAATCAAAATGAATTGACAATAACTTCCGACAAGCCCAAGAAATTCGGACAAAGGGTTTGGACGTTGCAGCTATTTGAAATATTTTTAGCCCATTATTTTTACTATACAGTGCATTCCAACTAAAATGAACCACCCCGAAATTATTTTTTAAGCAAAATCCAAGAACGTCTAATGTCAAATATGACCTTAAAACATCAACACACTTTTCCCGACAGTCCCCATCTCAAAATTTTAAATGGCAAAAGTGATCGAGTTGCCCCTTATTTTCAAGGTTTTTTATTCTCTCTATGACTATGTAATCTGACAATTTTTAAGGAAGAATTTATTTTTGAAAAATTAAATTAATAATTAAATTAAATTTTTGAAGTGTCTTCCATAAACTTTCATACAATAGTACAACAGAGCTTCTACAACTCTTCTCACATTTTCAAAGGACTTCGGGAGTGATTTGACACCATTTTCTCTGTATTTTTTTTTAACTTACTCTAACGCATTACTTTTATCTGCTTAAAAACATTTTACAAAAATCTGTGACGTCTAGCAAAAAACGATTGTTTTTTGAATTTTCTTGACAAGGATATTTCATCGACAGTTTGTGTACTTTGAATTAAGTATTCCTCGGTTTAAGCGTGTTATCAAAAAATGAATATACGCATCGAAGTTGTAGGACTCTACTATGAAAACCAAAATTGTGCCAAAGGTGATGCTCGCATCTTTAATTATTGCACCCCGAAAAGAATGTAAAACACAAATACATGATGGAACTAACGAATAAATTTATAGAAACTGATTTTTTTACTAACAAGAAACATAATCGTGTAAGCGCAGTAAATGTCGAAGCTGTTGCGGTTGCTGTTTTAGGCCACGTTACAGGGTGGTCCGAACTTAAAGGGTGAAAAGTACATTAAAAATAAAGGCCGAAGTGTCATATAAACTATGTACTAAAAGTGCCCCCTAGCAGAGCTAGCGATCCCTAAAGGTGCTCCCCAAAAACCATAGCCAGGAGATGTGAAAATGCATTGATGCCAATGGCATGCATTTTGAACAAGCGTTGTGATAATTCAATTTAAAATTAATTTAATTTTTTTCATTTCAATCTTTGTAATTTTAAAGTTAAAAAATATAATTTGGTTTCTAAGGCAATTTTTTTCATCATGTATTAGTTTATAAAAATGACGATATCTCAAAAACTACGCAAAATAAAAAGAAACGTTAAGAGAAGGTTTTCTAAGGAAAAAGTATGGGCTATGATATGATCTGCATCAGAATATCCTAAAGTTACAGCTTAACAAAATTTAAACTTGTCAAAATTTTTGAACGACCGCCGTATCTATCCAGATTTTTTTAAAAATTGAAAAAATTCCCAAATGACCACTTCGAAATGTTGCACATGTTTACCAAATTTCATTTGAATAACTTTTTTCGTTTAGGAATTAAAAATAAAAAACTGGTTTTTGGGGAGCACCTTTAGGGGTCGCTAGCTCCGCTAGGGGGAACTTTTCGACCACAGTTTATATGACACTTCGGCTTTTATTTTTGATGTACTTTCCACCCTTTAGGTTTCCTACAATCAATTCGGACCACCATGTGTACAGTCTCTTAGTCAATTATCTCAATGGAGAGGTTCATCGTGATAATTGCCGCATTTGGAGTGACACAAATCCACATGCCATGAGATAGACACATACACAAAATCCCTAGAAATTCAACGTTTGGGCTGCAATTTTAGGTAACATATTGTAGGACCTGTTTTTATAGTAGCAAATTTAAACTGATAGATATATTTGAATGTGTTCGAAAATCAAATAGAAGCTCTTATTTGTGGAACAAGATCGAAGCTTATTATTATTAGAAAATTAACTTGTTTTTTACATTATGAATAACTGCTTTTCAAATAACTGAATGGATAGAAGGGGTCTTATAGAATGGTCACCCTGACTTGATGCCTCTCGATTTTTTTTTTGAGGGTAACTACAACAGAAGGTGTATGAAACATAACCAGCATCTTTGGACGAATTCAGGCAAAGAATAGAGACAAACTGCCATCAGATCACCCCGTAATAAGTCTCGAAATATGAGAAGAGCGGTAGGTATAGAAATTGAAGGAAAACTATTAATTTAATTGGTTATTTAATTCTTGAAAAAAAATCGATTTTTATTGATTAATAAAAGAAATTTTTATTGTAAAATTGTCAGTCAAACTTTAAAAAAAAAGTTAGGTAGTCATGAATACAATAAAAAGACCTTCAAAAAGAGGGGCAAAATAAAATAGTAAAGGAATTATTCGGGGTGACTCGTTTTAGTTGGAATGCACTGTATAAACGCAATATCTCAAATCATTGATATTTAAGAAAGTTTTCAAAAATATTAGCTGTATTGTTTTCAAATAAAATCATTTTGTATTTAATTTTAACAGTATAGTAACAAACCAAATCTTAACGCCTTTGTCTACAAGTTTTTTTATAAAGCGCATAGGGTCACAGAAATATGAGGGTCGGTATATATACTGACTTCCAGAAAAATTCCAACACCTAGAAGTTGTCGAACGATTTTAATGAAATTTTCAGGAAACGTCTATTTTCATTAAACAAAGTGTTGATTAAAATTTGAATAAAATCTAGCCAGTAGTTTTTGTTTTTTTGCCTGTTGTTTCCATAGCACATAGTAACAATAAATTTGAAGTATTAGACCATTTAGTAACTGTCAAGTTTGCAAATTGTTGTTGTTTCTTCACAGTTTCATTCTGTACTTGAAAACCGAGAGTACGTCAACATCAACATTTTGTCCAATTAAGTGATTTTGAACGTGGCCGTATTATTGCTATGAGAGAGGCCGGACTTTCGCTAAGAGAAATTCCTCGTCGTGTAAACCGAAATGTTTCATCGGTATTGAGATGTTAGTCCAAATGGTCCGAGGAAGGGGTTCAACATCGTCGCCGTGGATCTGGACGTCCTCGAAGGACTACAGATCGCGAAGAACGTCGCTTAAGAGTTTTGGCCACAAGGGATAGATTATCAACAACTCGATCAATTGCAAATGATTGGATGAGAGGTACAGGACTTAGGATGTCAATGTCATCTGTTTATCGCCGGATAAGATCTTATGGGTTGTGTTCATATCGTCCATTTTATGTCTTCCTCTTACACCACTTCACCGTCTACGCAGACTGGAGTAGAGCAACGAAAGGGTTAATTGAGCGCAAGAATGGCATCAAATTGTGTTTAGTGACGAGTCCCGATTTTGCTTGTGGGCCCACGATGGTCGTAGGAGGGTCAGACGGATGCGTGGGGAACGTAAAAATCCAACATTTTTTATGGAACGCAACACAGCCCTCACTCAAGGAGTTATGATATGGGGTGCAATATGTTATGGTAGCAGATCACCTTTGGTCTTTATTGACGGCAACCTTAACGCAGCTGGTTACATTGCTAATGTGCTACAACCAGTTGGCCTTCCATATCTTCAGGGGCTGCAAAATCCCATTTTCCAGCAGGATAATGCGCGCCCTCATACGGCAAGGGCTACAACACGGTTTTTGGAAGAATCTAACATTGCCGTCCTCCCATGGCCTGCTCGGTCGCCTGATTTGTCGCCAATTGAACATGTATGGGATATGATTGGTAGGCGACTGGGTAATTTACCACACTCTCCAGATAATTTACACGATCTTCAGCAACGGATTCAAGAAGCTTGATGGGATGATATACCACAAGCAGCTATAGATCACTTGATTGATAGCATGCCAAGCCGTCTAGATGAGTGCATTACAAATAGTGGCGGAGCAACTCATTATTGAAAAAAACTTTTAAGCTTTTGTTCTTTTGTTTTTAAATTTGAATCATCACTTTGTTTAATAAAAATAGACGTTTCCTGAAAATTTCATTTAAAACGTTCAACAACTTCTAGGTGTTGCAATTTTTGGAAGTCAGTATACATAATTATTACAAATTTGTTTTCCATCTCGCTTAATGATAATTTATATAATTGCTTAGCTTACAATATTGACATTTTGTTTAATATACAATTTCCAACAAATTTATTATAACGAAGATATCATTAATCATTCTAACTAAAACGTTTAATTTATCCAGCTAAATGTTGGATTATTACTAAGTACCGTACTTATGCAAATGAAATATGGTTAATATCGTGAGTAGTAAAATGTAACATTGTCATAAAATCATCCCTAAAACTTGTAAGCTGAAGGTAGCGGCATTGTTAGATAAAAGATCCATATCACGATGCGCTCTACAAATCGTAAAAATAAGTTGTAAAAGAAATGATAATTCAGCTGGTGCGCTCTGTTGTAATAGAACGTCAAAATATAACTTTACATTGAAAATGTGACGCGTAAAAATATTTGAATAGAAATGGGGTATTTATACACTTTTTTTTATTATTTCTTTTGTTTGCTGTTTCGTGTTCGGCTTTTTTCGTTGTTACTGTAATAATATTTACATGTTGAAACAATTCAATTACTATAAATGTAATGTAATTTATAGTAAAAGCTTTTTTACACGATCTCTACCGAAACTAATAAATATTATCGTAGTAGCCTGCTTCAGAAAACTGTCAATTTCACATGGCTATTGTGATACGGTTTTTGACAGTTTTTGAAAGGAGGATGATGTTGAAATGAAAGTTCTGTTTTATCGACTGAGCATACTTAACGTAGTTAATCTCTCAGACTTAATATAAGTACTGAAGTACCTATAGACAAGTAATGTGCACTTTAATAGAGAGATAGTTATGGAAAAATAACAAAAACTACTTCAATTCAGTCACTGTTAACCTAAATATTTTAATGTCGTCCTTTAGTGCTTTTTTTCTACCATACCAACTTCATCTTTCGATATAAAGCGAATATATCGTTACTCGTCTAGGTACTTATATTTAGTTATTCTCACTTTGTTTTAGTGTATTCATAACTGTCATAAATTTGATGTTGTAATGATATAGTAAATACATATAAAACTGACTGACAAATGCTACCGTCAACAATGCGAAGTAATACTACAATAGGAGGCATGTATGTATTAATAAGTTTTAATAAATGTGGAAATAAATTATTACAAAAAAGATTGTGATTACGAAACATACGTACAATGTCAATTTTAATAACGATACACACAATTTAAGAAACGTAAATTAAAACGTTATACGACCATTACATAATTAAGTTTTACAACATTCTTCGTGAATGTTTGTCGTACCTACTCAATTTTTTGCTCCAAGTAACCTAAATTATTTTTTTTCTCTCATACAGTTTCCATTAAGAGAGGTAACCGGCTGTATCTCAAACACTAATAATTGTAGCGGTTTAAGAAAAAGATTATTAATAAAAGTGACCAAGAGAAAGAAAATTATCTTCAAGTTCGTGAGGTCAACACCGAAACCTATAATGGTTTGGGAATGGTCAAACTTTATTTCACAAAAATGTTTATAGATATTTTTGAATTCCGCGACATCTAGTGCCACAACCTCACGCTATCGTATCACGTTCGAATAGTAACCACTAATACCTTAGAAAATGGTTTGCGCCAAAATTCTAAGAATTTTTTGTTCTATCATACACAACAGCCTTTAAAATGTAAATACAAGATAAAATTAAACTTTTGAGTGCGAGAAAAAACGGTTTTTTTTACGATGTATAATTGAGGAATCGTATTGTTGTAACCTCAGAGCCCAATAAGCCAAACGTCCAGAAGGATTTTGGAGCTTTTTCAACCATATAAGAGGCTGATCACCGTGAAGTGCGAAACTTCTACATAAGGACGAAGTTTGTCAATTGACCGAAGTAGAGCAAAGTTCCTTTTCTGTCGTCGAATAGTTGCAACCGAACGAACGAGGTATTGACTCTTCTACTGTCTTCTCTAAATACATTGACCTATCCGCGAATACTTTCTTAAACAACCGGCGAAGGTTTATGTTAAGTATCGTAACGTTATAACCTTCAGGTTTGGAGGCGCAACTTTCAATTGCCTTCTGCCTAGACATTTCGTGTTTTATGTTCATTGAACATCAAATTTTACCTTTAAGATATTTATTTTTATTTAAAGTTTTAAAACAATTCTATAATATGTCTAATTCAAATAGTTAACTTTTCACACAACCCATACAGAACTCCGTATCTCAAACCAGATCTCAGAAGTCAAACACTCTAAAACTTCCCAAAGTAAATAAAAGTTTTTTTGGGAAGTCTTTTTTAGTATCTTGGGCCAAAATTGTCAAATATGTTTTCTCAGCATATGATGACGCAATTTAAGAATAATAAAAAGTGGAACAAGCTTTTAATAAACTGGTTTCTGCTCAACACCTCACTCATAGAAAATAGTTTAGTTATAATAGCATAATTTAATTCATTGATCACAGCAAAGTTTTACATCAACTATACTTCTTATCCTCTGAATGCAAAAAATATTTGATTAGTTTAGGCAGCTCAGGTACTTAGGCTGAATTTAGTAATTATCAAACACAGAATGGTAGAATTGCTTAGTCAATTCTACCTTTTCCTGCTATTTATCACTGCAGTATACTTTGAAAAAAACTTATTTTATATAATTTTGCAAGAATATCTTAATTATACTTTATAGGAATATTCCTATTTATTTTTTTGTAATCTGTTGTACCAATCCTATAATGTATTGTTATTTTGTTACTTTTTTAAGGGAATAAAACCATTATTATTATTATTATTATTATTATTATTATTATTATTATTATTATTATTATTATTATTATTATTATTATTATTATTATTATTATTATTATTATTATTATTATTATTATTATTATTATTATTATTATTATTATTATTATTATTATTATTATTATTATATATTATTATTCGGACAGTAACTTTCTCGGTGGACTTATGAGTTGGAGGGAATGCCATTGAACGTGACATATTAAAATTTTGAAATTTATCTATTCCGATTCGAATTCTCCAATCGACGTCCAATTTAGAAATGTAAATCTCTATCCTATACTAATCATCGGACAAATGACTATTGGTTTTCTTACAGTATCGCGTTATTGTTTTGTTTCCTGGATTTAGAATTTATTTGGGGCTACGAAACTGTCGTTATAATTTTGTTAGGAATTATTTTGGGATCTGTTACCGGGGGAAGAGAAAACAGTGAGCGCCGTGGGTGACGTTGAGTGGAGTAACACTGAAGGATCTGACGACGCGCTTTGTCATCCAGTCGCGAAGGTCTTAGTGGGAGTGTAGCCTTAGTACCACACGCATGAAAGCTTGGACATTGGTATTCTCCCTAAGATGCCTTAATTTTGTTTATTTATCCATGGGTTGCCTCGGTTTCTTTATTATCTAGTCGAACATCTTCTTACTTCGTTCTTTTGGGGAGGAATTAGTCAGGGAGGATTTGTTACGTAGGTTGATGTTTTTCTTGATTTTTCATCTTGATTATTACGTTCTAAATTTCATCGTCGTTTGCAGTTTTTGCTGTTTGGTACATCTATGAAGATTTTAAGCTACGATACCTAGAGGTTCAGTAGGTTCGCCGTTTGGCGACTTCACTACTGACTATCTCACGTTTGATGTTTCTTGTTTCTTTAAGGAGGATACTATAGATATTCTTTCTTTTTGTTTTCTTTGGGATTCATCTATCCGTGAAAGCAAGAATAATAGAATTCGTCTATCCTAAGTGAAATTACCCGCGAAAAATTCTGTACTCCGATTGTATAGACTCCACGATTACAGCGTTAGTTGCTAATATATTTTGCCTCCTATTCTAATCTCAACTACGACTCGGGATAACGAATTATATTCCACCGGATCGTTTCTAAACAAAAGTCTTTCGATTGGACGGTGAAATGGAACCGTAGTTTCTCCCTGGTGACCATTTAGAAACTCAAATATTTTCCGCTTTTCCTTGTTTCTTTTTTCTATATTTTTCGCGTCGATACGATGAGTGGTTTTGATACGTCGCATATCGTTTGGTAACCTGTATATAACTGTTATGTAGTTCTAAAAGTGGCTGTGAAGTATATTTATAATTGTTTTTAAGTTAAAATTAATTTTTACTAAAACTGCTTACTTTTAGAGACAATATTTATTTTATGACTTAAACTGGCTAAAAATTACAAACTTTGCGTTACATGTGATCAAATTTTAATGGCCTTAGTTGAATTATGCAGAAACACGCACATTCGAAATGGCTATACAGGGCTATTCACGTAGCCTGTCAGTTAAAAAGTTATTATGAATGACCCCATCTTGACTTTATATCTTAATTTTACATTAAATTGTATGATCAGCATGATCATATTGTCAAGACTTCTGCCATAGTTTTTGACATATGTAAAATCTAATGCAAAAAATCAGGTTTGCAAGGGTCGTTTAAAACATACAATAGTGAACTACACTTAAGTTCTCTCACACCTGATGAGTCCCAAAAGCACAAAACACGTATCGAGTGGTTCTTGGTGTTTGTTTGCTATTGTACAATCTCTTGCGAACTTACAGCAGGCGATTTGAGATTGTTATTTTTCCAACACTTAGTTGGTATAATAATCGAAGGATCTACTTATGTAACTGCTTTTACACAATTGTAGTCAAAGTTAGCACGAGTTGACATACGATGTCGCAACACTTATCCATGATTTTTTGTGTTTTGATTCCTATAAGTTCAGCCGATTTTGTTGTTTCATCAAAAATCTCTTAAAACCACTGAAGATAGGAAATGTATAATTAAACTGGGCCTACTACAATTTAATTTTACATCTATTTCGTTCGTCTGAAATGGACAGATTGTCAACTGTCAACGACATAACTGATTTAAAACATCGGCTGAACCTCTAGGAATCAAAACACAAAAAATCATTTCTGAAAACTTGATTTTTGCATTAAATGTTACATATTGTGTTGAACGTAATTTGGTGGCTTACGATATAAATATAAATAACTTGTATTCGTTATGCATTCTATTTTTAACCTGGGACTCTATTATTCCTTTTTATTTTACCTCAGGTCTTGGCTTCGTTAATGAAAATATGATTTGAATCTTTATAACAAACAATTTTTATATACTAATTAAAATTAAAATGAATTTTACGCAGCGTGCAAGTTTGGGATAACTTCAATTCAAACTCTGCTACAATTTTCTTTCGTATATAAATTTTTATTACAATTTAAAATCAAACCAGCTTTGATTACGTTTACTGGTGACGTCATGCGCTTGTAACCTTGAGTGATGGGGTCTGCAACCTGAGAGTTTTCTATATTTTTTTCCGTTATGGTTATGGAAATCAGTACAATCCTCATGCTGGAATACAAATTTGACCATTTGTCGACCCAAAAATCGTCTGTCAGTCAGTTTCTGGCCTAGTGATACAAATAACTATTTCCACCATCTTGATTTCAACGCCCTTTATCTTCCGTTTCTCAAAACGTCTCAATACAGGGTATCCTTATACTATACTATACATAATGGTTAATTTCATACTTCACTACGAGCTTACGATTATTGCAATTTGTCAAAAACTGTGACATATCCCTTTACAATATGATCAGCACGATCATAATATATTTAATGAAGAATTAATGTATGATGTCAAATGGGCCCATTCTATTGAAAAAGGAAACAAATATGGCGTCAACTTTCGGTGTATCCGGAAATATTTTAGCTAGTATTTTAAAAGTTGATTTGGACCAAATACCAAATTTCATATTAGTAGAATTTCAGGAAGTCGATAACTTTCTAACTGGCTACGTGAAACGCCCTGTATTTAAAAAAAATAAAATCCTATATGATGCGTACTTACTGTATTGTGACTATTTTAATTATCATAATATTTCAGTTTTCATACAAATTCTCGTATATCCTGTTTTATCTAATTTTTCATTGTGCTCTTGTTTCGGTCATTAATACGTTTGTCGCTTGGATTATTACGATAATTAGTTTTTGTGGGTTGTTGTGATTTTTCCTAACATCCGGAATGGAAAATTATAATCTTTCGATTTTTATTGTTTCACGTACATAGTAATTCGTATTTACCACGATTTAATTTTAATGTAATTTTAAAAGAAATCGCATGGTAGTGAAGTTTGAAATTGCATGTTACGAACTGTGATTTCATTTTGATTACGAGACTATGGTCGTTGTCACAATGTATACGTGACGCACGTCTCTTGAACATTTCTAACATTGTATAATTCCGCATACATTAAAAAACCGTTAATTTCCACCTTGAGTAGGTATAATACTGGTACGGACCATTGTTATTACTTCACGAAATCCTTAAGTGCAAAAAACTAATCCTCACCATTGACCGTATAAAAAAAATATGCCGTTTATGCAAAGCGTTGGTTTTTATCGTCCCATTCTGTTTAGGAGGAATTTACGACTTTATGTAAATATTTTATTTTCAGTTTGATTTTATTCGCGATTGATCGAATTAAGTTTACAAAGATTTTGTTTGTTTTATGTTGTTCTTGTTTTATTTTAATTTGTTTCTTTTGTTACTTCTCAGAAGATTCTTAAAAATTTAGAACTGATAATTGATAAAGTTATAAATAAATTAAATTAAAGCATTCGCAATGAATGAAGAAAATCGAATTTATATCTTCTTGTACATTTCAAGACTGAAAAGCAGGAATTAAAATCAAATGAATTAAAAACTTACACTCCTGAAGTGTCCCAAAGGACGAAACAGCTGTCAAGTGATTCTAGGCGTTTGTTTGCTATTGCGAACAGTTGGCGATTTGAGGTTGTTATTTTTGCCAACACATAGTGGCTATAATAATTGAAGAATCGACTTACACATCTGTCGACAAAGTTGCTTTAATGCAAATGCATTTTTGGATGTGTTATGGTAGCACGAGACGACGGAAGATGTCGCAACACTTAATAATTAATGTTATTTTTCGCGGTTTTTAATTCTGAAAGATAATGTAATTTTTTGTTTTTTTTTAAGAATGTAGAAAAATTCATTGTACTTCAATAGGGTAAATTCGGAATAGTTGGCTATTGTTTTCATTTACTTGGCAAATTCAATAAAAAAATCGAGTAACAAGTTTCAAACTCAAACATGTTATTATATAATGAATATAAAGCATTTGGTTCAAACATAAAGTTTACCCAACTATTCGAGGTGAGATAGTCAGTGCTCTACGGGGCAGACAGTTATTTAGGCTTTTTGTTGTTTTTTCTACACTTCAGGCACATATTTGGGAAACTAGTACATCCTTCGTGCAGCCAACTTGTGCAGGAGACACACTGTAGCCACTCGGCATAATAATCCTTACCACAATCGACGCATTCATCTTCATTTACAGTCAAGCCAACATTGTCGTCATCACTGCCCAATTTTGGTTCACTTTCTGTTTCTGAACTGGATTAATGTATTTTTTGTTTTCTTTTTTATCAATGGCTTTCGTTGTTGTTGCCCTTTTTTTCTTTATTACTCTCTTCATGCTGAGTGTTAAAATATGAATATTGATTTAGGTTCAAGAGCGACATTAGGTTCCGCTGCCAAGTTAGTCTCAAGGGTTTCAGTCAGATGATGTTGATCGCAAACGCTGATGGATTGAAAGGAAAAATTCCGGTCGTTTTAAACCCTGAAATTGCATTAGCTGTTGTTTCTGCACGATCCAATGACTGCAAATAATGTGTTGTGTGGCTTGGGAAAAACATCATTGGCTTCGACAAGTTCCAATAACTCTACAGAAGTACAATGCAAAGAATGCTCATCTAGAAACAACAATACTTTTTATTGAGTATTTGCGTATGCTGATTTTGCCGACATATGAACGGTTGCCCCTTGGGGATTTGGTGATTGGGGATAGAAAAAAAAACTCTTAGCAGAAGAAACGGTATGGACGTCCTTAGAGCTCTTTTCAGCAATAACATAGGTCGATCGATTTTCGAACTAAAGACCGGTTTCATCAACATTAAAGATGGAAACAGTCTTCCCAAAAAAGTCGTTGTCTTCTAGGATTGATCAGAGCAATTTAAAATACTTAGCTACTTCCTTTCGATTCATTCCCAAGCCACGTGCGATAGACACAGATTTCATTTTACTTATAGATATTGAATTGTTCAGCAAAATGGTAATAAAACTGTCGAATATCATGCACGGCTAATGGAAAGCCATGTTTTTGTATCTTCTTGATGTGCGTTACTAATTTTCATTCTTTGCCATAGCATTTCCTACAGCATCCATTGCCTCGCGTAAACATTCTTCGCTCCAACTACCCCTTACGCATGTCCCCTTTCTATGATATTTTGTCGGAATAGTTTCGTAACAAACAGAAAAGTGTATTGAGTGGCCAACTCTCCCAATTATCTGGGGAGATGACCATGCTTCTTTTGTTGTGGTGTTCGCGGATTCTTGGCAAAATTTCAAGAGTATTTCACAAACAAACAGGATTATAATAACTCAGAAAAACTGACCGTTAAGTACAAGGTCACTCCATCGAATTACTACTTGCTACGATAATCCACGAGCTATTTAACGGTCCATGGAGCGAAGTCATCTCCGCTAACCCTGAATTACCTTATAGTTTGTAAGGAATAAAAAAAATTTTTGTTTTTGATTAGAAGTTGTTTGCAGTTTTAAAAAATAAAATGTAAGCGGCAGCTTTTTTCTTTTAAAAAATGTTTTTTACTTTTCGAGAAATTGAATGGACTAAAAATTGCTCAATTTTTTCAAAGTTACGGTTTTCTCGAACAAAACTGCGGGGAATTTCACACTTCTTATGGATCCTTTTCATGCGAACAATTTTTTTGGTCCTGGTCACCGACTTCGGAAAATCGATATTTTTTCGATATCGGAGAAAAAGTGCATTTTTACATGCAAACTGTTTTAAGTAAATTACATACTAATTAAGTATAGTACATGAGAATCGGTGGGCGTGATTTCAAAATTTTCGTTTCCTGCTCCAATCTGTAAGCAACTGGGACGCGCATTCAAATCCATCTCTTCTTCTTTGAATTCAAGAACATATGCTTTGTTGCTGCATTCTAGGTCAAAATTCTGACATATTGCAGTGGAATGCAACCCTCCTTTTTTACAACTGCATCACGATTCGCAGCTTCCTATGCATTTGCACATAGGATAGGACCAAAACTTAACTTAAATTTAACGATTTTTGCGATTATGTTGCGATTCCTGGGGGTGGTGCTGGATCTCGAAAACTTATATTCAGCAAGCATATGCTTACCTCCTTTTTAGGACATTTCCCTACTTTTAGTCAGGATTTTCTGTTCTTCTTGGGCGATGGTAGAATTTTTGATTAATTTACTATTTATAGCAGTCGGATTTCGTGTTAATTTGCGCCAAGTTGACGGATCCAGCACTTCTGATACCTTCTGCGGTTGTAATCTGTCGAACGTATTAATATATCATTGTTCTTGTTGAGTTGTCTCAGCGCCAAACGTTCTTCTACTAAAAATGTGTAACAGATCCAGAAGAAACATCAGTTAGAAATTTGAAACGAGTTCTACTACCATAGCACTGAAGATGTTTGACGCAGCACTAAACGGAACGGAATTTCCAAAGTGTGTTTTTGAAATTTTGTTTTTTGTTTCTGTTCGTTAGCTACCCTAGTTTTTTAATTAGCGAAATCCAGGTTTTGGCCAGTAGTCCAGTCACTCTGGTACTTGTTCAGAGACTGTTCGCCTACCTGCAAAAAATTGTGCAAATCACTTCGGAATAATAACGTAAGAATGGGAAAAATAGTTTTGTCCAAAAGTACGGGCCGCGGATTTTATTGTTCACTTCTCTGTATCTTTTTTTTCTGTAAGTTTTTTAGTTTAGTTTTTTATTCAGCGATAAGTTTTCTATCAAATAGTATATTTTAAAATTGTAAATTTATTTAATTTTTTATTAATTACCTACAGTAAAAAAACTACAAAAAATGTTTCTTTTATAGAATATTTGTAATGTCTTTCAGTTTTATATCTATTGGTGTACTTTAATAATAATACGTGCAATTAAAACAAAATGAGACGCGTCCCGTATCAAAATACATTATAATAATTTTTTAAAAATGAAACTTTGAAACCTTATGCTAGATACTAAATTATTTTACAGAAACATCCTTTCGGTGAATTTAAGAATATATTAATTATTTATCACTGCCATAAAAAAAAACAATTATATTTTGCAATTTTTAATAACTTTTGTTGAAAAAATGAGTTTTTGTTATAAACAATTGAAAATATTAGGCAAGATTATGGAGCAAATGAATCGATGCGTATTAAAAATTTTTACATTGTCTTTGATATATTAGCAATCAAGCTTAGGATTAGTAGTTAAAAAAAATAGCAACAATAGCTCTTGGCGGGTAGCGCAAAGTGATTCAGACTATCTTTACACAGCATATTATTAAGTAAGAAGAGCTCTTTTAAACGAGACCTAGTTTGTTCAATGCTGTTAACTTATACCAAGTTATTTCCATTTAAATAAAAACTTGTTTGACGTTCCCCCACTACTACATTTTATAAGAGAGATTAAAATACTCTAAGCAAAAAAAATCAGAAATTTTGCAGTCTTTACTACGGCAATATTTAAAATATATTTATATTTGCATATTTTTGGAGAAAGAACTAATTATATGATCGGCCATAACAGTTTCGCCCCCTAGCGGCCATCTTACAAACTTGAAAATAATTTCCCGCGATTTTTCGTAGCCGATTTACCTATTACAATTTTTTTTTCAATATTGTCAGATTTATAATTCCCGAGATATAGCCGGCGTCGATTCTTAGTTGGCCACCCGGTACATTTTCCATGTAGGGAACACAAAAAATACATTAATGTCGAAAATGTACTATTATAATTTAAAGTTGTTAATCTTCTAGGTGGAGGTGGGACTGAAAATAACGGTCTCAAACTACATAAAAGGCCGACGTTTCGCCCCAACCTGTGAGGGCTTTATCGAGGCTTATCGATTTTTAATTTACGTATTAGCCTCGATAAAGCCCTCACAGGTTTGGGCGAAACGTCGGCCGTTTATGTAGTTTGAGACCGTTATTTTCAACTCCACCCCCACCTAGAAGGTTAACAACTTTAAATTATAAACTTAATTGGGGAAAAAATACTCTCAACTGTACTATTATATTTAATAGCATACTAAGCATAAGTTACAATAAATAGTATAATTAAGTAATAAAATCACATTCAACTTTGCAAATTAATAAATCAATTAAGAAAACGCAAATGAATCGATATTTTGATGAGCTATTACTACAATTTTTTTATAAACTTTTTAAACTATTGTAGCTTGATTGCTAATATATAGAAGACAATGTACAATTATTTTTAGATCAAAATATTTTTAGTTACCGAATAAACAATAACAATGTAAATTGTTTATATCTCGGGTTCTAAATATACAAATGACATTTTTTTTAAATTTACATTTTTTTTTATACGAACGATTCCCACTTATTCTATTTTATTTTCAATTGTTTATAACAAAATTCATTTTTTTCAACAAAAGTTATAAAAAATTGCAAAATATAATTTATTTTTTGTGGAAATGATAAACAATTACTACGTTCTTAAACACGATGAAAAAAAATTTTTTTTTGAGTTTTTCATTGTAATTAGAATAATGAATTAAGAAATTTTAAAATATACTATTTTGAATAAAATTTATCGCTAAACAATTTCTCTAAAACTTACAAAAACTATTTTTCCCTTCCTACATTATTATATTCCGAAGCGATTTGCACATGTTTTTGCAGGTAAGCGAAATTCCTTATTTTTCAGCCAGGGCTACTGGACCACAGTAGATGACATAACAAATTAAAATACAAGAATCACGTTTGTTCTTATAACACCGGTCAAGAGACTCAAATTTTTTGATGCCTTCCAACTGACTGAAATGTTGTGGAATACTTAAGTATTTATAGGGAATTGATTAAACTTTATTTTATACGAAAGGAAACGTAATCAATCCATTGGATCGTCAATTTAATTCATGAGAAACTTATTTAGGAAATAATATTTGGTAAATTTCAGTTCGGTTTAATATTGCTCGCAACTAAAATGAAATTTGCCATAATTAACAAATGAAAACAGCGAAGCGAAAGCACAGACAAACAGAAATGTCAAATGTGGTTGACCTTTTTTGAGCAATTTTCTATAACTACCCTTAATTATAATGCCACAATTTTTCAGGTACCTACACTAATTAAATCTAATAAGTTTCCATTTTTCTTCTTTTCGGTTTCAGTTAAACGTGAAACATTCAAACTCAATTTACTTCTACAGGAGTTCGCTCTTAATTCGTTTAAATTTGAAATTCGATTATTTTTTTCCTGCGCAAACATAAATAAATTTTATTTTTAATTCTGTCTCATTTCACTTGCAATGTTAAAGTTCAACGTACCAACTATTAAATTTTTAAATATCCTACGTTTATAATTAACTCGTGCTTTATGTGATAGACAGGTAACAGATGCAATGGTTTTGCCGGAATTAAAGATGAAAAAATGTGATCTTAGTAATTACGTTGGCACGAGTTTTTGCACAATAGCAAACGCGCTGAAATATGTTTTATTTCTAACATGACCCAATGACCTACAGCCCTTTTTGTTAAGAAATTTTTGCTAAGAATGTATACGCCCTTCAAAAGTCCGGACGTTTTACCACTCTGAGACTCGTTTCTTTGTTTGCCAATGTGCCAGGATATAACAGCTGTTGTATAAATTTAAATAGCTTATACAAAGTTGATTTTTGTGTTGTATTGATATACAGTTGATTTTTGTGTGCGAATACTTTAAACATATTAGGTAGGTAATAAAATGCATTTACAATGCGGTATTTGTAGGTTGTTACCAACCGAAGGAAAAAAAACAATGAAAAGCAAACACTCACTTTAGGCATTGTTTGGTGAGGTACTATACCTGCCCATTTAAAATAAGATTAATGTTGGCATAAAATTGTTGATGCAATAAAGTTGTTATTAAGTTTGCAGGCTTAAGAGCTAAACACAAAAAAAGTTAATTATTTTCGTCTGCTGCATTTATAACAATAATCTGCGATCATTAATATTAATTCACGTCTTTGTATATGGGTCAGGTGTATGGTATTTGTTCGTGCCCTTGCAATTGCATCAGCAACTTAAATAAATTTGACCTTACGAAACGATTCCAGTTTTCATATTTTTTTAATTAAAAGTTTTTGGCATGGAACGGTACAAATTTGATTATATAATTTAATTTTAGTTTCCAGTTTCGACTGAATTCTAAGAATTACCGACATTGGCAGTGAAACAAAATTTGTCAATGATTGCATTCTTAACATTACCCGCACTTTTTTCGGAAACAATCAGTATGTTACTGGAATTAACGTTAATTGCTACTCGATTAAATTAACATTCGTTTACATTTGTTCATATTCATGTTTGTTCCATGGTTTGGGAAATAAATTACCTATCGTCAGCACATCCGATTAAGACGATATTTATCGTTGTTCCATTTCGTTATTGAGAACTGAGTCCGTTTCGAGGTGCCCTTCGATTAAGACTCAGTTTTCTTGGTAATTCTAAAGCCGAATTTTAAAAATGCTTTCGTTTGAATCAATAGTGCACGACGGGTAATTATTGGCAGTTGGCCACTTTTCACTACTAGCATCCTTCTTAATTCACAACGGCCATCTTTGAAGTTTGTTTACAACATCAAATACTGTTTTCACTACAGCCACCTTGTTCATATCGGCCCCCGACTGACGCTTAGTAACAAAAGTGTACACCGTCGCTTTTCATAATCACTATGTTTATAATGGCCAACATAGATTTTTTCACTACGGCCATCATTATCCCAATCACCAATTTTGTTCGTAACTGCCGCCGGCCTTTACTTTTTCAAAAGAAACATGCGTTTTAACAAGTAACTTGCTTATATCGGCCATCAATTTTTAGTTGTCACTTGCGCAGTGTCTACTTTCATGTAATAACTGTTTAGATTTGCAACGTGATATAAACAGAATTTAATGGATTGTGTATCTTTCAAATATTAAATATTAGCGAGATTTTATTAGGTACTTTTAAACCTTTCTGGTGGTTTGCCATCTTTTAATTTTAAGTATTTCGAAAAACTAAGGAAGGGGGTCGCTGAAGTATTGTATTTTACACGCTTATTGAAAATAATTGTATTGGTAAAAAAAATTCGAATAAAATTTTGTATGCCTACCTGTGTAAGGCTAAAGCGACTCTATGAATGTTAAACAGAATATAAGGCAAAAATTGGCGAAGCAGCTCATTTCGATGCGCCATCTCGACACCGCCGCTTTGATGCGAAATCATCTCCTCGCGAGGTCATCTCGTCGCGAATTCACCTCGATTCGAACTTATTTATTGTTATTTTTATTTTGTATAATAAAAACAAAACCGTTTAAGACTAATATTTAGTAACGAATAACCTGTTAAAGTTTGGCTACGTACTTTATCAACATCCTGTATGAACGATGCCTTGAAAAAAAAAACGACGAGGAATAAAAGTCTTGTAAATATTCGACGGAAAAAAGGCCGAAAGAAAAATTGCATAAAGTTGTCAGTAGTTGTCTAGGTTGAATTATCTTTTCAATAAAACATTTTCCTCTCAAAAAAATAAAACATCAAGAAACTAATTCAATCGAATACTCTAATTGATTTATTAACCTTCGCTATTACCTATACTTTGATTATTTTCCACAATCTATAATTAATACAAATTTAATCACATCGTCCGCCGGCTTTTTTCTGCAGCTTTTTACACTCGAGGTTTTTATACAACGGTTTTTTTTCATTTTTTTTTGTGTGGTTCTTTTCCGGAAGCTTTTTTATCCGCGGTTTTTTATATCCCGGCTTTAGATTCCCTCCTTTTTTCCCTAGATTTGCAAATAACAGATACACTAATTTTTACCAGGTTATATAGTTATTAAAGATTAATTTCAAGTTTATTTATTCTTTTAATTTTCCTAACACTTTCAAAAATGTTTTTGATGTAAATCAAATATCAACCCCATGCATGTTTTGCAGTTGTCACCAAAATACAAACAAACACTATCCCTAACACCTATTAATAGTATATGTGGAGAGAAGGCGGGGGTGGACGGATTACCTTCGTACCATCGTATCCCGCGTGTAGCCTGTCAGTGGTTAATTTAAATAAATCGTGCGTAAAAATATAAAGTGTGTATAATGAAAATTAAATGCGACTTTCATTATTAAACGACTTTTGTTGACATCGATGCTAGGCAACGAAACAACACGAATATTCAGAATTTAAAAGTTGAGGTCTTGTTAAAAATCATTCTAAAACGAAATTTTTGCAATTCTTTCATTTGAATTGTTCGTAGTGATTTACATAACATGTGCGGAAACTAATTATTTCGGGAAGAAGCACGTGATAGGGGTAGCCATTGGCAGGATCCATGTCATAACAGCCATTTTTACTACAGCCACAGTGTCTAACACCTACAATGTTCTCAAAGGCCGCCTTTTTACATTTATTCGTAATGGCCACTTTCCTACAAGTTCACATCGACCACTTTTTTCATAATGCTCACTTTTCTCATAAAGGCCACCACATACTATTTTCATTATGACCTTGCTGTCTTTATTACAACAGCCACCTACATTTTAATCACAACGGCCTCTTTGTTCCTATCGGGTGTGTTCTGACGCCTATATGTTTACAATGCGCACTTTTCTAATAAAGGCCAGCGCATATTGTTTTCACTACGGCCATCCTGATTACAGCGGCCACCTAAGCCTGGGTAAATGAGGAGGAACTCTACCGGATCACAAAATTCTCCTGGTGGTAAAAATCTACACTTCTGTAAGAGGATCATCTCATAGATGCGTAGGGGGGAGGGCAATTCTGCTGAAAACTATGTCAAAATTTTTCTCGTAAAGAAAACCGTAAAATTTAAATAGTCCGCCACTAAACCCTAAGCGAACTTGGCCGATCGAACAATGAAAAAAACTTTCTAAAGACACCTACGCTCAATCCAGGATCAAATCTCTAACAACTGCTAGAGTGTAGTGATAAATGTAACAGCAATGAAATCAAACACAAGCATGGAGATAAAGTAGATTAAATTCAACATTAATTCGTTTTAAATAAAAAGGTCAATTTTGACAAAGTTATGTTAAACCTGCCTAGGCTGCCTGAGAAAGGAAGGGCAGACAAAACCTCAAGTTTCTTCCAACAACTAAGCAAACACAACATAAACAAAACACGTATTAAAATAATTAACGGTTATTGTAGGAAATCGTTCATCGGTTCATATTTAAACACGAACATCCACCATTATTAGAATGTAGATGCAAAAATGTTTCTGATTCAGAATATAGGAATTCAGTACATTTATACATGCATTTCCAATCAAAACTGAAGAAGGTTAGTTAATAGTATACAACACTGTGGGTAACAGGAGAGTTTCACGAGGCACCACGCTCCTACCTGTCTAATCAGTTGTATTTTCGAGATCGTGTCAATTTTGAGATGATTAAATAGCAGTAGTAGTAAAAACAATCTAAGGACGTTGTGAATATATATTCGAAAGTAGCCGTTGTGAATAAGTTGGCCGTTATGAATAATCGCAAAAGTGACCGTTATGAGCAATGTAAGCGTATGAAAGGCGTCGGTATTATAACTAAACATAGGTGGCCGTTGTGAAAAAGTATGTGGTGGCCTTTAGGACATGTAGGAAAGTGGCAGTTGTAAATAAGAGAGCCGTTGTGAACAGACGTCAAATGTGATAGAGAACATCGTGGGCGTTATAAATTAGAAAATGTATTGCGTATGCTAATTTTTTGCACAATTAAATTTCTAAAATCGCAATCATTTCCAAATCTCTCGCATTATAATAATCCAACCACAAAACTTAGTTAACAAGCAATGTCTATACAGAAACGCATTTGTTATCTGACATCACGTTAACCTCTTTAATTGTTGAACTTTGAATTGTTTTACGATATTTACGAAAAATCAAAATAATTTGTCTTCTGAAAGCTTTTTAAGTGTGATGTTCAATTCAATTCCATTCAATTTATTTGTCTTATATTACATTAACAAATGATTCGACTTTTCTATACAAAATTACAATTCTTTAAATAACAAAACAAACTCGTCAGTACCTCCAGCGTTTTCCTTTGTAATTTTATTTATTGCTTCTTCCATCTCCTTCTTTCAATTCCTCCTTCTCTTATTTTTTTATTTTGCTCCTTATCTCTTCTTTGTCTTGATTTTTTGTCTGCTCCCTCTAATAGATTTTTACAATGTTGCTCTCATTTTTCTTCTTCTATTTTTGTTTCTGTCCTTTTTTCCTTCTGTCTTCTTCTTATGAACTTCCAAACTTGTCCTTCGTTTCTTATTTCCTCAATCTCTCTTTCTAACCTGATTTTGTATTGTTTTGTGTTTCTCTACATTTTTCTTTGAATTTGATTCTAATGTTTTTATACTCTTCAATTTCTATTTTTCCTTTTTTCCATTTTCTTTTCCTGCTTCTCATTTCTCTCTTTGCTTTTTGGCACTCTCCATTCCACCATTTATTTTGTTTTCGTAATTATTTTGTTCTCGCTCTATATTTTTCTTTTCTGTTACTTCCTTCATTTGTTTCAATATCATATTTATCTCCTCGTCTATTCTTTCTTCTGAGCATTGTTTTCTCCATCTTTTTCTTGTACCTTTATATGCTTTCTTCCGTCCATACTTTCCTTTCTCTCCGCTATTCTCTTTCCTTTTCTATATATTATTCTCCCTGTCCCATCAAGATCACTTCCAACGGATGGTGGTCCGAATTCTCACTTTCACCAATTTAAAACTCTTCTATGTATACATGGTGCGGTCGTAGCTCTGCAGTTAAGTGCGTTAGCTGTTAAGCAGGCACCTCGGGTTCAATTCCCGGTGCAAACATCGAATTTTTCGGCCGTACTCTCTCGCAAGGCAATGGCAAACCAGTGAGAGTATACTTGCCTAATAAACCTCTCAACTAAGCCGTTCGGAATCGGCGTTAAACTGTAGGTCCCATGTATGTGTGTCTACTGTCACGCACAACACATATATATGCGACTTCAAGAAGAAGAAGAATGTATACATAGTCTATTACCGACTCTCCTCTTTCTCCAATAAACGTATTCCCCATTTCCGTCATCTTCCATGTTTTCGTTTAATACAGTCCCCATCCTTTTCTCTCGCAAAATTCTATCAATTTTCTCCCTTGCCTATTGATTATTTTATCCATTGATACTCTTTTTTACCCTTTCATTTACCATTATACTTTCTTCCTTTCGTATCCTTGCATTGAAGTCGCTTCCTAATATTAGTTTTCCTTCATCTCTCTCTTTGATTACTTTTTCTATTTTTTTCTTAGTCGTTTCTATTTCTTTCCATAAATTGTTATTATTTCATACCTTTTTCCTTCTTGTGTTTCTATATTGGTTTTCATTAACCCCATCACCTTTTCCTCTTCCTTCTTTTTTTTTTCTTTTTCCATTTTGTTCTCACCCCTGTTATTATTCCTTCTTTTGCTTTTCATCTCTTCTCTGTTCTTTCCGCAAACTGTATATACTATATGAATTCTTTTGGCATTTTGTCTTTTCACTCTTCCCAATCTTTCTCCTCCATCCAGCCCACCATTGAAAAATCTCTAACACATCTCCAAAATTCCATTTCTTTGTTTTTTATTCCTGCCACATTCCAAAATAATATCCTGTTTTTTTCTTGTCCCTTTTCACTCTCTCCCATATTTCTCCTCGTCCCTTATCTTTGTTTGTATATCTCTTTCCTTTTTCATCATATCATCGTCAATATACCTCGAGCTTTTTTATTTTGCATTATTTCTAATTTTTTTTCTACACTATCTACCTTAATTAATATTATTTCATTCTTTATCTCTATAGCGTCTTTCACTTTTTCTTCTAACCCCATTCTACTTCTAAGCATTTCCTGGACTCGAATTTTTATTTGTTGTTTGTTTCCGTTTACTTCCAACCTTGTTACCACTAATTTTTCTTCCTCCTCTTTTATTTCTTCACATTTTCTAGTTTTCTTTCTAAGTTTTCAACCTTTTCTGCACTTATTTTCCCATTTCTTGTTCATCATCTTCATTTCCGCTCTTAACTCTTTTATTTCCTTGTTCGTTCTTTGTTGGTTTATTTTTATTGACTTAATTTCATTTAGCATTTCTAAACATAAATCTCTTATTTCCTCTTCTTCTTGCCTTCTTGCCGACAATTTCCTGTTTGTCTCCTGCGTCTCTTTAATCTCGCACTTATTTCTTTAATTTACTGTTTAATTATATACACGCAATCACAATTATTATCCACGTTTTATCCACAGTTCTTGCCTTTTATTTTCAATCTCTAGTCCGCACTTGTGTCGTTATCTAGTTGGAAAATCCGGCTTTACTTTCACGTCCTTATCTTCCTATCTCGTAACTCGCTTTTAATATTAAGCTCTATACTAATGTTTATTTACAATAACTAACTTAAATTTTTATACCAAACTGCGTATTTGCAAAAAACTAATGAACACTCAATATCTTTCACTAATTAGGTCTATTCTTCCACTCAATCCACTTATTCCCGCTTACGTTTTTCAGTTTCTCTTTCACTGCTAACAGCCGAATCTTAAGTGTGATGTTTTTTGGTTGTTTTTGAAGCACATATTCTGTAAAACGGAGTTTTGGCGTGGAGTTTACGAGAGCTTTTGATCGTTTCACATGTGGAGTGGGGTATGCAAAAATATAATTTTAGTTAGTTTTTTTTTAATTTGTAACTATAATAGCTATTTATGTAATCAACGAAACTGATTATAAAATATGACACATTATATGTCAAAATTAGAAAAACGTATTTATTTATCTGATGCGGTAATCTCGTTCATCATTTATTTATTTCTTAATTTTAATTTTTTATTTTACGGTCAATGTCGATACTAACGCGTAATTTTATAAATTTTTAGTGATTTTTGTACATATACCTATCTGAGAAATACTTTGTAGTGATGTGCCTCAATAAGGCGAAACAAGTGTACGTAGGTGCTGTTCTTAAATCTGCAATTACCACTGGCCCACTGTTTATATTTTCAGCATCTCTAGTTTTTTGTTGATTTGTGACCATAAATAGCCATTTATGTAATCAAGAAGCACTTCGCTCGTAGCCAACTACTTTTATTATAAATATATCACTTTATAGGTCAAAATTAGAAAAAAACGTATTCATTAATTAATTTAATCTGACTCAATAATCGCTTTCATCATTTATTTAATTGTAGTTTTTAGTGACTAGAAACAGAAAGTAGATTTTTAAAATTTTATAATTTCATAATCATTGTGGTTTATCTTCGAACTCAAATTGTCATGAAAATCGAGATGGTTTTGAATCAATTAATTACGGTTAACTCGAGCAAATGTTAGACTGCTTTTTTATGATTTGATTATTCGCTTGAGCACACTTAGAGAATTGTTTTTTCGCAGCTAATGTTTCATAAGTCTTAATTGGTGCGAATTAGTTATACTTTGTAGGTGTTGTTGTAAGAATAAATTAAGTCTTGTAATTCAAAGTAATTATCGCATTATAATTGGGAGATTGTTGAAGTCAGTGCAGCAATATTATTTTTTCTGTAATACCTATCATTTTTGTTTGCACATTGTTCTAATAATTTGAACTTTTAAACATAATATACTTAAACCTTACAGACGAATGCACTCATTCAGTATAAAAAAAATTATAACGTACCGACCTTAAATCATAAAATAATAAATATGCTAAACAAAAACCAAATTCAAATAATCCTATATAATAATGATACTATAATCAAAATATGTAATTAAAGGACCAACACACATTATCCAAATATCATCAGTGATTTATAAGATTGACTGTTTATGATATAGTGGATATTATATTAGTCAAACAAAACAAAACTAATAGACCCATTAAAAACCATACATATGATTACGAGAAAAATTGACATTACAGCAAAAACGCAGGCCATACATTCGATTTCACCAATCGTGTTAAATTAGATATTAAAAGTAATTATTTTTTATATATTTGAGAATTTCATGTTTAACAGTACCGACGTCATATATCTTTATTAAACACAATATAACCGTAAAAATGTTATCAAATAAATCTATTTATTTAGTCAATGTACGTTTGTTAATGTGTTTAGAACGTAACTTTTACATATTATTTATTCATTAGTGTTATTTATTTTGTGTTGGTAATTGCAGATTTACGAACAGCACCTACTAACAAGTGTTTCCCCCTATTGAGGCTCATCACAAAAATAACTAAAATTAAATGAAAATGTTTTATTTTTATTTTGTTACTGCGAAGTTACGTTCAATGTACGTAAGTTTTATATTAAAATATCTCCAATTATTTGATACACGTCATAAACTTTGTCTGTAATTCAATAAGTTTGTTCTGTATTTTAATAACTGATTCTACTGAATTGATTTATTGGTAAATGCTATTGTTTGTGTGTAAGAAGCTAACATTGCGACACACACATATTTCTACAACCATAGAGTGGTTTTTATTAACATACGCCTGGCATTGTATAAATGCTATATTGGATCCAACTTTGAAACATTGTTTTTATACAAACCCACTTTTATGGTTTTCATATATAAATATTAGTGCATAACAATTCTAAGAAACGTGTAGAAACCATTTGCTCGAGAAATTAAAAAAAAAACGTCTGAAAGCGTATAGAAATTGCGCACAAAACCGATACGGAATAGGGTCTTATATTTCTTGTTCAAGGCCATCTTGCGCTCGTTTCCTTGAAAAGTTTTAAGACTGGAATACACTCGAATTTTTCCCGAAAAAGAGAAAAAAAAGGAAAAAAAAGTTTAGATAAAGGTTATGACTAAAGCGGAACAATTTCACGAGCATGACAATGTAACCGTTCATGGAAAGCAGAGGGCGCCGGTACTGTAAAAGGTTTCACGTCAAAAGCGGTTATGGCTTTATCAACAGAAATGACACCAATGAAAATGTATTTGTCCATCAATCAGCTGTTATTAAAAATAATTACAAAAAAGCGGTTCGCTTTAGTGGGCGATGAGGAGGTAGTGACCACTCGGTGAAGGAAAAGACACTTATCTGAAGTAGTAGAAGGCGAAGATCCGCCACGTCGTTACAGACCAAGATTTGATCGTGGAGGTTATGAATGAGGCCTCGCTTTTGGTGGAAATTACAGTTCTTATAGAGAACTTCTTCTTTGGATGAAGAACAAGGAGGATCGCGCGGTCGTAGACTCCCATAAAAATTTTTTCGCAGAAATTTCAGTGGGGGCTGAGGTGAAGACAGTAGAAGGCCTCGTCATCAAGGGTGAACAGAGTGGAGATGAAAGAAGATGTGGACCTTGCTGTGGCATTGCGTTGTAATCTGTTTCTAATTTGTAAAATGATGTGTACTCTACTAATAAAACAAAATTTGACTGGCCATGAAAAGAGACTCAATCTCCTAATCTACCTATCGAAGAATGTTCTGTCTAAAAATTGACGGACATCCTTTGGAAAATGTACTGGACATTCATCATATTGGAAAACATGTTTTGACGAATATCCAAAATATCTTCAAAAAGAGTTTCATGAAACGTTGATAAACCAACTTCCTTGATGTTGGGTTTCTTGTAACAAGTAGGGGTTACTTATGAAATATTTCCTCGTCTGTCCACAATATAGTTGCATTTTCTATGAGCATAACAACCAGTGGCAATGGCAATGATCTAACCTCTGATTCAAAATCTTGAAATGTTAAAGCCTGATGGAGAACAACATACTGAAGATACGTGGCTGTTATGAATACATTACAAGTTGTGAAGGCTTGTATTCGCTTTTATAACTAAACGGGGTGTACTATATGAACAAGGTGGTTGTTAGAATGAAAATTGTAGGTGGCCGTTATGATCACGAAGGCCGTAGTACAAAAGTGTACTCCACAAATAAAAGAATACTTGACCGGCCATGGGAAGAAACCACCTAGCGAGAAATGTCCTTTGAAAAATGGAAATACACGTTCTGACGAATATCTAGACCATCTACCAGACGCCTTGGAAGTTCATGAAACGTTGATAAACCAACTTTATTAATATTTGAGTACTTGTATTCAGCGGAGATTACTTTTCCATCACTATGAAATTGTCTGTCGACAATATCCGGGATTTTCTGCTACTATAACATTCTATGGCAATGATCCAACCTCCGATCCAAATATTGAACTGCCAAAGCTTGATGGAGGACAACATAGAGCAGATGAAACTATCAATAAAAATAACAATAATTTTTTCTCTCACAAAGAGTATTAGATAATAGTAGTTTTAAAATAATAATTACTTTCTTTATTTCTTTAGAATAAGAATAAACGTGTGAAATGACTGTGATGCGGTGTGGATTATATTCAGCATAAGCGAAAAAGAAAATCCAAGGCAAATAAAATGGACAATTGTTACATACGGAAAGAAGAAAATATTAAAAATATTTTCATTTGTACATGTACAGTAACGAGAAAACAGCTTGTACTTCGTAGTTTCTGGAGGTTAGTAGAAAAATAAAAGAAAGAACGGTATAATCTAAAACTAAAACCCCTACTTTTGCGGTTATATATCTACCTCAGAGGCGAAACACGGAAATGGACACATCAATGGACATATCATTTTGAATTGTGATTGTTCACAATACTAAATACTCAAATTTAACGTTACAAATTCCCCCCTTAGCAACACTAAGAACCGCATGGTAATTAGAAAGTAAACCGTTAAGTAGGAATGGTAGTTTCTCAAATAAAAACTCGTAAAAACCCAAAGACCAAGAAAACCACCCCTGAAGAGAAGAAAACAAGATTTTTCTCGTGAAGATTGTTCAAACTCAACGAAGATCTAAACAACCAATAACAAAGAAAAGAAAAAGGAGAACAAAAGGTTAGAATTTTACTCCAGCGCCAAGGACAAAAATCCTAAAAACTAAGTGAAATGGAAATGCAAATCGACATAACTAAAAGGAACTAGTAAGGACGAGCGGTAATTAAAGATAGCAATAATAGGACAAAAAGATATTTTATTTGGTGCTAGGAAACGCTGCCTATTATTGGTATTTTTAATGAGAACAATACATAGAGGATTCGTTAATTGATGGGGGGAGAATTAAAAACAAACTTGAGATTTCGAAAAAAGGGACATAGAAAATTTGTTCATCTTGATGAGTTGGATTAGTGGTTAAAATCAATGTACTTATTTCTAAGACAATGTGTATTACTTTACTATAATAGAATGATGTAGGGAAGTATTAAAACCGACGGTGTTTTTGAAATTAGACAATGACTCATAATGAGTTAGCAGTCGCCTCTGCAAATTAAATTCCTCTCCTTCTAGCACGTGCAGTGTTTTATGTCTCACAATGTGACGTCATAAGAACCGACCTTCAAGTAAAATCAACCCCCCACCCTAAGAACGTGATAAAAGGAAAGAACCCACGAGAGAGAAAAAAAGAGTTCTTCGTCTAGATGCTATGCTGGTCACTATTAAATAAGTGACTGCAGTAGTATTCCCATCCAATACATGCCCAACCAACCGCCCGCTCTAGAGATTTCTAATAATTCATATTTAAACGATTAGTAATATTGTTGATACAAATAAAAACAATAAAATTTGAGTAAAAGTAGAGAGAGACACTAATAATTCAGTAATAAATTTCCAATTCAGAAATCCTACAATACAAAATCTAGCGCTACGTTGTAACCCAGATGAGCTAACACAACGAAGTGTGTGGGTTTAAGTTTAGAGATTTATATTTAGGTGCCACCGTTAATTTTGATCTTAAGAATTGAATTTAATTGAAAATTAGGAAAACACAGTGGTAGGTAAAACAAGACAGCAAACCGTTCGCTCTGAATAGCGATACTTAATATTAACGCCCCCCTTTCACCGTGCTTTTTGAAAATCGATTTACGATATTTTATCCGCGCAGGCGCATAATATTAAAAACTTAGAGGACAAATTTAAGTCAAGTATAAATAGTAGAGTTCAAATTTTGGGTTTGTAAATAAATTTAAATATGTATGTGAAGGAAGGCTAATTTACGTGTAAATAAAACTAAATGTTACTGATTAAAATTGATTTTCTTTCTTCGAATATCAAAATAATTAGGTGCTAGCTGGTTGTAATTTGATTTAATTTTATAAAAATGCTAAATTCTTTTATTTATTGAGCGTTTAAAATTTAAACGATAGAGTTCAAATATTTTGACAAGCATTACATTTGTAAGGTAAGGTGGGGTAAGTGCACCTCCATTTCTGAGAAATTCAAATTTACGGAATTACTGTAAGACTCACGAGTGAATTTTTGATTACTCGTTATATGTCTGAATTAGTTGGTTCTTTACCTACAGTGACCGAATGTCATGAAACCAAATTCAGCACATTGTGTCTGAAACAGAACTTTTTCTAAAAGTATCTTGGGATGTGAACTTGCCCCACTTTCCTAATTAGAATGTATATCAACTGATTTTGGGGTAAGAGCAAGTTATTTAATGAATTTTGATACCCGAAATATTTTCGCATGTAAAATTATAAACATGTTATGAACTTTTTTGTTTCAAGTGTGCATATTATTTTTAAATAACATCTAGTGTTGAATGGAATAATGACTTGAAATGTAGAAAAAATATTTATTAATAAGAAATTAACAGAATACTTAACCCTGAGACAGTCTATGTTCTTTGGCAAATTAAAAGTCATTTATTCAGAAATTACCTACATGAACAGAAAATAAGATTCTAGACAAATGAAAAAAAACATAGTGTTCATGATAGATTTTTCACACCATCAAATTTAATTGGAAAAGCTAATCTTCCACGTCGATCAGTGGTAGGCTGGGGTAAAATACGAAAAATATCTTCTGCCCCAACTCTGGCGATATCATTTTCTTGAGGCCAAACAAACGATTGCTTATTATATCTAGTGAATTTCACATTCCACTCGTCTTCTACTTTAGCTATTATCAACCCAACAAAGTGTCTGGTGGTCTTTTTAGTGGTATACTGCACCAAAATCCACTTCCCAACGTCAAGAAAAGAATCTTCTGGGACCTCCAAAAAATGTTCTTCCTCAAAGAACTCTTCTGGATCTCTGTCATCGACCAATTCCACATATTCCACTGAAATATCGTCTTTTGAGTCACTCGAATTTGCCGTGACTTTCTTCGGCAGGGTTTTGGAAACTTTTTTGGAAGGTTTTTGTTGCAACTCCTGAATTTTCTCTTAAGCTTGCTTGCAAGTAATTATTTCTAACCCTGGAGCAATTGGTGTTTTGCTTTGTTTAATAGTGTCTAAAAGAAGTAGCTCAAATGACACATTTGTTTCACTGCTACTCGTGGTTGCTAAATTTATTTCCTCAGATACCTAGGTGGTAACATGACTGCACAATGGCACCTCTTCTGCTACCTGCAAATTTTTCACATGAGAAGCTGCTTCATTTCCTGTTGCTTTTCAACGCTTTAGACTCTCTGAATCAAATGAATCTTCAGGTACAGCACTACCGTTATAAGGAAAAATGGCCGCTTTCTTGAACCCATTTACTACTGTTTCAGTACTCAGTTCTAGCCACGTAGTTTGTACCATTGTGGAAAAGGTAGCTTTAGGGAGTTTGATGCCAATATTATGCCTTTGCCAAGATACCAATTTAGAGTTCCACCTGTCTTTGAATGGTTTAAAAACTGACAGGTCCAATGGATGGAGCAAGTGTGACGTGTGAGGCGGCAATTTTAGTATTGTTATATTTTGTTTAATTGCCAAATCCATTACCCTTTCAGTAACATGGGTGCTGTGACCATCATAGATCAATAACTGAGGTCTTTCGGCTCCCATTAGAGGAATTAATGTTTTCTCCAGATAATTGAATAAAAACATCGCTTTCCATCCATCCATTCGAGGTAGCACCGTGAACTGTATTGGGGAAATTTTTTTTTTCCGGAACCCATGAACTCCACAGATTTTTGCCTTAGAAAATTATCAGCGGTGGCGCCTTTTGTCCTGAAGTACTCACGGCTGCTAATATCGTCGTGTTATCTCTCCCAGCACTACTTTACTGTCCTGGAGGTAATTTTTCCAATTCCACCAACAACTTTGGTTTTACTGGGATCGAGACATACGCTAGTCTCGTCAAGATTCCATATATTACTAGGTTCATAGGCTAAATTCAGATCATCTAACGTTTGTTTCAGTAGACGAAAATACGGATAAATGATGAACGGATCCGTCATATTTTTTCTTGCATATTCTACGCTCTGAGGTTTTTTAATTGACAGCCCACGCCGCTTTTTAAAGTTCAGGAACCAATCTTCGCCGGGTTTATTATTTTTGAATGGATTCTTCATTTTATTGCGTGCAACATATTCCTGAACTAAACAAAGCACGGCTAAGGCCAAAGCCCCAACTTTCCATTTTTCTCAGACCATTGGTTAATAATACTTCACTTTCATGAGGAATTGTTGCTGGTCTTCCGAAAGAGGAACTCTTGTTACCACGTCTTTCTTTCAAATGATCTCGAATGGTTGAAAGCGGTATATTGTACCTTGATGCAGACCTTGAATTATTTCTGACGAAGCACGTTTCCAAGTTTCTTGACTGTAAGGTTTTCCCCGGTCGCTTTTCCTGATGTAATTCCGCACCATTTTTAATTCAATCTGCAACACAAAAGTTTGGGGTAAGTGTAGTGCATGCCTCATAAGGCATACGCGCTCCTTTGAAATTTAGTAGGGGCAAGAGCACACCCTAGGGTCTTCACATTTTAGGTTATCCCTGAAGAAAATAACCTTTGCCTGCTTAAACTACATCATAAATAGAAGGAATGTAATACAAACAAACTTGCACCCACCTCATTGAAACACGGGACTTTCGGTGTTATTATTCGTTGCACAACTTGAGAAAAAGTTTAAAATTTGCATCGTGATGTTATTAACAAGTGTTGTTACTTTTTCGCGAGCTAGAATGAACTACCGGTTGCATAGATAGGTGAAGCGGCCTACTTTCCAAATGATCCACTAGATGGCGCCTCTCTCACAACAACATTTTCTAATTTATTATTATGACACGCTCTTGCCCCGGATTTTCTTTTTTTTTTTTTTTTATTGCGAATAAATATGGACACCATTTTATACAAAATACTGGAATCAGTTTAAGTACAATTTTAAAACAAATGTATTTTTGGGGCCCAAAGTAACCCTTAATTTTTTTGTAAAATTAAGTTGAAAAAGAAAAACTCTTAATATAAATTTTTTATTTTTTATTTAATTTTTTTTTTAAATTATTTTACTTTCTATAATTTTATTTTCTTATTTTTTTTTTTAATTAAAATTAACAATTATAATAAACTATAACTTTTTTTTTTTATTATAAAAAAAAAAAAAGATATATTTTTTAATTTTTTTTTTTTTTTTTTTTTTTTTTTTTTTTTATTTTTTTTTTTTTTTTTTTTTTTTTTTTTTTTTTTTTTTTTTTTTTTTTTTTTTTTTTTTTTTTTTTTTTTTTTTTTTTTTTTTTTTTTTTTTTTTTTTTTTTTTTTTTTTTTTTTTTTTTTTTTTTTTTTTTTTTTTTAAGGTATAAAATAAAAAAGAAAAAAAATGTTAGAAAGGAGGTGGAAAAAGAAAAAAAACAAAAAAAAAAATTAAAAATTATTTTAAAATTTTTAATTTAAAAAATTCAAAAAAAAAAAATAAAATATAAAAAAATAAAAAAATAAAAAAAAAAAAAAAAAAAAAAAAAAAAAAATAAATATTTTAAATAAAAAAAAAAAAAAAAAAAAATAAAAAAAATAATTAAAAAATTTAAAAAAAAAAAAAAAAAAAAAAAAAAAAAAAAAAAAAAAAAAAAAAAAAAAAAAAAAAAAAAAAAAAAAAAAAAAAAAAAAAAAAAAAAAATAATAAAAAAAAAAAAAAAAAAAAAAAAACAGAGGTTAGTAAGCCAACTTAGCATTTTCTTATAAAAACAAAATATAAAATTCTACATCAATTCTTTAACGTACATTAAACAAACCATTGTACAAAAAAAATAGTTCCAACGATATTAGGAACTACAGACCAAATAGCCTGCTTCCTGCTTTTTTGAAAATTATTGAGTATGCTATAAATATGCAGCTTTTAAATATCCAAAATTTTAATGTTATAAGCAGTTCCCAACATGGCTGTATTAAAATAGATCCATAAATACAGCTTTGTGTATTTTAGTTTGTATCAGAAATCGTCACTTGATTAGGGACATTAGCATGGTCGATGCCGATTTTTTTGTTGATTTTTTTTCTGTATTTTACACTGTCAATCATAATTTACTTATAGATAAATTGTTTAGGTATGGTGGTTCGCGGCAATGCACTTAATTTGTTAAAGTCATTTCTTTCAAATGTTATCCCGTTTTTTTTTTTAAAAATGCCGAATCAGGCGTGCACAGTGCTGGTAATTTAAAGTTTTGTCAGGCGTCCCACAAGGGTCTATTTTGGGTCCAACTCTATTTTTGCTATTTGTCAACGACCTACCCCAATATCTTGTGGACAAAAATAACAATAATGATTTAATTGTAACTTGTTACGCAGATGACACCAACATTTTGATTAAATCTTCTAACCTAACTGAATTATCATTAAAGACTCAAATTGTGTTTGATAAAATCAGTACTTGGTGCAAAACTAATGATTTACTTATTAATGAAGATAAGACTACTATTATTCACTTCAGACATTCACGTAACCTGTCTAACATCAAAACTATTGCTAATTTACCAACTGCAAATTTAACAAACATGCTTGGACTAATAATTAATTCAAAACTTCAATGGTCAGATCATATTGACAGGGTATGTCAAAAACTACGTAAATGTTGTTATTCGTTAAGTGTTTTTATGAAATGTTTGCAATTCAACTACTCTTTTAATGGTATACCACTCTAACTTTCATTCCAATGTCCGGTATAATATAGTAAACTGGGGATCCTGCACTACAGTTAAACGTACATATAATAATACTACAAAAAAAGAGCAATACGTTTAATAATAAATTGCCTAATACTCAATCTTGTAGAGAATATTTTAAAAACTAAAAATTCTAACGGTAATTAATACATACATCTTAGAAATTTATTGCTAATGTGTATGCGAATAAATCTCAATTCTTAACATCTGCACATTCATATAACACTAGAAAAAAATTTATTTAGTGTAATTCCGCATAAAACAACTTTATTTCAAAAAGCCTAAGATACAATCGATGCAAAATTTTTAATCTTCTACGGCTGACGACATCAAACTGTCTAATAACACGTAGCTTTAAAATAAAATTAAAACAACTATTATTAGAAAATTCAATTTGCAACCAAAATGAATTAGAAACCGCCAAACACTTCCTAATAAAGTGTCCACTATATAAAGAAGCAAGGTCTAGGTTTATACAGGTGTATGTGACAGAAAAACATTTAATCAATTTTAAAATTAACAGCCAAAACAACTTGATAATGTATTTCAGTTTCGCTTTGTATAAATGAATGAAAATTAATGTATACTATATGTGTAAATAATTAGTATTAATTTGTTTAGAAATGTAACTAAACTCTTTTGTAGTTCCCATAGGGAAAGAACAAATAAACTTATTATTATTATTTTTTCTCTATATTAATGCAATTTATAATCTGCGTTAAAGAGTGGGAAGGAAAACAATTAAGTTTATCCTTGATGATTGACAAATTTTTGGACTATATGGCATGTCTGAAGTAGCACCGCTTTTTGTCCGAGTAGCATTATATGATGCGGAAGCTAAAGTTTATCTAGTTTTTTGGAGAACGTTTTACTAACGACACCTTCTGAAGATATCACGGAAGCTAGTGATGTTACATTACTCAGTTGCCACATGTGCATAATTTCGTGATTTTTTCCACCTCGGTTTTCTTTACATTGTGAGAGAGTGGGACGACTATATCTATTATGAAACCTAGCTTCGATGCCTTGTTGATCGGACAAGCGGACCTGTTATAGTCGACCGTGCGGTCTGTAATTATAAGAGGAAAAAGAAAATCTTTCAATTCGAGCACTGGCGGGGGCGTGTACGTATAGTAAGGTGGACTCGTACTATCTAAAAGGTTATGTTGCATGGCTATCTGCTGATGTATTATTTTAGCCAGTTCATTATGTCTGCCCAGATAAGCATTATTAGACAAAATGGGGCATCCATCTATAATGTGCTCTATGGTTTCCCCAGTATTACCACACTTTTTTCACTTGTCTACGACTTGCTGTTTTCGGACGTGTTTCAGGTTGTTTTTGGTTGGACAATTCTGTCTTGTATAGCTACAAGAAAGCCCTCCGTCTCCGGATACAAATAACCATTTTTTAGCTACTTTACAGATGCTGGTACATCAACTCCCTACGATTCCAGATGTTTTGGGTATCTGCCATGCAATTCCTTGGTTTTCACGACACGAGTGATTTAGATTCGATGAGACTGTCACGGAAATAATCAGGCTCATTCAATCGAAGCGGTGTGAAGAAATTATCTACTTGTCTCACCGAAATGTGTATGGGCTCTTTTAAAAACAAGAAGTATTCCTTAATTTTTCTTTCTATCTTAGCGCATAGCGACTGTATATTTATCAGGCCTTGTCTTCCCTTATTGCGAGTTAAGTAAACTCGCTCAATGGCAGATCTTGGGTGGTGGTAGCAAAATTTGGTAAGTCTCACTCGTGTTGCTCTGTTCAACTCAGCCAAATCCATGTCACTGCACTTGACTATTCCGAATGAATATATGAGAGACGGTATAGCCCAGGACGACAGCTTTTTGTTGAGCAGTTTCTTTAACCGTGCCAAGTATTTTTGCTTAAATTCCTTCTTGAACCTGGTGTGGTCCAGTGCACGATTTTGCAAAATGCCAAGATACATATAAAGTTGATATATTTTCAGTGGGGAGATCCCTTCTGCATCCTGCGGAGTGTCTCTTATTTCTCTTCTTCTGATCTCAATGGTAGCACACTTGTCAAAACCGAAAGACATCCCGATGTCATCGCTGAACTTCTCTACCACATGGATCAGCCTCTGAAAGTGTAGTCTACTGTCTGCATACAAGTTCAGATCATCCATGTATAGTAGGTGGGAGATTTTTGGCTACAACCCACGTCAAGTTTGTATCCGACCTCAGTCTGCTCCAGGAGTTTACACAATGGGGCCACAGCCAAACAGAACCACAGAGGCGACATGCTGTATCCCTGAAAAATACCTCTACGGATGTCGATCTGACCTATACTCTTATTTCCGATCTGTTTGTTGGTTTTCCAATTTTCCATTAAGTAACTAAGAGCGTGTATGATGGTAGAATTTACTTTACAGATCTTCAATATTTTCTGCATCTAGTCATTTGGAATAAAATTGAATGCTTTACTATAGTCGATACAGCATGCATGCAGATTACGTTTTGCCCTTTGAGCTTGTTTCAAAATCACGGCGTCAATGGTCAGTTGTTCTTTACAACCATAATCTGGGATTATGTCATTTGCAACACAGTGCTCATAGATTTTATTGCCAAAAATTGCTGTGAAAAATTTATAAATTACAGGGAGACACGTGATAGGTTTGTAGTTTCTGACATTTTTATATCTCCTTTTTTGTACAGCAGTAAATTGTTTCTTTTCATTATTGCTTGTGGCAGACGTGAAGGATCGTATAATGCCTTGTTGAGTTCAGCAGCAAGTATTGTATATCAACTTGTGAGGCGTTTCAGCCAAAAGTTGTGTATTCTATCTGGTTTGGTGCCTTCCAGTTGCCACAATTCTTAAGTGCATGTTCAACATCTTTAGGTGTTATGGTACAGTTGTTCATGTTTGTGATGCTGCTTGTGTCTTAAACAATTTGCGTTATACATTCTGCATCATGCTCATAATTAACCTTTCTCGACAAGATTGCTTTCCAATATTCGAGTATGGATGCTTTCTCAAGTTTTTCTGTGTTTTGCGTATCCGCGGCATCGAGTTTGCTGAAAAATATCCGTTTGTTGTATTGGAACTCACTGTTCTGTTGTTTACGTTTGGCAAGTTCATTGTATCCCCGGAGTCGTGCTCCCTTGGGTTTAGAGTATCAGCAAGTAATATTAGCTGTTCCTTACTACTAGCAGTTCTTATGTCTATATTTGCTCTTTGGGCAATAAACTGGACCTTACAAAGAACTTTCTTTGTACGGATGCCATCAAGGTAGCTCCTTATTACATTGCGCCTACCTTTAAAAATATCAATATCTGTATTCAATTGACGCCTCCATGCTGGTTCTGGGTTGGAAGTTGTTCGTGTATTTGTCCGAGGTTGAAAAGGTTTTTGCCTATTTAGTTTACATGTCAGGTATGCTAAACTATAAATATACAGCTGTAGATTTTCAAAGCTGTTGATATCCTGCATGAATTTTTTTAGTGCATTATTTATTTTCTGCATGAGTTTCATCGATTGTAGTTGACGTTGAGTCGAGGCAGAATAGGACGGTTATTCGGGTTCGTATTCTCAAAGAAAGCCACGATGTTCTTCAGTTCTGTTACACACTCTTCCTCTCTATGCTCTATTGATATTTCTTGACCATCTAACGCACCACATCCTCCTGTGTAGAAGTCGCAAGGTGATAAAGTTTGTTACCGACTTCCCTCCATATTACATCCAAATCAACGTCTGATAGATACTTCTTTTTAATAATAATATTCTTATTATTATTTTGCTCAGTTAGTTTATTATTATTACTACTCCATTTGATCTTAATAAAACAATTATTTTACAAAAAATGGTATTGGGTGTTGCATGTTTCAATTATACAAAAATAATTAATAACTAGAAAAAGGAATGTTGGCCACACATTTTGGAAAGCAATAATTTTACCAATTCATAGGTATACAGAGCCGAGAAGATATACAAACTGATCGTAAACCCATCGTATCAATCATGAGTAAGCCTATAGATAAAATTGGATCAGTCCGATTGCAAAGGCACTTTGCAGATATGTTATCACGTTCATATCAAGTTACTGGAAATGACCTAGAAATGCTAAAAATTATTCACTATGTATTGAAATATATAAAACGGAAAAACAGTGTGTGAAGAAGTCGCTAAAAATAAAAATTTAAGTCAAATAACGCAGTATTATTTCAATAGGTGAGTCCAAGAGAATAAACTGTCTGACGAGTGTAGAGCATACTTCAAATTAAAAGACAATATTCGAGGGGGTGCTGAAAAGTTTCTGGCTTTGCTACTACGTATAAACAATACCCCGCAGTAACAAAGCAAAGATGGCGGCACTTACACCAATGTTTGATAAAACTGAGCAACGCGCAGTGATGAAATTCCTGTTCCTACAAGGTGAAGGAGCAAAGCAAGTGCATGAAGAGATGGTTGAAGTGGGGATAACTGTTCAAGCTACTCGACAGTAAAAACATGGGTATCAAGGTTCCGGACTGGCCATTTCGAGGTAACAGACGAGGCGCGGTTAGGAAGACCAAGTTCTGCGACCGACATAAGAAATGTCAACCATGTGCATGATCTGATATTGAAAAACCGACGAATTTTGGCTAAACTGATAGTGGAGATGCTGAACATTTCTCGTGAAAAAGTTTCCCATATCATACACGAGATTTTGGACATGAGCAAGGTATCAGCAAAGTAGGTACCGAAATGCCTGAGTGTTGATCAAAAACGTCAACGAGTTGATGCTTCACGTGTCATGCTCAACCGGTTTAAAGCAGGAACCGATGACTTTTTGGCTTGATTAGTGACAATGGACGAAACCTGGATCCATTGCTACGATCCAGAGACAAAGCAGCAATCAATGGAGTGGCGCCATAGAGGCTCTCCGAGGCCACAAAAGTTCAGGGTTCAGAAGACGGTATTATCTTTGTGGATTATTTGCCAAAGGGGTGCACAATCAACGCCAATTACTACATGTCTCTCTTGGACAAATTGAAGGAGGCGTTGAAGCAGAAACGCCGAGGGAAGTTGACTCGCGGGGATTTGTTTTTGCAGGATAATGCGCCTTTCCATACCGCTTACCGCACCCTAGCGAAAATCGACCAAATTGGCTTTGAATTGTTGAACCACCCGCCGTATTCCCCTGATCTGGCCCCACCAGACTATCACCTCTTTCCACAACTGAAAAAACACCTGGGGGGCACCAAGTTTGATTCTAATTCCCAATTTTATTTGGACGGGTTACGAAAACTGGAGAAGCGTTGTACTAAGTGTGTTAGCTTGTTGGGGGAGTACGTTGAATAAAACGTGTACCATATTTCGCTAGCACGTTTCTTTCTGGGTAAAACCAGGAACTTTTCAGCATCCCCTCGTATATGTAGAATACCGTTTAATTTTTTTGGGAAATAAAATCATTGTCTCCGATACAACTTGTTTTACAATTGATACATAAAGCTATCGCAAAGACTAGACAATTTTTTTACTAGCCTTACATGCCAGGCGATATTTTATCTTTCATTAAATCTTGCAGAATTTGCGAAAAATACATGGCATCTAAACCTGAAGAAACTTTGTTGCCACATAAATTACCAATCTTAAGATTCAACAAAATCGGTGCCGATATCTTAGAATTTGAACAATCACCATTTTTAGTTCTTATTGATTATTTTTCCCATTGGCTACAGTTATTCAAACTCAAAGATAAAACATCAAAAGAAGTAATAAACGCGATGCAAAATACTTTACTAAATTTCTATAATACTTTTAAAATATGGAGGAGATGTATTATTAAACCGAATAACATACCTATTCAATAATTGCCTCAAGATAAATGAAATCTCAACGCATTGGAAAGAAGCGCATATTGTTTCGATTTTCAAAAAAGGAAATAAGAAGAATCCTAAATTCTACAGAGGCTGAAGTGTAAACAGCACCTTCACCAGACTATTTGGAACAGTGTTACAAAATGAACTGAGAATGGAAGTTCAGAATAGAATAACAGATGACCAAAGTGGATTTACACCGGAAAGATCCTGTGTGAACATAATATTTATTTTACAAGTACACTTGGCATTTATAGATTTGGAAAAAGCATACGACTCAGTTCCACAAAGTAAATTATGAAATTAAATTTGATTGTTCTTGTTGAAAACATTACATTGGTAAAACCACCAGATATTTAAGAACAAGATTGGGAAAACATAATAGCCATCCTTACAGTCACACGTAAGTAAAATTTACAACACAATCATCAATGGTTTCTATAAATATATAATAGATACTAGAAATCATTTACATTCTACTTAGTTAATTATAATTTACTTTTCAAAAACATGACCAATTTTGATGAATTATTACTTACTAATAATATATTTATATTTATTGCAGCACTTAAAATGTTTGATATAGTCAATAAATTTATAGTATAATAAAAATTATTTTATCGTATAAATTTACAACTAATAATTAATCACCAAACTTCAATCATTAACTGACGGCAATTAATAATGTTACGTCAAATTAAATAAATTTATTTTATTTATTATGTAACAAATTTAAATTTGATTTATTCTTACAGGTAAGTATTAATTAATTCACTCATGTATACATATATGTTTAGTAGTTTTCTGAAGATAACACTGAAAGACAAGTTTATGTAGTTTATTTCAAACGTTTGTTATCATTAACCATTAAAAAATATTCAATTGAATATTACTTTTTTAATTAAATATCTAAATGAAACTAAAGTGTTCTTGTTAAAACAAAAACCTTTTCCGGAGATGGGGCGTGTTGAAATGGTAACCGTAGTTTTGCCATCTATCGTCGCTTTATCAGTGCGAGAAACGAAAAAAAAGCAACCATAGTTCAAAGTAATAGGTAATTAACTTTCAACCCAGCCAGATTCTAGACTAAAAGATGTCTGAGTAATTATGGAAATGCCGCGGTATTATGTAGAAGGGAAACATCACGGGTGGTTAACCTAGGTGGGGTTGATTTAAAATGAAAGAAGTTAACGATAGGAATCTACAAAGGTAAAAGTTTAAAACCTTGGCCGCGATTGAAGTTACGATAGGTTACCATTTCGACATGGTCCAATTTCTGAAGACGTTTTTGTTTTAAAAATGATTCCGGCCTCAATTCTTACATAAAGTTTTTTGTTTCACATTTTATAAGTAGGATAGGGGTAACGGTTTCCAACTACTGGTATAACTTTTGTAAAACTAGGCATATACGAGTTATGTATAATTTTGTCTAATTAGACTTTTAGACATAATCTATCGAGTCAAAAGGGACGTTAATCAACTAGTTTGTGATCTTCGGTCCAGTTCAAAAACGTGGTTTGAAGAAACGGGTATAAAAACTGATACCTACACGTTAACTTTGTCTAAGAAGTTGGGTATATTCAACCGTTTACTTTTTTCCCAACGGCTTCAGTTCATTGATAAATCGTCTTTAGGGTACTTATCAAATTGCAATAGTAAATTACGTAACCTTTTAAAAAACAGTTATTTCATTTTTTTACAATGTATTACTTTTTCTATACGTTTTTACACGTGTATCTGGCCATGTGAAGATTTGCGCAAAAGGCTTTTACATTTTCTTAGATAACTTCTTACAATAAAACGTAAAAATGCTTAATTTTTGTTTAAACACTGTCTTTGCATTTTAATTGTATAAAAAATTTATAACAAATTTCAAATAAATTAAAGTTTAATTAGAAAAGTGCATATTAGTCTAATTAATGTTGAGATCAACTTTCAAATATTCGTTGTGAATATTGAATTTGTAGTGGTTGTTTTTTAGGCTAAAAATTGATTGTGAGTCATCTTAGAATACATAATGGTGAGGTTTCTTTCAAAAATTTTTATCAGTTTGGAAAGGGTCTCAGACCAAATTTTGAACTGAATAAAATACAATGTGCTTTTAGGTTCTTATTTACCTTCTGTAATGTTTACACACTTTATTAATATTTATTTATTTATTTATTTAAATACAGCCGCACCACAGCAAAAGCCAATTATGGGCGGGAACAGCAAAATACAAAATTAAAACAAATCGGATAATATAAACGTAAAAGTAATTAGACGTAGGTAATACAGATATAATCAAAACAAATAAAAGTAGTAACGTTAACGTTAAACCAGGTAAATAATGTAAATCGATCAACCAACTAGGGAGTCGCTACAGAATGAATTTATCTCGGATATGGACGTATGAAAAATATCAAATTTACGTAAAGCACTGCTGTTGCATACAGAGAAAATAGGAGATGACTCCAACACACGCGTACGGGGAGTGGGTAGGTAGAAAGTCGTAGGAAAACGAGACCCAGGTCGAGGAACGGAAAAAGATAATTTTGCCAACAATTCAGGACAATCGACAAGGTAATGAATAAGTTTGTATAGAAAGAGAAGAGAAAAGGTGGCGCGACGACTACTTAAATCGGAAAGGTTGAATCTAGCCAAAAGATCAGATTGCGGGAAACCTCTAGGAGGGTAAATTCCATCAACGTGAAAAGCTAGAAATTTTAAGAATTTGCGTTGAATGTTCTCCAGAGCGTGGATATGAGCCTGATACGTAGGGTTCCAGACTACCGAGGCATACTCCAGTCGAGTTCGAATGAGGGTTCTGTACAGCAAGAGAGGTAAGTCAGCGCTTAAAAATCTCTAGAGTTTCTGATAATAAAACCAAGAGTTTTAAGTGAAGATGAAACAATAGATCGAATGTGCGAACTAAAGGACAGAGACGATTCAAAAGTGACACCCAGATCTTTAAAAGCGCTAGAGCGAGTAATGGAGACGTCGGAAAAGAATAGTTAAAAAAGAATTGGGGACTTTGCTCTGGTATAAGAAACGATGTGACATTTAGAAACGTTCAGATCTAAGTGGTTAGACCGACACCATTTATCAAAAAGATCAAGCCTTTTCTGAAGCACAAGAGCATCAGACATATTACGTATAACCTGAAATATCTTCATGTCATCCGCATACAATAGGCAATGATAATCGAGAGTAGGTGCGACATCATTGATAAAGATATTGAATAATAGGGGCCTTTTTATAGCGAAAAGCAGATTAGACTCGACAAAATGTTTAGCCAGAGATCACGTCAACAACCTGATGTTGAGGTACAAAAAGTGGTGAGCATGTACGTCGCTAAAGCAGCTACTAAAATAAGAAGCAAAAAGTAGACAACATCATTTTGGCCGTCACTGTGAGTACCAAGGTAAGTCATATTAGAAGGTATACCGGAGGAATTGCGGAGTAGATTAATGTAAGACCAGAAATGATTAGGGTTAGACCTAATATCGGTCTCAATACGTCTCAAGAAGCATTTATGAGAAGTCTGAATATTAGTCTTTATATTTCTGCGCAGCATTCTAAACCGATGAAGAGAAATAGGGTCATTAGATGATTTATAATTCCGCCAGAGAGAGTACTTCAGCTTGATATCAGAGATTATAGCATTAGAAAACCATGGCGGATATTTTGTTCTGGATTTCGGAGAGGACTTAGGGATAAACGCATTGAATGAGTTATAGATAACAGAATATAGTTTCTGTAAAGAAGAATCAACAGATGAGTCTGTCAAGATAGGGGTCCATGATAGGGAAGAAAGATGTTCATATAAGGAGGTGTAGTTACCTTTTCTAAAATTGTAGGACACATGAAGATTATTTCCAACAAGTTTGTGGAAATTGCTAGGTAAGCTGCGGGAAAATCTTATAAAAGAGTAGGATGATGGAGGTCCTCGTCAACTATTGGATTGCAGTTCCTGTCAACCAGACATGGTTTGGATGACAATAAAAGATCAAGTAACTTATTGTTGGAATTGCGGACAAAGTTGAAGTGCTTAAGAGACAGTAAGTTGCAAAGATTATTTAATTTTTGAACACGTTCGGAACTACAACCTGAAAGGGAGGAGGCATATTCGGCAAAGTTAAAATCACCCAACACAATGAGATCAGGTCCATGGGTAATGTGAAGTAGCTCAAGTGCCTCAAACAGTGTGATCACGTGATCATAAGACACAATTTAGGATATGTAGACTGCGACAAGACAGAATCTAGCACCAGAGGTACTTATGAAAACAGCAGAAATATCGATATCAAGAATAGACTGAAATAAAGGAGAGATTGAATACAAATCTATATGCTGCACATGAAAGTTGAATTTTACCGCAATGAGAACTCCGCCACCTCTAGATCTGGATGTGGCTTGAGTGACCGGTCACATCTAAAGATGTTGAAAAGGGGGAAGTTGGTTTTGTTTTTTGATTAAGAGATAGAGGAAACACCGTTGAGAAATTTTTGTGTTTTAGTGTTAAGCCCCTAACGTTTTGATAGTAAATGAAGACAGAAGCGGAAGAAATATGAGATGAAAAGCAGTCAGGAGAGTTGGCGGGAGAAGGGGGTAATTGCTATCGGAACCTACCAAATCTACTTTTAAAGCAGTCAGCTTTTGATATAGACAGGACAGTTCCTATCCCAAGCAGCGTGATCAGGTTTAATGTTGGGCAGAATCTTGCCGAGACTACAGCAATTAAAGCACTTCAAAATCAGATTTACAGTCACCAATAGAATGTTGTTCAGCACACTTAGGGCATACCAGCGACTTACGGCAGTAGCAAGACGAATGGTGGAATCCGCAACAATTGAAGCATCGAATAACTTCTAATGCATCAAACACAGGGCAAGAATCGTATCCAATAAATATATGTAAGCAGCAGCGTCAACCTGTAAGACAGCCTGAAATGAGCTTTTGTTCTTCCTAAGAGGGTTGACCAAGATACATTTGATACTGGAGGAACCAAATAAATCAGGATTTTGTACACCAGCAAATATTATTACATGTGAACACTAAGGTGGGTAAGGGTTGGCATGATTAGGTTTTACTGGTTTTCCTAAACAAATGCTTTGCCAAGACAAACTAATTCACAATTGCACACGGTTTTGTCACCACACCATACAATTTTAAGGGCCGCTGTACACTTGCGTTTGTTTACCGTGCGGTGTCTGTCCGGCGACCCAATTGCGGTCTACAGTACCATCAATCATACGAAATGACGGCGCCGCATGGCGTTTTTACGTCAATCTGACGCCGTAGTTCCCGTCGAAAACGTGCGTTTTGTCAGAGCTGCTTTAGCCCAAGCACGTTCATTATACGTTGTCGGCTTATGCGTTGATGCATATGTGCGATTTTTACCGGAATTCAGAATGACGGAAGAATTGGATATTGAGCTGTTCATTGAAAAAGTGAGAAGGCATTCGGTAATTTGTAATGTGACCTCCGAGGAGTATCACTACCGTACCAAAAACCGATGTGCGTGGATTGACATTTGTCGATAATTTGCGTCCACATTTCTCGAAGTGGAAAAAAGGGAGAGAAACGAAATATTAAACATGTAAGTAAATTTTTTATATGTGATTCCTTTGCCATGGCAAGCTGCCAACTTCTAATCCGCAGTTTATTTCTTAGTTGGATAAATTGCATAGGTGCCCTTGACGGTCTAGCGTCCTGTTTTATATCAAAAAACCCTTCAATACTTAGTGCGTCTTGAATGGTGAAGCCATCTTTGGACCTGATAAAATTATGCAGAACGCAACAGGTCTTAATTAAAGATATTGCTAGATCTAATTCAACATTAATCGGTTTCTGGAAAATTTTCTATTTATTAGATAGTACCTATACCAAATAAACTCCCTATATATCTACTCGCACGAGACAATCTGTAGTTAAATATCTGCTGTTTATTTGACAAAACCTTTCCGCTAAACGGTCTCATGGTATGTGTGGGAAGTAAAAACGCTTCATATCCAATAAAAGTGAAACGCATATTTGAGCCTTTAGTTCCTGGAAGAAGTTGCTTTCTAGGAACATTTAATTCATTCTTCTGAAGTTTTCTATAAAAACTAGATCTTTGAAAAATTGCACTACCTTATCTTTTCCAAAAGATTTGTAATTTTTAATTTACGTCGCATATGGCTAACAATACAACTAAAAAATTATTTTTGTAATTATGTTTAATGGAATCCAATCATTTTTAGTTTTTTTTATTTTGACGTGATTACCGTCAATGGCACATATGTAATTGGGAAACTGGCAAAGCCTTTGGAATCCCTCGGAGATTTTTTTCCATTTTTTTTCGTTAATTCTTTTCTTAAAGCATCCCAAATAAATTTCGATACTTTTCATAATATCCTCCCAATCGTAGAATGAAAGATAGATGAAGGTCGATCTGGTCAAAACTGCTAGCCAAGTACCTATTGGAAAGTAAAATGCATGTTAATATGTATGAAAAATTGACAATACTTTTAAATATGCAGTGCTTTCTTATAATACCCCCTTCCGTTACTTTTCTAAATTGGAAATGATTTTAGATAAAAATAGAAATGAATTCTCCAAAAAAATCAGGACATATTTGATATATAATATTCTATTTGTATCTTTAACCGTTTATAAAGTACTGACAGTTGAATATCGACTATTTAGGACTTTGGCAGGTTATAGAATCTATATATCTTTCAGATATCGTATGGATTAGGTTTTACAGGAGAACTTAAGAGTAGGATAATATACAGGATGTTCAATTTAAAAAAATATTTATAATGGCGCCTAACTGCATTCTTAAAACTAGGGATCAGTGTCAAATTAATGTCAAAAAGTAGTATTTTATGACATATAAACACTTCGCACTATAAATTATTGACGTTGTAAACTCTTTGCAAGTAACAGCCTTGTCAAAAATGGAGAAATATTAAAGACAACTTCCAGAAGAGTGTAAAGAGGAAGACAAAGTCCGAAGAGGCTGCCGATAATGGCCGAAAGTATATTTACGCTCGACAACTGTCATTTTTGCAGCAGGTTGGTGCAACAACACAAACTCAGTCGAGTTTAAATGTTGAGTCGCAAGAAGATGCTAATCCTCTGCCAAGTTCTGTAATACAACCTCCTCCTCGCACTGATAACCAGCAGCAAAAAAAAACAAAATAAGATCTGGAATCAGTCTTGGTAGATTTCATTCAACCTCTCAATCCTTTTTTGAAAGCTTGTTGCCGTCAATCAGCTTATTTTCAGAGGAAGAAATGTTAGAATTCCGCTTAGAAATACTAGGACTCGTGCAGAGGATACGGTAACGACAACAGACGCCTGTCGCATACACTGTTCCTTTGCAATCCTTATTAAATATACCCGCCTATCTTTCAACATTTCACTAACCTTTTGTATAAACTCCGTACCCTTCCTCACCTCACCGTCCGGCAACTGCCACAATTATTCTATCCCCAATGGTCAGTCCTCATGCCCATATGTCTCCTGTATCACCTACCGTTTCCAACTTATCGGAATCGGGCATGATCGAGACTTCGAATATCATATGTATTTTATTTGATAATAAATAAATTTTTGCCTAAAATGTCTCACTTTTTTTTGAAAATAATAAATACAATTGTTTTTAATTCTTTATACTTCTAAAGATCTAAACATGATGTGAGTACTACGGATTAATTTTAGGAAATAAGTCGGTAACTTGTGTGAAAAAAACAAAATGGTTTTTTAAGATAATGAAACATAATATATTAACCGTGCTGGTACTGACTATTTGGTTCTCTTCACAATTTTACTGGCATTTATGTGGGTAACTTACCTTAACGTTACAGCCAACATTTCCATTGGAGGAATGGATCTTCTCATCGGCGTATCTTGCGACATTATCCGGTCAGAAATCTTTGCTGCATTCTCATCAAAAGTCTAGATGTTCATTCGGAAATAATTAAAATGTTTTTCGTCTTAAGTCGTCAAAAGTCATTACAAATCTGCTTGTTGTAAGACGCAATTCCGTAAAAGGATGCACCTAATACATAACATTTACATCACAATACAATATTAAAAATGTTTCATACAAATAAATAAATAAATAAAAAGAAACATTAAATAAGAGTCTTTTCGTGTCTGTTTTTTAGGGGGTTTTGGTGCAAATATAAAATATGGAAGGTGATCAGTACCTTACAGTACTCCATGGTCAACAAGAAAAACATGTTGTTCCTGAGAATCACCACTTTGGTTTCCGGACCAGGTCATCAAGACCCTCCCGGATAATTAGGAAAAAAATGTACAACACAATTACACAAAACACAATCACATTACACACTTAATTAATATTATTACATGTAAATAATAGGGTGGGTAAGGGTTGGCATGTTTAGGTTTTAGTTTTCCTAAACCTTGAAGTAAGTGCTTTGCCAAGACGAACCAATCCACAATCGCACACGGTTTTGTCACCACACTGTACAGGTTTATACTGATCTTCTGGGACACTATACATAACACATCACAATACAATATTTAAATTGTAAAATACGATTAAACAAATAAATCTTTAAAATTAGTTTTATTACTTTATATTTACTTTAAGTTGATCTGTTTTAATTAATCGCACTCGTACTAATTCTAAATTATTAAGTCGGTATTTATCATTTTGTTATTAAACAAGATTTGTTAATATACTTAAACACTAATTCTGTTAGAGAAATAATTCTACCGTGATTTATTACTTATAATAATTAAGTTGATGTGTGTATTTGCCATTGACATTTAACAAGCATATATGGGATCATTAATTTTATCCCTGTAAATAAATTTAGAGTAGTGTTACAATTAATGAAATGTTTAATTAATTTTACCTTACGTCTAATTACTAACCTTACGCATACTTATTACTTTTGAAATCAATTCATAGTGTTAAATAATGTACGGCTACCTTAAAATTTTTATTCTTTAGTTTACATTAGTAAGAGTGATGTATCAAAGTTAAAGAAAATTATTATTTAAAAAGTAGCTATCTTTTTTTAACGTGGTTTTCATTAATAGTTAATAGTACCTTAATATAAATGAAATAGACGTCAAAACTTAAATGAAAAAATAATTTTAAAGTAGTATCTATAGAAGAAAAACGTAGGTAAATGCGTAAAAAGTTTTTTTGGTCAAACTATCATTTGACATTGAACGTGAACACGTCCTAATTTTTATAACCAGAATTTTGTAGTAAAGATGCATGTTGTATAATATTTATATAATATTATATATTTGGATACGAGAAAATAACTTGGAGCTGTTACCCTGGCCAGCAAAAGCCCAGATTTTAACATTATCGAAAATGTTTGGGCTCGAATACTTTATCCGAAGACAACAAGGGCCAAATTTTATACCAGTAAACCGTAATGCACTAATTGCAGCCATTGATACCGCATGGGAAACGATTAATATTAATTATATTGATACCTTGATAGCGTCAATGAGCAGACGCCTCCAAGAATGTATCAATAATAATGGAGGTCACACCCATTATTGATTTCTTATATTTATTTATATAGTAATACCTTTATTTAAAAAAAAAGTTTTCATTTAATTTTAAACTATAACTTGGTATCTTAATTATAATTATGTAATAAATTCTTGTCAAAAACTAAATATATACGTTGACAATAAGAATTGCCTTAGTTTTTATTTTCACTTTTATATTAACTACAGAAAAAATGAAACGTCATAAAATATACATTTTGTAAGGACTAAATATTATGAATAGAGAGTTTAATGATTTTTTTTAATAACTTACAATAATTAGTAGGTTAGATTTATTTAAAAATAAGTAATAATCAGTCAACCCAAATAACCATGTTTAGTTTTTGATTTAATTTAAAAGTTATTGCTTGTAGACGTTTTTAAATCAAAATTATTTCTAATTTTATTTTGTAAACATTTCCTAAACAAAATTTTGATTCGATAATTAATCGAGCTATGGTGTTTAATTAGCGATACCTTCAAATATATTCTTTAAAGAAAAAAATTAAGTAAGCAACGTAAATTACCTATTTTCTAAAACGTGCTTAGTGTAATGATTCATTCTACAGTCCTTCTATAAGATAACCCCTGCTGAGACTACCTGCTGTTAGAATTGTAAATGATACCCTTAAGCCCGCTTCACAATGTGCAAACTTTTGTTTACAGAAATTGTGGTGTCCAAGTTTTAAATTTCATGAGTGTACTGTATTCTAAATGTGGGTCTAAACGCCATTGTTAATTAGAATTTTTTCCTAACGTTTCACTAACACAAGTGCAGTACATCTCTCTCAGTGGTTCTTTTATTTCCTATGTTGGATGTAGACTGATAATTGCTGGTTTGCAGTTTGTATATACAAGGTGTTTTAAAATTGCACAGCACTATTTCAGGAACGTGTTCTTCAGTACAAAATAAACAGAAAAGTTTATATAAACATATTGCAGTGATTGTGCAAGGTCATATAATTGCAATGTATAGATGTAAAAAGATATATAGGGTGTCTCAGCAAGAACTTGAATTTTAAAAATTAAGAAATATATATTAATTTAATATTTTACTAACTTTTTTTTTTTCTACATATGAATGGAGGTAGTGATGACATTTACACATGAAACAAAATATTGGTTAAATGACCACCGTTGCTCTGTTGGCAGGTATGCACTCTTTTGATGAAATTTTGCAGTACATTTTCCAGTAAGAGCTGCTGGATTTGACTAATTTGACGTGCAATTTCTTCTTTGATTTCCTCAGTTGTCTCAAGATGGTTTGCATAGACCTTACTTTTCAAAAAACTTCAGAGAAAATAGTCAACAAGTTAAATCACAACTTCTGGGCGGCCAGTTTTGGTCTCCGAAACGAGAAATTACTCGACCTAAAAACTTGATTGAAACCACATCTCATTTAAGTCCATTTCGTCTAATTCTTGTCAAAAAAAGTTTGTCAGCATGGGCCGGTAACGATGACCGTCGACAGTCACGGCGGCACCTTCATCATTTTCCCCATTTTTATAATGGGTTTCACTATTAACAAACGGTCTTCTAAGCTATAACGCATCATTTTCGTAAATGTCTATAATTTTATTAAACAAACAACAAATATAGCTGACTTAACAATTGACAGTCAAAAGTGGCGCGCAATTAGAAATTCAAGTTTCTGCTAAGACACCCTTTATAATGTCTAGTAGTAAAATATTAGAGGTTTGTTGTATGTTAAGAAGATATATCAATTTTGTGCGTTCGTAAGGAAACAATATGAAAGTGGGATAGAAATATGCTCTCAAGCTGTAGAGAATGATGGACGTGTAGTTTTTGAGTGCGTGCTTAAAACAATTAACACAGAATGTTTTTTGTTATTAAAAAAAAAGTGTTATAATTATAAAATTAAATAACACAGTTATTGAAAATAGTTTTAAAAGCTAAAAGAAAAATGGAAGAAATAACTAAAAGTGAGAAAGAGTTGATGAAGCAGTCCAGGGTTAAGAGGTCACTGCCGAGAAGCCGTTGAAGGTTCCACGTGCACATCAAACAAAAATTTATAAGATTAGTTTAGTTAAATTAACTAAATAAAGCTAAAATTAAATAAAATTGTAACGAATTATTAATTGCGTAAAATCGTGCACGTAACGTTATTTAGGATTATGTTCATATTTGTAAGAATTATACGTTTTATTATTTTTAAAATTAACATTTTGTTAAATCATAAACCACGTTTTTATTAAGAATCTAAGTCTATTGGATTTTGTAAATTAAATGATAACAATTAAAATAATAAGAATAATTAGAGTCTCAATGTTCACATACAATTTAAATTTATTTTATTCTACACTAAAATGCAATTACCGCAATGTGTCTTAAATTAATTTATTGACGAGATATAAAAGTTAAAAAACATTTAAAATATTCAAGCTAAGTGTTCGAAGTGGCCTCCATTTTGTTGAAGGCCACATTCAGTTCGACAAATAAATTCTTCTCTTGCACGTCTTATAGCATTAGGATGACCTTTAATAGCCGCAGCTTTCATAATACGATTCATTCGATCTTCTTGTGTGCCAATAGGTGCCAAATAAACTATAGACTTCATCCAGCTCCACACAAAATTATCTAAGGTCGACCAATCTAAAGATTGTGGGGGCCATTGGTTACCACTATACGTGGTATTTAAATCATTAGTGACAATTTGTAAAAAGTAGGCAGGGGCACCGTCGTGCATAAACCACATGCCCTGCCTATTGGCAATCGGATTGTCTTGTTGTAGTTCATGCAGATTATTTTGCAAAAAATTCAGGTAAGATACTCCTGAAAGCCTTGGTGTTAAAAAGAAGGGGGCAATAAGATTGTCACTAAGGAGACCTCACCAGACATTTAATAAAAATGTATGTTGAAAATGAGTAATAGCAGTCGTATAAAGATTTTCTTTAATCCAAGTATGGGTATTTCGAAAATTAGTAACACAATTTTTTGTGAAGCATGATTCATCGGTTCCCAGTACGTGAGTCAAGAAGTTAGGATTTCGTGTGAATTTTCTAAGTAGCCAATGGAAAAAAATCCTGCATTTATTATAATCATCTGGTAATAACTCTTGCACAGACGTAATGTTAAACGGATACAACTGTTGCTCGCGCAATGTTTGCCATAAGCTTGCAGATAAAATATCGAAATTAAGTGACAATCTTCTGGTGCTTGTAGTAGGAGATAACTGAAAAGCATCGAGTATTTCTTCTTCAACATTTGCAGTTTGTCAAAATTTTTGCCGACCAGCATCTATGCTTTTAGGTTTTAACGTTCTAGTTTGCCTTAAACGTCTTTCAATGGCTTCAAAGGTTTTACAATCTGGTATCCTTGTGTTAGGAAATGCTTCATGGTATATTCTTACAGCAACCGTGGCGTTTTTTTGTATTTCGCCATAAATTAACAGCATGTCTGTTTGTTCAGCAAACAAGAACCAATTTGTAGTGTTTCCCATGGCAATAACAACTTAAACAGTCTTTAAAGATTCACACCAAAACGAGCACAACTGTATATTACACAACGAAAGTTGTAAATAGCATATTACGCCAGAGTGAGCAGCCCCCGGGTGTGTAAGTACCACGAAAGCGTAATTGCTTTACATCTGGAGTTTTGTGCTATACCTTATCTACTACCATCTCCGTCCCCCCAATCCTTGTACTGTAGTCGGTTTTGCCCTCGGTTAGCTTTTAGTCGAAGAATAGATTATTACGATCCCAATTAACAATTATTTATTATACGTAAATAAATTATAAATTAACAGTTCAAATGTTTTGTTTTTTTATTTACATTCCGCAGTAGGGCCTGTTTTCTTGAATGCGGCTTTCATGGGCGGTGGAACGGCCAGTATGAGTTTCGGTCCGGGACAAGTTCTATACAGCTTAACCTTTCAGGTGGTCGGTTTTTAATTAATCCTGAAACAGTGTTTAATTAAATTATTTTAGTGAGGTTAACTTTGCAGAATTGATAAACACACTTGAATTACGCGGATCGGTTTGTTTAGCGGAGGATACGGTCTCTGTATGGCTACTACTACAGTTTGTGATGTTGTGTAACCAGCGGATAATACGGAGGCAAAGTTCTTTTCGCTAGACAGAAACCTTATGAACGAAACTTGCGGTAAACGGTGCATATATAGGATAGGGTATTACCAAGCCCCCCGCAGGATTCGCTCCCTACGGTATGGTCTTAGCAATGTAAAGACGGCTCTTCCGCTCAGCAGACGCCAAACGTAATCAGCACAGTCCTTTTGTCTCACGGCCCTTTCGCTCAGTTGGCACTAAGCGTACTCGGCACAGTGCAAGAGAATAGGAACGATGTACAAGGCCCTTTCGGTCAATTTACACCAAGCGTACTTGGCACAATGTAATCGGGATTACAAGTCCTTCCGCGTGTGCTTTAGCTCCACACGTATTCGACACAGTGATAGGTACACCAGGTTCAGCCCGCAGAACGTGCGGTCTACGTTTAAAATCAGTGTCGGAGGTATAATACGTTTCGGTAACGGATTCTGATTACTAATAAATTTTATTCTAGCACTGTAACTCCAACGAACAAACTGCTGAAACTAAACTAAGGCAAATTATTCCAAAGTTCGGAAGACGGTACAAAAATGAAAAAAATAAAAAATTAACTCGGCAAACGGTAAAATAAAATCGGTGAAACACTTAATAAAATCGTGGTCAGGTGGAATAGCGGTGTCGGCGATTTGAAATTACGGTTTATGAGAGAACTGAGAGAGATAAGCCAAGCGTCTTCTCGTATTTATACGCGTAGCTATCTCTCGGAATGCGTGACGTTGCGTACCTCAGCACGACCTATTGTTATCGCCTGCATGCTTTCGGTTGATAATGACATTGTTGCTTTGCTTATGGGATTTCCTGTGTACAAATTTATAATTTTCATGCAAAAATTGTACAAAAATTTGCAAATAATTAAATTATTTTTACGTATTCTTACAGTACCATTTTTCCAATTACTCACAAACGTTTCACATCTTTCCATTTGCATCTTCTATATAAATTTTCGCCCCGAAAGTTTTTGCCGCACAAAAATTTCCGCCTCTGATATTTAAACCCCCCGAACACCACCAAAAGTTTTTACCACCAAAACATTTCCCCTCCTAAAAATTTCGTCTCCAAATTTTCAGTTTCCAAAATTTTCACCACCTTAGCTCTGTAATTTTATCTAAACCCTTCTCCTTACCTTTAAGTTTGCCTCCCTTCCACACAAGAAAATAGCTATTTAAACTTCTGAAACAGAAAAAAACGTCATGTCATTGAAGAACTCGCCATTCGAATTATGATTTTGTCACAATATTAAACGAACAATATACAACCCTCAAATATCTTTATTAAACAAATTAAATTCTACGGTGGCTATATTACAAACAATTACAATCTACGTTAAAGTTGTAAGCACTTCGAACCAAATTACAACGCATTCATGTACTTATAGTTAACAAAAAAAGGATATTTAAAGTTATTTGACGTTGCTTCAACTAATACACAAACTTCTAGTGCTAAATAATATACTAAATATAATGGTACAAATTGTAAAGGATTATACCAGGTGTCCCATTTTAATCAATTTTTGACTTTTTCGAAAATTATGTTTGAGTGGGGGCATCTGATGATGATCTTCAAATTGACCTTCAACTTCACCTTGAAGGTTACTTTAAAGTCAACTTGGTTTCTTAAATAGGAATTCTTAGTTTTCACACCGGATTTAGAAATATTTACAAGTTTATTTTTATGACCTTTATAAGGTTTATTTAAGGTCAAATGCTTCAAAACTAGGTGGTAGCTATTTATCTGAGTTTTCTAGCAGTCTAAACGTTGTAAAGGTCATCTTTAAATATGACAACGACCTAAACAATTTATAACAAAAAAAACCTTCCCTGGTGAACCCCCAAGCTTTTTTTTTGTTTAAAACAACCTAGTCCTGCCCAATAGGACGGAGACTATCTAGTTAAATACAAAGGAGAAAATAAACCCTTAACTTTACGCAGGTTTAATAATATTTCTACAAAAATATTCTAAAATTTTTAATCGTTCCTCAAAATACATCTTTGAACTAAACGTTTTGAAAATTTGAAGAAATACGTTAAAAGAATTAATATTAAACTGTAATTCAAAATGTAGGTTTACTAAATCTTTAATTTAAAAACGATTTAAAGAATCGTAGTACTTTCATTAGTTCTAAACAATGTTTTCTAATACAAATAATTATAAGACCGGTAACCTTCATCTCTTATTTATTTAAAAACCGAAAAGAATGGTAAGGAAATCTAATGATTTATCATCGCATTTTTTAGTACTACCTACATAAAATGTAAATTAAAAAAAAAAGTACGTTGCTTTAACTTTAAAAAAATTTTGTAATTACATAAATTATAACTACAAACAAGTTACTATTATTAACATCTTAAGGTAACTACTTATCTTTATTTCTAAAATGTTTAAGACCAACAAAGACTAATGTAGCTTAATTAATCATTTTAAAATTTAATAGAATTTAATAATAGTAATTACCTAACCTTTTTTGAAGTGCATAAATTTGTTTATGCTTCCTAGTGCATCTTTGAAGGTTCTTTGCTAACAAAAGCTGTAGAATGTTTTATTAAATAATTATACATAATTGACGGTTTCAAGGAATGTAAATTCAAAGATTGATTGCGTCACAAAAAATTTAATTTAAATGTGTGTATTAGTATTACAGTCAAAACAAGACAAAATATTTATCTAAATCTATGTTGGAAAAAAGACTTCAATCTATTAAACAATATTTTTGATACATATAAAGTTGAAAATCAAAAATTTCTTATAAGCTTGTTTACATTGAATGAATTCGATTGTACGCTTGTAGCGCCAAAATGAACTTAAAAATATTTGGTGGACGAACATGATTTGTACTTCTGTCCACCAGTTTCGAACATCTGACGGAAATCTGGGTGCTGCATGCGTAGAATGATAATAATTGAATGTAAGCAAGTCAATTATTACTCTACGGCCATTCTATGGTTCCGGGTGTGACATTTGTACACAATTTTCTTGTTTTAATTCAGTGTAACCTTATAGAGAATGTTTATGGTTTTAATGAAACAGTATAATTAACAGGTATTCCATAATTCTTCAATCTAACTTCGACCTCAATGTTCCCACCTTAAGAAAAATAAAACTTTTTTGTTGCGGACATGACTGTCAATGAACAAGCTATTCACCAAACGTTTAAGATTGTATAAAATGCGGCAAAAGCAGTTGAGGATTTAAAATATTAGTACAAAATAAATTCAAATTACTTCCCATACTTTTGTTAAATAAATTTAATTTTTTTGTTGCGGGTGTGACATTTTTCAAAATAATAAATAGAAACGTAAGAAATGTATAAGATAAGATAACAATTTATTGATATTCTCTACAAATTAACCGAAATTTCTTCTAATTTTGAAGACGATGTTTTTCCCACCAGCAAAAGATTTTATCTATTGAGAGCTTAACTTTCCGTTTTTCTGACAAATAAAGTTTTTACGCTTGAAATATGCTTTTAGGCATATTCATAAAATTCTTCATCGGAATTTATCACAATTTTCCCAGCCTTACCGTCCATCCAGATTTGTCTTTTTAATATGCCGCCTATCATGTCCACTACCTCCTTGCCATGAGACGTGACAAAAAATTCCATAATACATTGATCTTAAATTTCATAGAAGTGCTAAAAAAAGTGGACATGTTGTATTTATATTTAAATTCCTTCATAATAATTTTTAGAATGTTTTTTAGAATCATGTAAACGGCGTATTTATCGTGACTAAGTTCGTTACTATAATAATTGCCACCGGTAATTTTCTCTGATGAAACCAGATGGAAGCGGTAAAAATGGTAAAAGTCAAACACAATCATATTTCATAATTTCATCACGGTTCAACAAACCGCGGTTTTTAAGCGGTTCAATGATACGTTTTTATTAAATGGCGTAAGAAACCGATTTTATACACCAGTTCAACAAATAGATTCTGTACAACAGTTTCAGAAAACAATTTTTAAACCGGTTCAACAAACTGAATTTTATTATATCAGTTTAACAAACTGATTTTATAAACTGGTTTACCAATTCCGGTTTGCCGATTAATCGATAAACCGGTTTTCGATTTTTGTAAGAACCTCGATTAATCGGTAAACCGAATTTCATTAACAAACAGAAAACACCAAAAACTGCACCAAAACACTTTACTTGGGCACGTGTTTCAATAGCTAAGCTATCATCATCAAAGTTTTTTGGTGCAGTTTTTGGTGTTTTCTGTTTGTTAAATAAACGCTGCAGTTTAGTTTCCATTCCTTTGACCGGATTTCATTGCCACCACTAATTGCTATATCTATTAAATATGTATTTTATCTACCTCTAACCTATAATCAGCACATTAATTACTAAATTATTGTGTGTGAAATGCTTCTTTAAATATATAATGCGTAAAAAAATTAAGTCGTTTGTAAAAGTAAAATGTAACTTAAATAGAACTTTTATTATTAAACAATTTTTGGTGTCAAGGTTACCTGGCAACCAACACTCAAACGTTTTTCTGTTGTAGTAACTGTTTTCATTTGAAAAAATAGGTGTGACGTTGATAAAATATTGTATGAAACACAGTGTGAAGGACCTTTATGCACTCCTTGCGGTTAAAACACTCACCTGCTACTAAAAGCCTTACTTTACACACTTGTATAATAAATAACTATTATTAATGAGTGTGATATCCTGTCTATTGTAGTGTATAATTTTATCCGTTACTAGAGTTCTATCCCAATATAGCTTATATAATGAGATCTCCAAAATAGTTTCTGGAGTGTACTTGTAGTATGGTCTATGGGCTGTGGTGAGTGAGTGTTTGAGTGCTAGTTTTTAGTGAATGATTTTAGCTACCTGATCGTCTCTGTGTTTGTAATCTGTTTGTGTAATGAAGCTGCGTGATCCAGTGATGTCTTGTATTGTTTCCGGCATTGTGTGGCATTTTCGGGAGAGGTCTGTTTCTATGTTGGATCATTCAGAATATGTTTTCTGTAATTCAGTGTGTGTAATACCTGATCATAACTGTATGACAAACGTAAAACCTTCATTCTTAAAAAAGATCCTTCTCGCTCTCAACTAGGCGTGCGACACTTCTCTGTTGACAAAAGGTTTGTTGAGTTTATGCGGGAATCTTTCAGGAAGGGGCTTTCGGTTATTATTATTATTATTAAATTTTATTTGAAAACATATTTCTCCACTTCTGTCATGTAAAATAATTCAACGCACACTTTCTACTCTATCATGTATTATTATGTATTTAATTAATTGTTTCTTACAGTAAGTATTTACAATTTACATTTCTACAACTTATAGAAATCATATAAAATCAATCACCTTTCTAACTAACCTAAACTCTAAATTGTACACAACTTATAACATATCTACTTATTTCCCCCAAGGGGCCTGCATGCAGGTACGGGCTTAGCAAACCCGGGGCTCCGAGCTCTTCAGTGGGCCAGGGGACTACTGTCGTATCAAATTCCCTTACCTTGATACTGCTGTCATTAAGTTGGCGGCACGGCAGAGCTCTTTCAAGGTGGACGGGTCACACTCTGCGAGCTGGCAGAAGCTTTAAAATGCAAAATTTGGTTATTAGCACATTATGCAATGCCTTGGATGCGTTAGAGGGTAGCGCTACTTCTGATGCGGGACGTCAGCCCAATAAAGATAACCTTAGCATGGACACGGACGTGGCTGTGGGACCCCCAAAAAACCCACATACGAATCAGGAAAAGGCGGTGGTACCCCGGTTCCTGGTGGTCAAAAAGGTCTAAGGCGACTTTAGTAGTGATAGTCCTTTTCTCATCCAGAGACAACTGTACCTACGGTTTGATTGGTGATGCTAAAAATGTTAAGAAGATTAAAGAAGGATTATTAATCGAAACTGCGAGCTCAGCACAAGCCAGTAAACTCATACGAACGGAGAGATTAAATGAGCCAAAGACTGAGGTTAACCCCCATGCTGTCCTGAACCATAGTAAAGGCGTCATATATTGTCAAGATCTGTTGGTGTGCACTACAAAAGTGATATGCTCCGATCTAAAGAAGCAAAGAGTAATTGAAGTCAGGCGAATTAAGAAAAGAGTAGATGACAAACTTAAAGACACGCCAAATCATGTACTCACCTTTAATACTCCTAACGTCCCTTCAAAGATTAAAGTCGGCTACTTATCCGTCCCAGTGCGACTTTACATCCCAGCACCTATGCGCTGTTTCAGGTGCCAAAAGTTTGGCCACACGGCTCTTCGGTGCGAAAACCCTCAAATTTGTGTTTGTGGAAAGCAACTACACAAAGGTCAACCCTGAGAGGAACCTATAGAGTGTGTAAACTGCAAAAGACAGCATAAGTCAATCTCCAGAAACTGTCCAATATTTAAACAAGAAACGGCAATCCAAGAAATTAGAGTTAAAGAAAAACTTTCCTACCCTGAAGCAAGAAGGAATATAGTAATTACAACACCACAACACGGTGTTTCTTTTCGAAAAGTCAAGTTGATATCTCACAACTAGTGAAAGAATTAGTGCCTACCTTGGTATCGGTGCTAAAAGAGGTATTTGTACCTAAGAGCACGCAACCAATTATCCAACTGCCTCAATTCCAACCGCCAGCTACGAGATCGCGACGGAACTCTGCTTCCAGTCAAGGTTTCACACTTTCGGACGTGGGGTCTAAAAAAAGGAAAAGAAGAGACAAAGGAAGTGTAAATTATACAACGAAAGACGAGTTAGCGGATAACTCTGAAACTTCCGGCACCACTACCAAAAAGAAAAAGGGGTGGCCTAAAGGAAAACCCCGAAAGGGGCCCTCCTAAACTGTGATTAACATTTGTGATATTTATGTTTGTAATCCAAATTATTTATTTATTTATTTATTAGTGTTTGTCCAGATTATGTATTTACACATATCTGTCATTTACTAGTCGTTCGTTCGTCGTAAGTGTACTACGTTAGCCCTTTTTATTCATTAATTTAATTACAATCTTATAACGAATAACAAAAACGAACAAATTATTTAATGGAACTGCAACGGTCTCATATGACGATACTGTTCACTGAAGCTGATGATCAGGGATTATAATTCCTATGTTATGTGTCTGCAAGAGACACATTTCGCTCCTCAGCAACAGTACACCTTTAAAGATTATAAAATCTTGCAAAAAGATGTCCAGGCAGTTAGATCCAGCGGAGGGGTAGCGATTTTTCTCAGGAAGGACCAGGCAATAGCAATCCGTTTATTAGCACCAGTAAACTTTACAATCTGTAACATCTACTTACCTAAGGCGGAGTGAAGACCGCAAGACCTTGAAGCCGTTGTAAGACAATTACCACGACCGTTCCTCGTAGTCGGGGATTTTAATGCCCACAACAATTTATGGGGATCTGCCAGCATTAACGTTACCGGGCGACGCGTAGAACACATCCTCGACAACAACCAACTCGTTTTGTTCAACAATGGCTCTCCAACGTTTATGAACACCAGGTCTAGCAACTTTTCCGCTATAGATCTGTCCTTCTGCACGCCGGACGTCGCCCACAAGATCGCGTGGTCCACATTAGATCACCTGCATGACAGCGATCATTTCCCTATAGCCATGTCAATTGGAATGAAATACTTACTTTCCATCGCCCCAAAAAAGTGGCTGCTGTCACGCGCTGACTGGAACAGCTACAGAGACGCTCTGGTAATACCAGAATTATCGGGCTCTGTTGACAAGATAGTGGAAGTTCTTAGCTCAACCATTCTCTGTCCTGCTGAAAACAATATACCTATGGGAGGAAGTACGGTACGACGTACGCCGTTTCCATGGTGGAACCATCGAGTACAGTTGGTTATAAGGGAAAAGAAACGCTTATTTAACGCATTCAAAAGGCACCCGAAGTTAGAAAACCTGATCGCCTTTAAAAGATCTAGAGCGCAGGTTCGCCGAACAATGTTGGAGAGCAAACAAGCCTCATGGCTTGAGTACGTGTCATCGATTAATAGATCGACACCGATCGCGGATGTGTGGCGTAAAATTAAAGCGGTAGCAGGGCCCAAGAAACATTAGTGCGATCAATTTAGAACTAAATGCACAGGTTTTAAAGACTGCAGTTGACGTTGCGGAAGCTTTCGCCGATTAGTTCCAGGCAGTCAGCAGCTCTGAAAACTATCAACCATCCTTTCAAAGCACAAAAACCGTAAGAGAAATACCCTTAGACCTTAGCGGCCAACAACATAACTTACCCATCAACGCCCTATTTAACATGTCCGAGTTGGAAGAGGCTTTAGTCAAATGCAAAAAGTCCGCACCAAGTCCTGATGGAATCCCATACAAATTTGTAAGGGAAGGGCTGCGTCCCTGAAAGAACCGCTCCTCGCTCTTTTCAACAAAATATGGAACGATGGTACCTACCCGGCCGCCTGGAAAGAAGTCGTTATCATTACAATCCTGAAGGAAGGAAAAGACCCCATGAAACCCGCTAGCTACAGGCCCATGAGCCTAACGTGTTGTTTAGCCAAATTTCTAAAAATAAATGGTTAGTAATCGGATCATGTGGCAGCTGGAAACTCACAATTTCCTGGTAGATTACCAAGCGGTTTTAAAAAACGGCGATCGACGTTAGACCAACCCGTATACCTGGAGAACGAAATATTAGAAAGTTTCTGAAAGGGAAAGCATTCAGTCGCTGTCTTGATCTTGTTTTTGACCTTGAAAAGCCTATGACACGGCATGGCGCTACAAAATCATTCGCAAGCTTTATGATTGGGGACTGACAGATAACGTGCTGAAATTTGTGGCCTCTTTCTTAGATGACAGGATCTTGGAAAACGGAGTGCCGCAGGGTTCCACGTTTAGCGTAACCCTATTTGCAGTTTCGGTGAATGATATAGCAGCGTCCGTAGATGCATCAGTAAGCAGAGGTCTGTATGTAGACGATCTAGCCATATTTTTTTCGGATCCAGAAATGTGTACGATAGTCAGTAAACTACAAGAGTCGATTAATTCCATTTTGCAAAACGCCAAAACAACTGGTTTTCGGTTTTCCGCGCAGAAAACTCAATGCGTCCATTTCTGTCGTATGAGAAGACCGCACTACGGACCGCTGCCAGATATAAAAAATATGCCAATATCATGTAAAGAAACAACTTGATTTCTAGGACATTACTGACCTCGTACAAAGGTGCAAGCCCGCTCTGAATGCGCTAAGAGCGATTTCGGGAACCAGGTTCGGAGGAGAGACGGAGTCGCTGCTTGACACCTATCGTTCTATGATCCCCGATCCAAAATTCGGCGTTACGGTGTTGTCTAGGAGCCTTCAGGACAAGCCCAGTCGTGAGCCTACAAAGTGAATCCGGTGTTTTACCACTGTAAAGTAGACGTGCATAACTACTTACCAGTTACGTAGTCAACATAAGCTCACAACCCAATCACAGGAATTTTAACGTCCTGTTCAGGCACAGGACTAAATATCTCGAAAGGCCAACAATTTCAAGACCGGCCGGCGTACGGGCGCCGGAGCTGTGCACATTTCCGCCGTGGAAGACATGGAAAACCAACATTTTTGAGCGATCTCAGCTAGTTATCTAAAAAAAAACAGTTGTTGTCAGTTGTTGTGTACACCGACGGGTCTAAAACTCAACGAGGTGCGGGAGCAGCCGTAGTGGTTGACGGGAAAGCATATTCCTGGTAGTTACCGCCGGATGCTACAACAATCCTTACCGAACAATATGCTATTTGGCAGGCGCTAAGATACGCAGATTTTTCCATGCCAAAGCATTATCTCATAGTGACCGACTCAATGACTACAATCAAGTCTATGCGCAAGATATGTCCCTATGACCCAATGTCGCAAATAATGACGGACACGTTAGCATACCTAAAAAGCTGTGGTAAGATGGTAAGCCTAGTATGGGTACCGGGCCACAACGGCATCGCCGGAAATAAAATGACAGATAAAGCGGCGCACAAGGCATCACACTTAAACACTACCGACGTTAGTATTCATACTCCGGATAGTGTAAAGAAGGCTCTTAAAAATATGGTAATACAGAAATGGCAGGATGAATTTACTGAGACGAACAACCACCTAAGGAAAATAAAAAGAGACGTAAGTAAATGGAAATGTCCCGTTAAGGTAAGCAGATATGATCGGGTTAAAGTTACAAGAATGAGAATAGACTACACCGCACTTACCCACGCTTATATACTTACTTCGTCAGACCCACCATCTTGTCAATTCTGCAACGAACACACCCAGACGGTAAACCATCTTCTGTGTGATTGCCCTGCAACAAGAAACATAAGAAGCAGATATGGATTAGGAAATGATATTAGAGATGTACTTACCACCAAGGAAGGCATTGAAGACGCGCTAAAGTATCTGAAAAGTTTACAGGTTTTGGACAAATTTAAAGCACTCAGTGAGAGAGCGTATATAAAAAGGAAAGCGCTAATAACCGAAGAAGTCGGCAAAATCTTAAAAAAAATATGTATATATCTACTTATTTCCTCCCTTTTCTCTTCTAATCCTATTATTCTTTCCCTGCTTCTTATCACCTCCTCCATCCATTTCATTCCTTCCCTCCCTCTTTTAATACCTTTCCTCTTTACTTTTCTTTTGCTTTAACTCCTCACATTCCCGATTTAAGTGTCCAAGTTTTCCCACCCTTTCCCACACAGCTTACACTTTCTTCTATCATTTTCCAACAAGTACCTATTTTTAGCCTCCTCATTCCCACATCTAAACCATGCTACTATCCTTTTTTTCTTCAAGCTCATCCCCTTCTTCAAATACCTCGGTATCCCTTTATTCACCACCTCTTTATATTTTCTATTATATTTCCCCCCTCTAATTATTTGCATCCTTTCTTGCTTCTGAATATCTCTGTCCATTTCCACATTTTTCTCAATTATTTTTATTGTCCCCTTCTTTTTTTTCCTTTCTACGTCCTCTCTCGCGTATCCCCTCTTTCGTAATACAGCCTCCTGTCCTTCTGTCCATACCTTATCTTTCCATCTCTTACTTCCCTCCACACTTTTTTCATAATCTCCTATTCTTTCTTTTCTCCATACCTTCCTCATATTTCATTGATATTCTTTATTTCCTCCTCAACAATGTACCCCGGCGTCTCTCTTTCCAACCCTAATATTCCTTTCCAATATCTCTCATGCACTTTCTTCAACCTCTCCCATTCCTTCCATCCCCACACTTTCGCTACGTATATTATTACACTCCTTATTATGCTCTTAAATAGCTCTACTCAATCTTAACTGCCATTTTAATTACGTCGATGCTGTTTCGGGTATACAGGGTAGTGATTATGAAAACTTATGAATAAGCTAAAATTAGTCCGTATACGGCAAATAAATCACGAACCTACGTACAGGGTAGTAGGTTTTCACCATAAAAACTCTCTCTTCGTTTGATTAAACAATTTTCAAATGAAACCTGAATTGCTATGACTTTTATTAATGATTGTCAAAACGTAGGAATGTCATAGCAGCTTAGACAACGCATTACTGATTCATCTTGAACATCAAAAACTACTAATTTTTATTGATGAATTTTAAAAAGACAATGTAATTCAGCGGATTTCTGATAATGAGCGCTATGCGCAATAATTTTATCTGTGTTTTGATACCAAAACCATTTTTGTCACTTAAAAGAGCGAGCAGGAATTCGAAAAAACAATGCTAAATCCCTATGACCCGTTTTCAAAAGAAAAAAGAAATACAATAATTTTTTTTATCAAAAATTTTTAAAATGTGAAGTGTAACATCATTATATTTGCCCAATAATATTGATATCGACGTTTTAAAATTTCCAATTTTCAAATCGTTTTATGTTGTATACAATTTTTGGTAGTTTAAAATTAATATCACTTGAAGTAAATTTTTATAACCGTTTAATTAATTGTTTCATTCTATAATTGCCAAAGTATTCAAAAATAGATTTAAATAACTATATACAATTAACAATATAATAAATATCCAATTTACTACATTCTGAATTTTTTGCATGTTTAAATTTTACTACAAAAAACTTTTTATTAATATAACAGTTAAAATAACTAAAAAATTGTTCAAAAATTATAAATGTTCAAATAAAATTTAAACAAACATAAGTGTCTTCGCTACACATTCTTGACCACTATCACTATATTGTTATTATTCTTGATTGTTAAAAAAACAATCAGGATTAATTAAATTGTTTTAATTTATTTCAAATACCAGAAAGACAGTAACGTAAATTCGGCGAAAAAATTATAAATGAAAAAATAAAGTATATAAAAATAAGGTATTGCCACCTTGCGGATTCTTCGCACTTGCATCAACTAGTAGAATGCTACAAAAACGTTCTCAACAAGTTTTATAATCAATGATAAAACATTGATTGCCGTCGTCGGAGTCGAACCTCCAGAATTACCAATTATTGTATATGTATAAGTATAGTATTACAATATTATTAAAAATACCGTTGTAAATACCAAAAAAGTATGAGGCATCGGTTTGGACTTTGGAGTGATTATATGAATAATTGTGCAGAAGAAACATTTTAATAAATTTGAATTATATAGACGTACATAATTTTAATGTCTTTTTATGCAATGTACCGAGAATATTTTAAAAGATATGTCAATATTTTTTATTTAGTATTTTTTAAATGTAACCCTGAAATAAATGCTCATTTATAAAAAACAAAGAATCCGAATCTTAAGTACTTGATTTTTTAATAGACTTATCACGGAAAATTTGTCAACACAATTCAATTAACATTATTTTCTGGTACACACATGTTCACATTTGGATCATGGTATTATAATTAAGGTAAAACATCATGCAAGTTAAGTATTAAAATGCCGTTTTATATATTTTTTGTAATTCAAATTTTCCTTTGCTGCATTTGATGTAATTAATTTAAATATAGTTTGTGTCGTCGTAGTTTACAGTATAAATTCATACTTACCACTGTAACATTGTAGTTTTAACAAAACGTCTTGTGCGATGTTTGGGCGAAACAGCAAATTTACCAACTTCATTTTAACAATGATGCATTTAAACGGAATTTGTTGAAAGAATTATTTAATCATTTTAGGTAAAATGTTTCTCCACGACCGTTGGTGGAATATAGTAATTCTAAAATCAATCTTAGTAGCAGAAAGAAAAAATTCTCGCCCTTGAGATAGAATATTTATTCTAAAACACTAGCTTCTTATGGGTTTTGCATGTACACTCATGAAATTTAAAACTTGTACACCACAATATATGTAAACAAAAGTTTGCACATTGTGAAGCGGGCTTAAGGGTATCATTTACAATTCTAACAGCAGGTAGTCTCAGCAGGGGTTATCTTATAGAAGGACTGTAGAATGAATCATTACACTAAGCACGTTTTAGAAAATAGGTAATTTACGTTGCTTACTTAATTTTTCTTTAAAGAATATATTTGAAGGTATCGCTAATTAAACACCATAGCTCGATTAATTATCGAATCAAAATTTTGTTTAGGAAATGTTTACAAAATAAAATTAGAAATAATTTTGATTTAAAAACGTCTACAAGCAATAACTTTTAAATTAAATCAAAAACTAAACATGGTTATTTGGGTTGACTGATTATTACTTATTTTAAATAAATCTAACCTACTAATTATTGTAAGTTATTAAAAAAAATCATTAAACTCTCTATTCATAATATTTAGTCCTTACAAAATGTATATTTTATGACGTTTCATTTTTTCTGTAGTTAATATAAAAAGTGAAAATAAAAACTAAGGCAATTCTTATTGTCAACGTATATATTTAGTTTTTGACAAGAATTTATTACATAATTATAATTAAGATACCAAGTTATAGTTTAAAATTAAATGAAAACTTTTTTTTAAATAAAGGTATTACTATATAAATAAATATAAGAAATCAATAATGGGTGTGACCTCCATTATTATTGATACATTCTTGGAGGCGTCTGCTCATTGACGCTATCAAGGTATCAATATAATTAATATTAATCGTTTCCCATGCGGTATCAATGGCTGCAATTAGTGCATTACGGTTTACTGGTATAAAATTTGGCCCTTGTTGTCTTCGGATAACAGCAAGTATTCGAGCCCAAACATTTTCGATAATGTTAAAATCTGGGCTTTTGCTGGCCAGGGTAACAGCTCCAAGTTATTTTCTCGTATCCAATTGCGCACAACCCGCGAAGTATGAATAGGGGCGTTGTCCTTTAACAACAAAAATACATTATGAAAATGTTAATTCAACAGATCCCGAACTATTTTTTGGAGAAAGTATAGTGAAATAAGAATACTTACTTGTTGGAAAATATAATCTTCGTCTGGATAAAACACTTCGACTGAAGGTTTCATAATAGTTTCCAAAATATCTAAATACGCAGCAGAATCAAGACGTCCATCGATAGCCCAACAAACTCCTGGACCCCGCGCGCTAACCCAACCCCACACATTCACAGAAAAATAACCACTTCGTTTTTAGGACATATGTGATTATTTTCGTAACGAGTTCCTTCCATTCTAAAAACTTTTAGTGGTCCATCGTTGCGGCTATTGAACGTTTTTTCGTCGCTAAAAATCACTCGATTCCAAAATTCCAAAGGTTCGTTCACATATCGCCTTGCAAATTCCAGACGACGTCTCATATTTTCGTCACTGAGAATTTCTTTCGCAGCAGCATTATACTTCTTTATTCCCATCTCCTTTAATCTTTTTTGTGCAGTTATACGGCATCCGGGAAAATGTGTATCTGCTATAGCCCTGAGTATGTAGCAAATGGTTGTTCTGTTACGTAATGAAACAACTCGAGATCTTGAGCACGTGTAGATACTTTAGGTCTACCACTTCCGATGGCTCTTTCCAAAGTGTGTTCAAGATTCCATTTTACTCGGTAATGCCCTACGGTGCTTTTGGTATATCTAACATACGTGAAATTTCACGCACGCTACGGCTTGCCGCTAATTCCGAAACAATCCGCGCTTTCAAATCAGCACCGAGATGAGGTGGCATTTTCACAACACTTGAAATTTTAAACTAAAATGGAATTTACATTTCTTACTTTATTTATTGGTTCACACTACCCCTTCTCAAACAGTAGGTAATTGTTTATTTATTACATACTTCTAATGACCAATGTAACAACCCTTAGAGCAATATGACTCAAAGGAAGTAAATTAAACAAGCAAGGATATTCTATTGTTATTGAAACTTATTCATAAAGTAAAAGCCATTTCCTTATAATGCTAATGGACAGGATTTTCTTTTAAGTATTAAGATTACAATAGAGGACTTATAAACTTTCGAAAATATCTAATTATAAATATTTACACTGCAATTGCGCTTTTTCCTTAATAATTTCTTAGCAATAACATACACGTTCTTGGTTTTAAGTTGTCATAAATTTGATATGATATAAATTTGTGTTTCTAATATTACATCACAAACTAATCTTTATTCGCCAAAAATTGTTGCTTTAGTTGTAAAGCTTCGTACACACCTGAACAACAAACCGAGCAACAAACATAACAACGAACCGAAAGTCAAACAGAACGACAAACGATCTTTTATGATTTCCACAATCCGAACAACAAACGGAACGTTTGTGCTGTTCCCATAATTATTTTCAGTAGTTTTCAGTTCATATATATTTATTATTGAGAAGAGAAAATTGCGAAAAACAAGAAGATAGTGCCAACCAAATTTTTACGCACAAAGAAAAGTAAAAATTATAATTTACTTCGTTTTTTTTATTTTGGAAATTTCCCGCCCAAATGATGCTAATAGGGACATCATTTTTTTGCATTCTTAAACACTGATTAATTTAAAACATTTTTCTTCTGTCAACTCCATAATATTACCTAAAACTATAGCTAGAATTAACGACTTAACGTTACGTTAGTAGATTTCATTTACTATTTACACATACTTTCTTGGAACATTCGATAATTAACTATCGGGATATGATGACCCTATACTTCGCAGGTTGTACGCAACTGGATACAAGCAAATAACTTGGAGTTGTTACCCTGGCCAGCAAAAAGCCCAGATTTTAACATTATCGAAAATGTTTGGGCTCGAATACTTGCTGTTATCCGAAGACAACAAGGGCCAAATTTTATACCAGTAAACCGTAATGCACTAATTGCAGCCATTGATACCGCATGGGAAACGATTAATATTAATTATATTGATACCTTGATAGCGTCAATGAGCAGACGCCTCCAAGAATGTATCAATAATAATGGAGGTCACACCCATTATTGATTTCTTATATTTATTTATATAGTAATACCTTTATTTAAAAAAAAGTTTTCATTTAATTTTAAACTATAACTTGGTATCTTAATTATAATTATGTAATAAATTCTTGTCAAAAACTAAATATATACGTTGACAATAAGAATTGCCTTAGTTTTTATTTTCACTTTTTATATTAACTACAGAAAAAAATGAAACGTCATAAAATATACATTTTGTAAGGACTAAATATTATGAATAGAGAGTTTAATGATTTTTTTAATAACTTACAATAATTAGTAGGTTAGATTTATTTAAAAATAAGTAATAATCAGTCAACCCAAATAACCATGTTTAGTTTTTGATTTAATTTAAAAGTTATTGCTTGTAGACGTTTTTAAATCAAAATTATTTCTAATTTTATTTTGTAAACATTTCCTAAACAAAATTTTGATTCGATAATTAATCGAGCTATGGTGTTTAATTAGCGATACCTTCAAATATATTCTTTAAAGAAAAAAATTAAGTAAGCAACGTAAATTACCTATTTTCTAAAACGTGCTTAGTGTAATGATTCATTCTACAGTCTTTCTATAAGATAACCCCTGCTGAGATACCCTTAAGCCCGCTTCACAATGTGCAAACTTTTGTTTACAGAAATTGTGGTGTCCAAGTTTTAAATTTCATGAGTGTACTTTCAATGTTCAATAAATAGTTAGACACTCATGTCAGTGTCAAATGTAAATGAAACGTTTGAGATGTTTTGAGGCAAGTATTAATTTATATTTTATAAAATGAATAAAAATTTGAGTGAATTAGAATGGTCGTGGAGAAAACACGGTCTGTTACTCGATTAGAATAAAAATTCGAACTACTCCTGGCTCCTCACGCTCGCAAACACTCCCGCTCGGAATCTTCCACTCTAATCGAATTTTCATTCTAAAGCGGCCCCTAGACGGACAATATTTACTTCAATATATTGTACAATATACTGGTTTAAACAAAGAAATACGTACATTTATAAAAATCTGTTAAGTGAACTAAGGATTAATAAACCAATTGATTTTCAAAATTTTTTGGAATTGGATAGTACATTATTTGATGAAGTACTGGGAATAGTTACACCTGAAATTAAAAAAAAATACTATAATGCGAGATGCTATCCTTCCTAGTCAGCGTTTATCAATAACACTTCGTTATCTAGGTACTGGAAATAATTTTGAAGATTTAAAATTCACAAGTGCTGTAGCTCTACAATCCATAAGCATAATAGAATCCACAGTAGTTGTTTGTAGTCTAGTAAGCGGGTGGTTTGTCAAAAAAAATAATATATTTTGTCAGATAAAATAATTGTGTCTGTTAGTTGGTTAATAATAAAAAAAACCGTTACACAAATTGGAACAGCCTTGTTTTAATTATAGTCTTAGTTCAACTTTTAACTGGAGTTTGTAATTGGAAATTAGCAGGTAGCTGGTAGTTTACTGTCGCTTTCTACAACTTTTTTTGGAGGTTCCACCGAGATACGCTAATTGCAATTAAGTGATTATTTGTAAAGTGGAAACAGTTAAAACTCAGTTAAGATGCCTAGAACAAGAAGACTAAATCGAACAGCTGTCAATGAAGGCGTTGAAAGCGCATTGGTAACAATCAACCAAATGGACAAGCTAAAGAGGGCACAGAAGCTGACAAGATTGGAGTTCGACGATATTTACCAGGACCTTGAGAACTTGCTCTCCGTGGGCCAATTAAATTCAACAGCAGTTTGAGCAAACTTCAGGCAACTAGAAAAAACAATGAATCGCTTGGAACTTGTTGACAGTGAAGTGAAGACACAGCTGTTGGATACCGATGCGTCTAAACAGGTAACAAGGAAGGAACTGAGTGAAATGAGGACTAGAATAACTAATTCTACACTATGCAAAACAGAATCGAAGCATTTATTAACTACTCAACAGCATTCACCTGTACCGTCAATAGCCCAGTCAAGTGTTGGAGGTCAGCGAAAGTCTTATCATCTCCCCAAGATCGAACTGCGCAAGTTTAGTGGCAATCTGAAGGAATGGCTTACGTTTTGGTCTCAGTTTCAGCAAATCCATCAAAATGAAGATTTGGATAACGCAAAGAAGTTCCAATATCTTATTCAGAGTATGGAGGCTGGATCCGAAGCCTTGAAGTGATAGCACCATTTCCACAAACCGCCCTACATTACCCAGCAGCAGTGGAAGCCTTGAATGAACGATTTGGAAGAGAAGATCTCTTACTTCAAGTTTACGTGAGGGAGCTTCTGAAGATGGTAATTGGTAATGTTTCAGCAAGGGAGGTGTCATCTCTCTCGTGTATGTACTCAAAGCTGGAGTCTCACCTTCAAGCGCTAAAGGCCTTGAAGTTAGAAGCGCAGGACCCAGCAACATGGATATTTCCGTTAGTGGAATCAAGTCTTCCTGACAAGGTGCTGCAGTTATGGCAACGCAGTACAGATTCTCAGCAAATGGACAGAAGGAAGAGACAAAGAAGTCAAAGCTTGATATACTCATGGAGTTTTGAAGAAAGGAACATTAGATTGATCTAGTCAAGGAAGGCTTCAAAGACAACTCAGAAATTTAGCTAAGAAAAAAAGTTCTTTTCATCACATCAAGAAAGAAAAGGGAAGAATGATACACCAGCAACAGCATCTGGTTTGTTTCAAGGGGAAGTAAAGTCGTCATGTATCTTCTGTGGTAAGGGACATGCAAGCGAAAACTGTGGAAAAGCAAGTGATATGTCTCTTGAAGAAAAGAAGAGGATTGTTGAAGATAAAGGGTCTGCTGGAAGTGTTTCAGGCAGGGACATCATAGGAGGAAGTGTCGAACTTTCGTAAAGTGTCATGTCTGCCGAGGACCTCATCATACTATTGTTTGTAAAATACTTAAGAAAAGTGCAACAAAAGAATGCAATCTATCAACAACAGAAGAACCAGTGCATTCAAATGTATCTCCACCAATTCAACCGGCAACAACTTCAGTCCAAAATAATGTGACTTCTTCCAGTGAGGTTTTACTGAAGACTGCGGTTGTCAGTGTATATGGAAGTGGTGGGAGAAAATGCTATGCTCGTTTATTATTTGATGATGGATGTCAGAGAAGTTGTATCAACTCGAGCACGGTGAAGAAAATAGGCAGTGCTCCAATAGGATTTGAAGTACCCAGTAATGTTCTTTTTGATGGAATGGTCACAAAAGTGAAGAAGCTCAGTGTTCATGAAGTAACAATCAGCAGCATTTTTGAAGAACAAAGTTCCATTGTGCTTAGCTTGAGAGAAATGCCAAAGCTTAGAGGAAAAGTTCCTAGGATCACCAATATTCAACTCAAGAAAGAACTGGCTCGTCTGCACTTTAGTATAAGTGATTGTGAACGTGAGTTAAATCAGTCTCTTGAGGTAGATATTGTGATAGGAAGTGATCATTGGGGTACACTCATCAATGGTAATTTGAGGAAGCTCAACAATGGACTAGTAGCAATTTCTACTTTGTTTGAATGGACTATTTTTGGACCATTGAAGAATGAATCAGCAGCAATGTCTAGTGTTGAAATGTTCCAGACTAATCATGAAATCACAAAATTGTGGAACCTGGAACTAATTGGAATAAGGGATGAGCCAACTATTATGACAGAGCAAGAGAAGGCGGAGAAAGCTAAACAGTATTTTGAAGAAACTGTAACTCGTGAAGAGAATGGAAGATACTGTGTCCGCTTACCATGGGCTAGTGAAGATATGAAGTCTCAACTCCTAGTAATCAGAAATCAGTAGTTCAGCGTCTCCACTATATCACACGAAGACTGGAAAAAGAAAATAAAATGGACGATTACGGAAAAGTGTTTGAGCAATGGGAGGAGGAAGGACTAATTGAGGAAGTCAAGTTGGAAGACTCTACCATGGAAAGTCACTTTCTACCTCATCACCCTGTTTTTAAGAAAAGTAGCACTACTCCAGTCCGATGCATCCTGTAAGAGTGGAAGAGTATCGAGCCTGAATGATTGTCTGTTTAAAGGTTCAAACTGCATCGAACTGCTTCCCTCAGCTATTCTACGCTTCTGTGAGCAGAAAGTTGGTGTCGTTGCAGATATTCGTAAAGCCTTCATGATGATCAATGTACATACAGAAGATCGCAAGTATTTAAAGTTTGTTTGGTGGACTGATAGCAAGAAGACTGCGATGAAGATATATCAGCACAAAGGGTTGTCTTCGGAGTCAACTGTAGCCCATTTATACTTGCGGTTGTCTTACAGTATCATTTACCGAATTTTACTGAAACGGAAGAATATAAGAATAAGCTGGTACAGTCTTTGTATGTAGACAATGTGGTGACTTCCGTCTGTTCAATGGAAAAATATGAAAAATTCAAAATGACTTTATCATAAAGTTGAAGAATGTTCAGATGGATTTGCGTTGCTGAGAGCATTCAAATCAAAATGAATAAAGCGAGCCTACCAATGTTCTCGGGTTAAAGTGGAATAAGAATACAGATGAGCTAAACCTTTCTCTTAGAGATTTTAATTCCTGAGAAGTTAACTATGCGGGCAGCGTTGGCTATTCTTCACAAAGTGTTTGACCCCATTGGAATATCCTGTCCAATTCTAATAAAACCAAAGTTACTTATTTAAAAGGGATGGAGTCAAAAGTTAGGATGGGATGTTAATTTACCTAAGGACATGCAAAATGAGTTTATGAAGTGGGTATCAAGTCTTCCCAATATTAACGAAGTGAAGATTTCTCGTTGTTTTAATGGTGGTGCAATTAGAAAGGAATTGCATTGTTTTTGTGATGCCAGCCAGGATGCGTATGCAGCAGTGGTTTATGTGCGCTGTTATTTGGATCCTTCCGGAGTCGGCTCCATTTCGATGGAGTGCGGATTGAAAGGAGCAATAAAAAGAATGAACTACTTTGTACACCTTCTGATGGCAAAGTCAAGGATAGCACCAAAGGAGGAATTACAATTCCGAGGATGGAGTTGATGGCTGTCTCATTGGAGCTCAACTTTTAAACCATGTAAAAGGTGCTTTAGGATATGAAGACGTTCCAACAATTTACTGGAGTGAAAATGAAGAAGCAATTATGTCTGAAAGGAAGAAAACAGTTGGTTTCACGTCAGAAAGTCTTCTCAGATTGAACTGAAGTATGGATCGTTTCTGAAAAATGTTCGTGTTTTTGTTTGGATAAGAAGGTGGCTTTGTGTTGTAAAAAAAGGTAAAAAAAGACATTTCGGCAAGTCTTTGGCAATTTTTGAGCTGAGAGCAGCTGAAAAGTACGTACTGAAACTTATTCAAGGTGAAGCCTTTAGTGAGCAGACTGATGAAATGAATAGAATTGGTAATCTGCCAGTTGTAATGGATGATGATCAGTTCAAATATCCAGTACTGTTGCCAAACAACCACTCTCTTGTTTTTTCACTTATTCGTGAAGCTCATCTCAATTTCTGCCATGCTGGAGCACAATTTTTGATGGGATTCCTTCGTGAAAAGTACTGGATAGTGCAGACAAGGAGGACAATAGGAAAAGTACTTCATTCATGTCTAAAGTGTCAGCGATATGATGCCAAAGCAATGTAAACCAAACCTGGAACCCTACCAAAAGCAAGAGTGACAAGTGGCGATATTTTCGCTATTACTGGAGTTGATCTGACTGGTTCTCTACATCTACGGAATGGAGAAAAGGTTTGGATCGTGTTTTACACTTGTGCTGTGTACCGCGCAGTTCATTTATATCTCGTCTCATCGTTGGACACAGCAACGTTTATGACATCGTTGCAAAAACTTGTTTATTTATTTGGAAGACCTACCACAATCTATTCAGACAATGGCACAAACTTCGTGGGAGCAAATAATCTGATAAAGAAACTCAACTGGGAGGATATTGAAGAAAGCTCTGGCACTAAGAAGATCTACTGGATTTTTAACCCTGCCTTTGCCTGTTGGTTTGGAGGTTGGTGGGAACGTCTTATCCGTACTGTCAAGGATCTCTTAAAAAGAATGTTGGGTAATACAAAGCTCAGTCATGAAGAATTGAGGAATTGTTTGGCTGCAGTAGAATTTATCTGACAACAATGACTGAAGATACTAGTGATCTACGTCCATTAACTCCTTCATATTTCTTGCGTGGAACGAAAGGAACAACTTTTCCTGAAGGAGCACTTATCTTTGGATAGGACTTGAGAAATCAACACATCAATGTTGTCAAGTTGCAGTCTCAACTTCAACCCAGGTTCAGGAAGGAATATTTAGCTCAGCTAGTTAATACGAATCCCAGCCCTAAAACCGTCAAATACAAAGAGGGACTGGTGGTACTTGTTGGAAATTATAATAAGAAGAGGTTTGATTGGCCCTTGGAAAGGATCATCAAACTCATCAAAGAAAAGGATGGACATACTCGAGTTGCAAAGGTTCGGACAAAGTTTGGTGTCGTCACTCGCCCTCTGCAAAGACTGTTTCCTCTAGAAATAGAGGAAAGTCCATCTGGAACAATTCTGGGAAATTTGGACAATCCTGAGGCTCAAGTTTCAGAACCTTTTGATGTGATGACAAGGAGTGGAAGGAATGTCAAGAAACCGTGCCGTTACGGTACCTGGAAATAATTTATTTTTATGTACCCATACTGTTAAATGTAAAATGTTTATTTTATTGGATACTGTGGTAATTAATGTTTTGTAAAACAAAACAGGTTTGAGTGTTGTAGAATTCACAGTAGTTGTTTGTAGTCTAGTAAGTACTGGTTTGTGTATGAGAATGAGAGAATGACGGTTGTTGTTTTATGTGTCCAGCCAGTTCTGGTAATGCATGTGGAGTACCATAATAACTGGGACTTGGGTGTATAGTACTAAATGGTGTAGATGTGGGACTACAATTAAGCCTCAGACGGAGGTGTCTTGGCTCATACTGCGTTTGGAAAAGCACTATCATAAAAATCACTTAAAATCCTAGAACCTGCTTCATTACTAAACAGTAAAAAAATACTACCTTTTGTGTTTGTCGGGGATGATGCTTTTGCACTGACAAAAAATTTCATGAAACCTTATAGTCAAACAGGATTAACCGTGGGAAAGAGAATTTATAATTATCGACTAAGTCGTGCACGTCGCATTGTAGAAAATGCATTTGGGATTTTAGTTTTCAAGTTCGGTGTATTTCAAAGACCAATTGCGCTATCTCGTGATAAATTCCAAATAATTGTCTTAGCCTGTTGCTATTTGTACAATTTTTTAAAATAAACTCTGCCCCTCAACTCCCAATTTGATTTAAAAAAAAAAGAGAAATTGTTGAGATTATTGGTACACAACGTCAACCAACGTCAAGCTCAGAATTTATTATCAGGAAAATCAGAAAATTGTTATTTTTCTCATTTTTTTTTTAACTTTACACCCCTTTAACCAAAACGTCAGCTTCTTGAAATTTGATGATATTTCATCGAGAAAAAGCAGTTTACAAGAAAGCTGACGATACAATTACCAATGCACATTGCAATGAGAATTGTATGGGCCTGAACGTTTGAGTATGGATAAAAACGTCAACTTTTTTGGCTTTGGTAACTAAACCATACCTTAGAAACCTGTCTGCAAAAAAGCTGACCTATAATTTGAAAAAATATGTTGCATCAATATTGTATGAGCCCCAATCTAACGGTGAACTTTTTAGGGCCACATGTCACAAATCTAAGATATATATATATAATCATTAAACCATTTTACCACATAGTGGTGTATGGCATTGTTGCCTTAACTACTTATAACTAAATACAATACATTCTTTCATTATACAACTTAAATATTATTCGTACACTACTTTTGCCCACTCCTTTTGTTTCTTGCCTTATCTTTAGCATCTCTCCATGTCAGTCCTCTGCTACTTAATATTTCTGCTATCACGCGGTTCCAAGTCTTTTAGGTCGTCCTCTTTTCTTTATTTTTTGTAGTTTTAGCTTCCCATACTTGCCTAACTTGTCGTTCTAGTTTCATCCTTTGTAAGTGTCCCCACCAACTTAGCTGTGTTTTGTTGTATGTACTCTATTAGAGGTTGGATATTTAGATCTTGTCTTATTTGAGTGTTTCGAAGTCTATTTTTCTTTGTGACCCTCTTATTCTTCTCAAACATTTCAATTTCTGCTGCTTGTAATTTATTTTTCTGTTTTTCTGTCAAAATCCATGTTTCGCAGCCATATGTCAAGATTGGTCTGTAAATGGCTTTGTACACATTCATTTTGTTTTTGGGAAACTTTTTTTATTGATAATAGTATTATTTATAGCATAGTACGTTTTAATTGCGCTTCTTATTCTGTTGTTTATTTCTATGTCTTGTCCACCAGTACTTTCGATTTCTATTCCTAAGTATACATAAGAGTTCACTTGTTGTAATTCAATGTTATCTACTTATGTGCAATTCTTTATGTTTTCCTATTACCATAACTTTCGTTTTTTTTTATTCATTTCCATTTGGTATTCTTTTAGAGTTTTATTCCAGACTTCCAGACTATTCTTCAGATCTTTCCCATTTGGTGTAATCAAGATTATATCGTCAGCAAATGCTCCCTCCGATACTTTATAGGTTCCATGTTTAAATATCCTACATTTGTTTTTTTACTAAATTAGTACATTTACTAATTATGTCGTCCATGTATATGATAAATAATAAAGGGCTCAACATCCACCCTGTCTAAGTCCTTCTCTTGTTATAAATTGATCGGACATTCTATTTTACAGATGACCATATTTACACTGTTAATGTAGAGGTTTTGGATAGCTCGCATCAACTGCGATTTATGTTTTTATTGTTTAAAATACTCCATAATTTTTGCCGTGGTACTTTGTCGAACGCCTTTACTAAATCTATGAACGCTATGGCTAATGTTCCTTCTTGTATTATCGTTTTATCAATTATTTGTTTGACGGTAAATATATGGTCGTTTGTGCTCCTCCCTTTTCGGAAACCACTCTGAGCTTCGTTTAAAGTTGGTTCGACTGCTTTCTCAACCGAGTGTCTAGTATTTTTCTAAAGTTTTAAGGCTGTACATAGTAGAGAAATTCCCCTGTAACTATTGCAGTCTTTGGTGTCACCTTTTATATATTGGCAAAATTAGAGCTACCTCCCAATCCTTTGGAATCTTTTCTCCTCTCCATATTCTATTAAAATTTCTAAAAGAACTGCTTTTCCTTTGTCTCCCATATGTTTTATCATATCAGTTGTTATTCTGTCTACCCCAGGAGTTTTTTCCTGTTTTTCAGCCATTTGATTGCATCGATTAATTCTTCCCATGTAATTTCGTCTTCTTCTTCTTGTACTTCTGTAAGAATTGGCAATACTTGTTTTTCTCTTTATCGTCTACTTCAATGTTCAGGAGTTCTTGAAAATGTTCTTTCCATCTGTTCATAATGTCACTATCGTTCGTTAGAGTTTTTCCATTAGTATTTTTAATGTAACGTTCTTCTGTCTTTTTTCTTTTCTTAAAGATTTAACTACCTTGTAGAAAAGTTTTGGTTGCCTTTGCTTTTCGCCTCCAGTGTTAGACCAAAGTATTCCCAACATTTCTTTTGGATTTAATTACAAGCTCTTTTACACGTTGCCTCTGATCCTTGTAGTCGTTGTATGTTTTATTAGTTCTGTTGGCTAAGTACCTCTTCCATGCTGTTTCTTTTCTTTTACTTGGTTCTTTATTTCTTCCGTCCACCATGCTGTTTGTTTTTTTGTATTCATACTATTGCTCACTCCACAAACTTCTTCCGCAGCTTTCGTTAATGTATCTTTGAATAATGTCCATAGCTCTTCCACTGGTTTTTCGTTAGTATTAAGTACTGTTAGTTTTTTAGTCACTGTTTTAGCAAACTGAACTCCTACTTCTAATCCCTTTAACTTATACGTTTTAATTGTTTTAAATTCTATCTTTTTCTAGTGCCGTAGTTATTATTATTACTTCCATGTTCATCGTCCATTATTTCAGTTACTAACATGTAGTGGTCGCTATTTATTTCAGGTCCTCTTCTAACTTTTGAATTTTAATTTTCTTTCTAATGTTCGTTCCTACTAACGTGTAATCGATTATTGACTTTTCGTCTCTACTTGGAAGTTCTCTTGTGTACTTGTGTATTCGTTTGTGTTCGTACCATGTATTTACTATAATCATGTTTTGTAATGTACAAAATTCTAAAAGTCTAGTTCCATTATTATTTCTAAATTTCTCACCAAATTTTCCTACTACTTCTTTGTATTTATTATCTTGTTCTCCAACTCGGCTGTTAAAATCCCCTGTGATGTATAGTTCACCTTTTGCACTCTCCGCCGCTTCCGTCAATTCTTGCCAATATTTGTCTTTTACTTCAGCTTTTCGTTTTCATCAGGTCCATATGTCACAATTACAGTTCTGATATTCTGTTCCTGATATCTCAGTTCTACTAATAGTATTCTTGGTGACCACGGTTCCCACTTATACAAGTATATCTCCCAGTTTTTGTGAATTATACAACCCACACCTGCAGTTGCTCTTACATTTTCGTTTACTCCGCTGTACATAAATATGTGTCCATTTTCTAAAGTTAGTTTTCCTTTGCCCTTTTTTTTTGTTTCTGTGATGCCTAGTACGTTTAATCTACTTTTTCAAATTCTTTTCAAGTTCCTTTTCTTTGCCATTTATACTTTTTATGTTCCAGGTTCCTAATATCCAAATGTTTTTTTCTTACATAATTTTAACTGCTTTTGTTTTTCAGGTTTATCTAGTTCACTGACGCTACAGTGTGATGTCATTAACCCAGTTGTTTGTTTCATGCTCGTTGTCCTTGTCCACAGCCATGTCGTCAACTTATCTTCCCTTCGGCTTAGGGCTGCTAGTTTTTGTTGCGCCGTCCCTTACAAGACGTCCACCCTGTTCTTGAGACCACATATATTTGATGCCATCTACCTCTAACTTGCGGTACCCAACTCGTGTTCTTCTACCCTTGCTTTTTTTTCTAGCCAAATTTCTTATCATTAGCTGAACTTTTCTCTCATCAGTTGTTAAGTCGCTGTCTATGTAAACATCTTTTGGGAATTCCGCTTCTGTTTTAACGTTTCTATTTTGTCGTTGAAATTAGAAAATTTAACCACCGTCGCTTTGAGTTCTGATTTTCCCACTTTATACGCATCTACAATTTGAATGTCCATTCCCATTTTGTTTTGTATAAATTTGGCTACTTTTACTTGTAGAGTTTCATTCCCTGGTAGTTCCTTCTCAAAATCGATCCTTTGAAAAACTATGTTATTTTTTCTTTTTCTTGCTCTTGTTTCTCCAGCTTACTTTCCAAACTAGTGATTCTATTCTCCAATTTTTCTTTATCTGCTTTCCAAATTTTGCATTTTCTTCCCACCTGATTTAACTTCTTTTAATTCTTTCTTTACTTCGGCAAACTCGGCTTTCATTTCTGTTATTTTAGACTCAAACTCCTTTTTATTTCCTCTTTACTTCGTCCAGTTTTTTAATATTGCATCCATTTCTACGTTTTCTGTTAGATTCACCTCTACACTTTTCGGTTCTTCAACTTGTTGTTGTAATGGACTTCTTATCGTCTTGGCACTTTTACTAAACACCTGTGGGTGTTCTGTCCCACTATTTTCAAATTCTTCTGGATCTCTTCTCTCTTTTTCGTTTAATAAACTTTGATGCTAATTACACTGTTCGCCTTTGTCTCCCCTTCTCAGTTCCTCTATTCAAACTCATGCGTATTCTTTACAACCAAGCAGCGCACGTTTTTCAAAATTCGCTTTTATTTAATTGGAAAAATATCCCTTTTACAATTACGTTTGACGCCACTGCTTTGTTATTTGATTAAACACGAAATTCGGTTATTTGAACGTCTAATTGTAGATTGCGATTACATTTTGTATGCACCGATATCGCCTGACCTTCCTTTTCGGATAAATGTTATTACGTGCAATTTTCGTTCGTATTATAATCTAACGCAAAGAAATTTAACGTACTGCGTATGTATTATAATACTTAATGACTTTTCTTCATAAATACACACACACCCACACTTATACAATCTGTTTTATTCAGTTACTTTAATTTTAAAAACTTTGTAATCACAAATAATTTAGATTTACTACGGTGTTGACGGAGCCTATATATAGGTTGTCGCGTCGAACTTTGAAATTTGATGATATTTCATCGAGAAAAAGCAGTTTACAAGAAAGCTGACGATACAATTACCAATGCACATTGCAATGAGAATTGTATGGGCCTGAACGTTTGAGATGGATAAAAACGTCAACTTTTGGCTTTGTAACTAAACCATACCTTAGAAACCTGTCTGCAAAAAGCTGACCTATAATTTGAAAAAATATGTTGCATCCAATATTGTATGAGCCCCAATCTAACGGTGAACTTTTTAGGGCCACATGTCACAAATCTAAGATATACAAAAAATGACATACAAGTTTCCCGGCACATTATGTCACGGGCCCACGGACTATAATGTCACATTAGTTAATTTTAAACATCAAATTTGATTATTCAGATGTTTACTAATTTTAGTAAATTTTAACTATACATATTAATATTAAACAATAAAACGACTAAAACACAACTTTGCCTACATATATAAAGCGTTTGCTTAAAAACACTTGACTGCTGTTTTGTCCTTTTGGAACTCTTCAGGAGTGAGAGAATTTGAGGGTAGGTTAACAATTGTACCCGAGTCGTCTGTACAATTGTTATCTTACCATGTAAACATCAACTTTTACTTTTAGTTTTTTTTCTAAAATTAAAAAATAATAAAAAATTTAATTTTAACGCATCTTGATATTTGTGATTTTACTGGACTTTGCTTTGTTTATTCTGCAGTATCACATTAATTACAAAAAAATCACGCATTTTGTCAATGGTTACATCAACAACTATTACATAAGTACATTAATGTTTCAGAAATGTAAAGCATTACATTTGCAATAATTTAGAGAGTTATGTGTAATAAAGCAAGGAAATTCTGTAATATGTTATAACATGAATTCGGTTTTAATGCGTCTTTTAATTAACTGTGTAAAATGTTCTGCACATTTATTTTAATTAAAGCTATTATTTAGAGCATTGATTTTATTATTCTTATTGTATGTCTTAGGCATTAAATGGCAGGAGACCGTTGTTTAAAAAAAATTTTGACAATAAAGTAAGTGTTGTAATCCATACAAACAGTGTTTTAACAGTTAAAATCAAATTTAAAATTAAAAGTAACGTGAAAATGAAATTGAGTAAACATTGATAAGAACGATGTCCTTATTGATATGTATGCTTATCAATATTTATCTTGCATTTAGGCTTTCAGTTTATAGTTTACTTTAAACTGTTAAAATGAGGTATGTGTGTAATTGTTAATTTATATTTTTTCTAATTGTTTACTTACACTTTTTATGCTTGTATGAGGACACGTTATTTTCAGGATATTTTTCTTGTACAAATTAAAACTTAATTTCTGTAATTGTAGAACCCAACGCCAGTTGGGCCTTTTTGAGGAGCTTTCAGAAAAATTTTTTTTTTTTAGTTTTTTATACATTTGACGCGGCAAAACAGTTTTACAATGTATGTTAACGTTTACTGGATTCAACATCATACAATTCATTATCTTGTTCGGCCATTTGACAACCCAATTCTTTCAGATCAAGGTGCGCACTCTGCGACCGAAACGTCGGCAGTAAAAAAGAACAGAGCTTGTGAATGAAATAAATTCCTTTCGAACGATCCTCGAGATGGCCAAACTGGCGTTGGGGTTCTACAACTAAAACTTGAATTGAAACTTTTACAAAATTCTTGACGAATAATTGGTTTGATGCAAATAAATATATTTCAACATTATTTAAACAAAAAACGATAATCTTAATTTGATCAATATTTATTTGTTTTCTTCAACTACATTTTTTGAATTTTTAATGAATTTGTAATCAAATCCATTTTGTTTTAAAATAGTTTGGCAACAGAAAAGTTATTTACTATTTGAATATAATTGCAAAATTTTATAACAACGCAACATACGCAACTACGCACTTGATATTTGACAATTACAATATCCCTACTAAACATTCATCAAATGTAAGACATTCTGCAACAGACAGATAAGATTAGAAATTATTTTTTCAGTTTATCTGACTTTACTTTGATTAGCAAAATTAGCTGTTAAAGCGGGTTGAAGTGGTTTAATTTTTATCAAGCCTTAAACATAAAATTTTTGAATCCACAAAAACTAATAACTTTCATTGTTTTTAGAGTCGTAAATTGAAATTATTTGATAGTTTCACGGAAATCTCTTCATTTTTCTGCTCAATATTTATTATTAAAATTTAGAATTTTTAATTTTTTTTTAAATTACAATTTGCAAAAACCTTTATTAATTATTGCTAAATGTATAAAAAATAGGACTGATTGTTAGTTTATCATTATCTTTTATTTTTGACCAAGAAATATGTAGAATATACACAAATTTATATAACCCCACCAACCTATATAAATAAATAAATAAAATTTTAACTACAATTACATTTTAAAATGATTTTACCCACATTTATGAAGTGTATTAACTAGCACTTTATCTACTAGTGGAATAAAGTTACTTTATTTTACTGATGGAATAGTGTACTAAGTAAGTGAAAATGGAAAATTAATAATTAAAAAAACCATTTGAAATTTTTGCCTAATTGCTTATTAACATTTATATTTAAAGTAACACAAAGATTTTGATTCGTTACTTTCCTGTCATTCGTGCACATTTTTTTTCAACATCTGAACATTTGACACCGCCACTAATAAATCTTGTCTGGAACTAGAAGGTGTCCCTTGAATTTTCTTTGCTATATCCCATGTATTTGACATGAAATTTTTAAACTTTCTGCAATTGTTGAAGGTTGCCGACCGATCTTTAATCGTTGTGATGTCAGCATCTTTATTTGCTAGCAAGGTTGTTGATGTACATACGTCTCATATAGTGGCTTATGTAAGTTTCCGCGTTTGGCAGTTTTAAATTTTTGAAAAGTACTTTTGTTAATGTATTCATTCCAACAGTTTGCTTTGTACATCTACCATCTACATACAGTGTCCGCCATAAAGTTGGAACCATATGGCAATTTTTTTTATTCTTGTAGTTAAAAAAAAAAATTGAGCGGCAATCACTTCTGCTTCTGAAATAACTTAAAATGCGCCAAATCAAAATTGACAGGTAACATCTGTCAATTGTCAAGTTCGTAATTTTGGAAAAAAATGTCCTAAAAATGGGTCAATTTGTTAAAATTTTGAAAAATGTTACTAGGAGATTATGATGCTAATCACATTTTATGCCCAAGTGCCGATTTTGAGAGAGAAATTTTAATGTTTAATAAATTTCATATTTTCGTATTTTTTTATTCACCCCGTAACTGGCTGCTTTAAAAACATTTAAAACGGTTTAAAGCGGTATAAAGGCTACCATTCCATTGCATATTATGATCATAATATTCGTACGTAAGTTGGTTTTGATGATTATTGATATTCTCAACTAAAAAAGAGGTAGGTAGGTAGTTTTCCAAATTTCAACTTTTTTTTTATTAAAATTTAGTTTGATAGTACAAAAATGGTTTTAATTATAATTTGAATATTTTAACATATAACGACTACTTCAAAATTACAAACAATAAGTAGGGGAGTGAAAAAAAATACGAAAATATAAAATTTATTGAACATCAAAATTTCTCTCAAAATCGGCACATGGGCATAAATGTGATTAGCATCATAATTTCCGTGTAACATTTTTGAAATTTTAACAAATTGACCCATTTTAGAACATTTTTTTTCCAAAATTACGAACTTGACAATTGACAGATGTTACCTGTCAACTTTGACTTGGCGCATTTTAAGATATTTCAGAAGCAGAAGTAATTGCCCCCCAAAGTTTTTTTTTAACTATAATAATAAAAAAAATTGCCATATAGTTCCAACTTTATGGCGGACACTGTATTATAAAAAGAATCTGCGGTACCTCTTTGGACGTATCAAAATGTATTTCTTCCACAAGCTTCTAGCATTGATACCAAATCCTTCTTTAATAATGGTAAACTTGCATGAAATGTTTTGGTATCAGGTATTGATATCAACAAATATGAGCCTATATCTTGTATTTATTAATATTCTTCCGGCTGCTTATCTTACGTTTTCTTCAGTGTTCCTCTTCTTCTTTTTCCTTAAGTTCTTGCTTGCTATATTATCTTAACCAGTCTTCCTTCTCTATTCTTTTTAGATGTCTAGACTATCTTAATTGTCTGCCTCCTATATTAACTTTTACTGATTTTACTTTCAGGTCATCCCGTATTCCTTATTCTGCTCTTTTGGTTACTCCCAATATTTCTCTTAAAAACTTCATCTCTATTGATTGTATTTTATTTTCTTTTACCTTGGTTAATGTCTAGCTTTTGTTTTCATAGAATAATATCCATTTGGATATAGTTTATATACTGCAATCTTTGTGTTCCTTGTCATTTCCTTTTTTCTAATGAAAGTATGATTTAGAAAATGGTATATTCTTCTCACTGTTTCTAATCTTCATTTTGGTTCCGCTTCCGTAGTTCCTGTATTCTGAATTTTTACCCCAAGATATTTAAATAGATCCACTTGCTCTATATTCTTACCACCCAGTTGTACTGCTATTTCTTCACTCTCATAGGTCATCTTTATTCTTCGCATTACCACTATATTGTTCAGCAAATGCGCTTTCAGCTATTTGCATGTTCCTGTATCTCACGTTTAGTTTCTTGATCTTCTCTTTCACCTCATTTATCACTTGAGTCATTATTACGTTAAATAGAATTGGGCTGAATACTCCTTCTTGTTTTACTCAATCCCTTCTGATCGCATATTACTAATGTATTAATTTAACATCTGCATCTTTTTTTCCTTAAGCTGTTCTAAACTATTTCTCTAAATACACAATCAAACGCTTTATTTAAACCCAAAACTGTTTTTTCAATGAATTTTTTCACTGACAATATGTAGTCCTCAAATCCCTTGCCCTCTGTAAATCTACTTAATAATTCCTCTAGTTGTCTTTCATTTGATACTTCTAGTATTTTTGTCAATATCCATTCAAATAATTTAGCTACTATACATTACAAAGTGATCCCTCTGTAGTTAGAACAAATCTTTATGCCCCCCTTTCTGAATTTTGACAGCACTATTCCTATCTCTCAGTCTTGGAGTATTTGCCCATTTTTCTATGTTTTATTTAGTAGTTTTACTATTATAAGTAAAATGTGTGTTTAACGACATCTCGTGTAATATGGACACGTATAAATAGTATAAACTAAGAAATGCCAACAGTTAACTGTAACGACAGTTGTATACCGCACTTAAGTATACACCTCTGATGAGCTCATAATAGGATCAAAATGCGCATCCGGTGTTCTTTCGTTGCGTGTGTGCTACTGTACAAGAAATACTTAGCTTGCTATTGACACGCATGTTTAGGCATTTAAAGTTATTGCTCCTGATAACGATAATGCACTTTAAACGTTCACAGACGTTACAGTTAGCTGTTGGCATTCCTTAGTTTTTACTATTATCTCTCTTCCTAGCTTTGTAATAATTTCTGTGTATTTACTATTATGTCCTGTTGATTTTCTTTTTTTTTTTAGTTTTTTTTATATCTTCTGTTACTTCTTCACTTGTTATTTCTTGGGCCTGTTCCTTATTTTTTTTATTGATCTCCTGTTCTCTTTTATATTTTGAGTGATCATTCCTTTCTTCCATTAACAGTTCCTCAAAATATTCCTTCCATCTACTTCATTATTTTGTTATCGTCGTAGTATTTTTTCCTCGTTATTTCTAATATACTTCGTTTGATGTTTTTTACTATCTATTTTATTAGAGTTTTTAATACTGTTTAAAACAGTTTCTGATTTCCAAGGTAGTCCTTCTCCATTGTTGTAGCAAATTTTCTCAAAATTTTTGTTTGGCTATTCTCTAGTCTTTGTACATATCAGAATTTTGCTGTTTGTTTAACGTTTTTTTTAAAGGTTTCATATCTCTTCTACATTAAGATTATCTACATTTTTCTTTTCTAATGTGTATCTCTACTTTTACTTTTCTGCTATATTCCTATGCTATTTATTTGTATTTCAAATTAAAGCTTTCGATTTTTTCTGTATTCCCTTCTTTGTCGTCTTTTGACTAACTTGTTTTTGTGTTGTGTGTGTTATCGGTGTCCTTACTACACATTACTAGATAGTGATCTAAGTATATTTCGTGTTCTCGTCTCCACCCTGGTGTCTTTGACTTTCTTTCTATATTTTTTATTTACGAGCACATAGTCAATTACTGATCTTTTATTACTATTAAACACTTATCTTGTAAACTTTTGATATCTTTGTGTTCATCGAAGGTATTAGTTACTACTAGATTATTTACTAAACCTTAATCAATTACTCTTGCCTCGTTTTTATTTTTATATACTGTTTAATAGTTTCTCCAGTTTTTTCATTCTTCTTACCTACACTTGCGTTAAAATCTCCTATTATTAATAATTTCTATCATTTTCTATTATATCAGTTAATGTATTCCAAAATCCCATTCCTGCCTTTAATTTTATCTTCTTTTTTGGTTAGTTTTTGTTAGTGTTTTAATACTTTTTTTACTTTTGTTAAAGGCTACCTCTCCATCCATTCATTCTTTAGACTTTCCTAGTAATAAACCCGATCTGCTTCTTGGGTTTCACCAAATATTCTCGAGGAATAGACTCAACCTCTTTTATTTTGACACTTTTTGAGTAAAACAAAAAAAATAAACAAAATAACTTTGTTTTTTCTGAATTTCATCGGATCTCTGAAGGAACACTCTATGTGATTTTAGTTTAGTTATATTACATTTGTATTTTAGTCGCATTTTATTAAATTACACTTTATTTACTGCATGTATGTACATAATGTTATATTACAGTAGATTCGGCTATTCCTATATTACATAATTACATCCAAGAAGTAAACAAATTAGAAAATTAATATGAACAACATATAAGATAAACAAAAATCATAATTTCCTTTTACTTTCTCTCTTCCTGTGTTTTCCTCTTCTTCTTATTATCTTTTCCATCCATTTTGCTCCTTCACCTTCTTCCACCAATAACGTTTTTTTGTTTTAGTTCTTCTCTCAGTTCTTCACATTCTGCTCTTGTATGTTTAATGTTTTCTCATCCTTGCCCATGTAATCCACATTTTCGTTACCATATTAATTCTTATTTTTTGTTTTCCACTATAAACCTTTCTATTATTTTGTGCTATTGTTTGTCCCCTCTCCCTTTTAAATATGCAGGCATATCTTCTTTGTATCTTCTGTTGTACTTTCCTTCTTTAATTTGTATTCTCATCTCCTGTTACTGATTCTCCCCTAATTCTTTTTGTTATTTATTTTATTTTACTCCATCATCTCTCTCGCTCATCTCCATTCTTTTCTTGCATATCATCCCCTTTCATAATACAGTTTCTTCTTTTACATTTCTTTCTTTTTCTCATACTCTCTTCATATCTTATTGCCATCTTCCAGTTTGTTATTCAATTTCATCTCCTCCTCTACTATGTATCTTGGTATCTCCTTTTCCATTCCGAAACTACATTTCCAATATTTTGTTTGTTTTTTTTTAATTGTTCCCACTTTTTCCATCCCCATTTTCTGCTCTGTATAACATAATGCGTTTTTCCTATTTCTTTTCACCATATCATTTCCAAATACTTTCTCCCACAAACCTCACACCGGTCCTAATATTCTATTACCTTTTTTTTGCCAAACTTTGTATTTGCCAATTATTAGAGAGTTTCCTAACCGAAGTTAGGCCTTCACTAAGGAGTGTGCCAAAGGATTCTACTTCAATGATATTCAAGTATCTTCTATGCGACGTTTTGGTTGCGTGTGTGCAACCTTTTTCAAGGTTTCAAAAATTTAGAATCTCAATGACAGGCACAAATGGACTGCAATGAAGTACATATTTTTGTTTTATAAACGAAGTGGAGATCCAATTTGTATTGGAATATGACAAGTGCTTTTCTTTCTTTCTCTTTTTTGATTTACATATTTTTGGATCTAGTTTATAAAACACATATAAAATTACAATTACTAGGTACGTCAATTAATAAAATGTAAAAATACAACACAAAGAATGTACACAGACTAAAAATCCTTTTGTTTATTTGTTTTACCACTCGTATTTTGTTCTCTTTATATCCATTTAGTATTTCTATAATGTATTCCTTCAGTTCTCTAAATATGTCTTCGATTTTATTTTTCCTCTGCCCTTTCCTTCTTTACATTTTCCATACTTCTCTCTCATTTTATTTCTTTTATGTGTTTTTCCATTTCCTCCTTATATTTCTTCCTTTTTCCTCGCATTTTTTAAATTTAATTTTGTACTTTTTTAAAAGTTCCCATTTCTTTTCCTTTACATTATCATATTTTCAATTTTTTTTTTTCTCTATTTCTTCTCCCATCATTTATTTTTTTCTTTCTGCCATCTTTTTTAGCTGATACTTCTTCTTAAGTACTTTATTTTCCAATTGTCTATCATTTCTTTTTGTCTCGGTTTTTATACTTTCTACTGTCTATATTTTTTTCCTTTAATACTTCTCTTCTATCCGTTTTACGTTAACTTTAGCGGTTGAGTGATCAGATTCTTTCTCTTCTCCTACCTTAAAATTGTCTATTTCTTCTATCACTTGCCCGTTTACTAACACGTTGTCTATTACGGTTCCATTTGTAAAAGTGTATTTTCCTTTTCCTTATTCTTCCATATTTCTGTTTATTATTGTCCACCCTGTTTCTTGGCACATATATATAAGTTTTTTTCCTTGTCCATTTATCTTATTATCCATTGACACTCTTTTCGTTTTTCCTACATCTACCATTATTTTCTTCTCATCCCTTATTCTACCGTTAAAATCACCACCTATTATTACCTTCTCTTGCTCTGTTTCTCCTATTGTTCTTCAATCTTTTTTTGTTTTACTTTTTCCTATAACTGTCACTACTATATACTTCTCTCCTTTTTCTGTTATTATGTTTCGTTTTACTATTCCTTTTTAATTTTGTATTTTTTATTTCTTTTCTTTTCTTGTCCCTGTCAAAATACCTCCTTTTGCTCTTGCTTTTTTGTCTGCTCTTCTCGTAAATTGAACTTTCCATTTGTGGCTTTCTGATAAATCTCACTCCATTTTCCCCAGTCCTTCTTTTCCAACCATGTTTATACCAATCCTAGCATGTCAAAACTCTTTATATACCCCCAAAAACTACCCTCTTTGTTTTTTATTTTTGCAATATTCCAAAACAGTATATTCAATTCAATATCAGTTTATTTGTCTTTGAAATCAACAAATAAATTCGGTTTATATACATCTTACTAAATACTAAAAAAATTAATTAACATAACAAATTCTGCAAAATAATAACTTATTTTTTTTTTCTGTCTTTTAACCACACCTCTCTATTACATGTTTTATTATGCTTCTTTTCCTTTCTTCCGTCCATCTTCTTCTGTTTTCTACCTCTTTCATCCACTTTATGCCTTCTCCATTTTCTCCTAGCAGAACTTCTCTTCTCACTTTCTCTCTCCTTAAATTCTCTACACTCTTCTACCATGTGCTCTACATTCTCCCAATTTTCCCCACACATTCTACACATTCTTTCTTCATCTTTTCTCTAATATTTATTTTCTCTTTCTTCATTTCTAATCTATATCTGGCTGCTATACATTTTCCTATTATTTCCAATCTTCCTGTTATATATTTTGGTATCTCTTCCACCATTATGTTTTTATATTTTACATTATACTTTGATTCATTTATCTTCATCTCTTTCTTGTTTTGATTGTCCTTGTCCCTTTGTGTTATCTCTTCTTCCATCTTTCTTCCTTCATCCCTCAATCTTCTTATCTCTTCTGTCGCGTAACCCCTTTTCTGTAATATGTTCTTCTTTCTTCTTGTCCATGTTTTGTTCTTCGCAATTTTACTTCCTTCCAACATTCATATAAAATTTCATTATCTTTTCTATCTTCCATCCTTTCCTCAAATCTTATTGCTCTATTCCCTGCTTGTTTTCATATTTTTTTTATTTTCATTTCTTCCTCTATTAAATATCCTGGTGTTTCCCTCTCAATCTTAGCGTCCATCTCCTAAATCTTTCCTGTATCTTCTCTAGTTCTTCCCATTCCTTCCAACCCCAAATTTCCGCTCCGTCCATCATAACACTTTTAACAATTTTCTCAAATAGCCACTTTCTTTTCTCTACTTCTTTGCCAAATAATTTCATACCCACGCTTGTCCCATTATATTACTTCCTTTTTTCCTTAATTCGCTTATAAGTCACTGTCTTTATTGTCATACCTCATCATGTATCCTAAGTATTTGTATTTGTCGACTCTTTCTATCTCTTCTTCTCCCTACCACCATCTCTCTTTTTCTCTCTTTCTTTTTTCTTCTTACATATCAATATTTTGGTTTTTTCTACGTTTACCTCTAATTTTTCTTCTCTAAATCTTCTCAACGTCTTTAATGCTTTCTTCATCTCTGCAAGCGTTATTACATATTTTTTCCTTTCCTTTTTTATTCCTCCAACCTGATCTCTCCTCATTTCTTCCTCTAGATCTCTTAGATATACAGGGTGTCCAGAAACTCTCCTGACAAACCAAGACCGGAGATTCCTCAGATAATTTTAAGACAATTTAACCTAATTCACCTAGTCGAAAATGCTTCCTAAAGGTGCTAGAGCTCTTTGAAGATGGCGCCTGGTAAAGTAAAAATTAAAAGATAAACTTCGCGAATTGACAACAATTTGACAATGAAAAACGTAGGTTTTACTTTTGTTGGCAGTTCAGAGCCAACTAGTGCAAAAAATCTAAATTTAACTGTAATGACAAAAAACAAAAAAATTTCAAATCCATTTTTCTAGAAAACGGTGTATCCTAATGACTTAAAGTAAGAGTACCTTTTAATACTAGAACACCTGAAAATTTAATAATCAAGTGTCACAAATGCTTAAAAGTTAAAGACAAACAAGTTATGCGTTAAAATAACCATTGACCTACCCAAAACGGACGCCTATGACCAGTACTAAAAATTCGCAATTGATGAAATCGATTTATCTCTGAAGGCTAAATAAGGATACCAGTTTTTGGTTTTCTAAGTAGAAGCGTTCTAGAGGTATTTAAAAAAAACTATTTACAAGGCGTCATCTTTAAAGAGCTCTAGCTCCCTTAGGAAGCATTTTCCAACTAAGTGAATTGGGTTAAATTGTCTTAAAATTATTTGAGGAATCTCCGGTCTTGGTTTGTCAGGAGAGTTTCTGGACATCCTGTATAGAGAATAGCATCGGACTCAACGAACAACCCTGCTTCAACCCTCTTTCCGTCCCTAATTTTTTAATTTTTTCTTCTTCTTTCTCTAATTTCTCTTTTACCTTGACTCTATTTTTGTTTCTTTATAAATCTCTTCCACTGCTTCTATTATCTCTTCTTTTATTTCACTTTTCCTCATCATTTCCCACAATATCTTTCTATCTACTCTATCAAATGCAGCTTTTATATCCACTCTCTTTCTCTTTCTCTTCTCCTTTCTTCTCTATCTCTTTATTTATTAATTGTTTCATTATATATATGTTATCAATTGTTCCTCTTCCTTTCCTAAAACCTGTCTGTTAATCTGGAATTATATATTTTTCTATCTATTTTCCATTTTTCCTCTTATTATTTCTGCGTATATCTTATATCCAATGTTTGTTAAACTAATCCCCCTGTAGTTTTTCACTTCCTGTCTATCCGCTCCCTTGTATATTGGACAAATAATTGCTTCTTTCAATTTTTCTGGAAATCCTTCTCCCTGCCATATTTTTTCTAATATTTTTCGTATTTCTCTCTCATTCTTTCCCTGTGTATTTTCACTTTTCCCCCTGCGTATCATTTGTGCTTTTCCTATCTTTTATTTTTTTAAGGCCTCCTCCAGTTCTTCTTTTTGATTCCTCTTCTCTTTTTTTTTTCTCTTATTTTCCCGTTTTTTATTATGATCTTAACTTCCTTTCCTTGTAGCACATTTCTAATGTGTTTTTCCCATTTTCTCTATCTATTGCTGTTTCTCTCCTATTTCCTTTTTTCTTATTTGGTTTACGAATTCCCAAGCCTGCCCTTCATTTCTGATTTTCTTCATCTTTTCTTTCACCAGTTTTCGATATTCTATTTTTCTCTTTTCACATCTATTCTTGAATTCTGCTCTTATTTTTTATAATCTTCTATATTTATTTTCCTTTTTTCAATTTTCTTCTTCTTTCTCATTTCTTTTTGCTCTCTCACACTCCCAGTTCCACCATTCTGACTTTATTTTCCTATTGTGTTTTGTCTTTTTAAATCTTCTCTTTTCCGTTGCCATCTTCATTTTTCTGTAATTCTTTTCAACTATTCTTCGACTTCTTCTGCTACTTCCTGCTCTTCCTCCATTTTATTCATATACTTTTCTATGGTTTTTCATTCCATATTTTTTCTCTCCCATTCTATAATCTCTTCTTCTTCTTCCTCTTCCTCTCCTATCAAAATCACTTCAATCGGTTGATGATCTGAATCTACTTCGTCTCCAATTCTTATATGATCTATTTCTTCCCTAATTGATTCGTTGACCATAACGTAGTCAATTATCGATCCTCCTCTCCCTCCTATATATGTTGGCTCTTCTTCTCCTCCTCTCCTCCTTCTTCCATATTCCCATTCAGAATCGTCCATCCTCTCTCTTCACATAGTTCCAATAATTTTCTATCTTGCCTGTTTATTTTTTATCTTTCGACTTTCTTTTGCTTTGTTCTCCATTTATTATTATCCCTCCTTTTTTCTCCTGTTCTTGCGTTAAAGTCCCCTCCTATGATAAGTTTCTTTTTTCCTCTTCTTTAATTGTCTTCTCTAGTACTTCTCTCGTCTTCTCCATTTCTTTTCCATATATCGTAATTATTTCGTATATCTTCTCTTCCTCTGTCCTTACTCTTGTGCTCATAATTCCTTTTGTCTCACTTTTGTTTCCTATCTCTTCTTTCTCCCATTCCTTCCTTATTCCGGTGATTATTCCCCCTTTGCCCTCCCCATTTTTTTCTTTTTTTGAATTGTAATTCCCATTTAAATTTTTCTGGCAGCCTATTACTCCAATTTTTCCAATCTTTTTCTTCCAACCATGTCTCTACCAGTCCTACCATTGTAAAACTCTTTATGTACTTTCAGAAATCTTCTTTTTATTTTTAATCCGCAATATTCCAAAACAATATTTTTTCTTTCTTTTTACGCCCCTCCTACTTCACTACCCTTCCCTCCCTTCCATCCCCTCTCCCTATTTTTAGTTTTTGCTATCATCTGTCCCAAATCTCCTTCTTTCTCCAACCTATCTCCTTTCCACCTCTTCTACCCATAACTTCCCATACCCTACTTTCACTCTCTTCCCTTCTCCTTGCAATTTTCTAGCTTCTTTCTTTAACTTTTCTTGTATCACTCTTTCTTTTTCACTACTATCGCACTCTTTCCTACTTCTTTGCCTATTACGTATGCGTTTGTTATTTCTACTTCTACTTCTATTTTTTCTCTTAAAATCCTCTTCACTCCTTCTCTACTTGGTTGTTCTATCTTTATTGGCCTTTTTATGACGATGTTGTTCCTTGTGCTTTCTTTTTCTTGTATTTCCATCCGTTTTTCCATTTCCCTCAATCGTTTATCCATTTCATCTTTCTCTTTTATCCAATTTTGCTTTTCTGTCGCCCATCCTTTTTTTTCAATTTCCTCCTTCATTCTTCTTATTTCATCTTTACATTCTTTAAATCCCTCTATCATATTTCTTCTCATCTCCAATATGAACATTTTTATATGTGCCATTATTTTATCTTGGTATTCCATCTCTCCCTATCTTTCTTGTTATGACGGCCTCTGTGTTTTTGTGTTTCTTCTCCTTATCTCGTCATCCAAATTTTCCTCCCTCTTTGTATCTCTCTTCCCTTTCAAAAACTCTTCTATATTTCCCAAATTTCCCGATCTTTCACGTATATCTTTTTTGCTACTCATTTATAAAATTCTTATATATGCCCACCAAATTAAATTAATTTTCTATATGACTAACAAATAGAAAATCAAAATAATTTTCTTTTATGTAATATAATCTTGCGGTTAAATTTTTGTTTATACATTAATTTAAAATACAAATTTACGCAGAAAAATCCACACTGTTATCTACAGTATAATCTTTTTTATATCTTTTATATCTTTTTCCTCTCTCTCTACCCACATTTTTTCTAATATTTTCTCTCCATTCTTATTCTTCCTTATATCCTATATAAATGTTTATCCCTAACAGTTTCTTATTTTACTTCAAAAATTTTTTCCATAATTCCTACTTTTATTGTTATTATTACTCCTTTCTTTATTTCTGTGGCATCCTCTAACTTTTTTTCCATTCTCTTCCTATTTTCAACATTTCTTCTACTTGTCTCAATCTCTTTTCCCACCTTTTATTTTTAATCCCTCTCTTTTCTCCATTTCCATGTTGTCATTTCTTCTCTCTGAAATATCTATTGTTTCCTCCACTCTCTTAAATTTTTCTTCCCATTTTTCATTCATTTTTATAATTTCTGACCTTATTTGATTTATTTCTTGCTTTTATCGACATTATTTGCTTCAACAAAGTTCTCTTAGTCCAACGTCTTCCTTTGCATCTTTATTTTTAGGTAATCTTTCCGTGTTTTTATTTTTATTTATTTATGTAACTACTAAATTATCTCATTTCTATTCTATTTATACGTGTTGTGTACCTATTGAGTTGATAAAGTGGTGATATCTAATGTTTAATTTCAATTGACGTGTTTATTTTCTAAACGTGAAACATCCATTTTAATCAATTGATACAAGAGATATTTAATTACTTAGTTTTTGATTATTATTTGATATAGTTATGTTGATGTTTTTTATAGAAAAGTGACCTCAACTACCAAAAATAAACAAATACCATTAAAACACATGCTTGAGGAACATCAACAACTACTAACAAACTTAAAAAGTTTCATTTTTAATTAATTGATCGCAGTATTTATAAAGGAAAGTGTGAAAATACTGAATATTTTGAATTTGAAATAAATTTAAAATTTTTTTGTACAGATGAAGTCGAGATATAAAAAACAGTTTATGTATCCAATTGAAACTATTTATTTACACAGATAGAGATACGCTTTTATAGTAAATGTGATGACCGCAATTAATTATCAAAATTGATATTATAGTGTTTTGAACTAACTTTGAAGTCGTTCAGTTTGTTTGTTTTTGTTAAACGTACAAGATTGTGCAATGATGGCTTCTGAAAAGTATGTATCGATGTGTTTTCCAGTAATTACTTATAAACGACATGTCCTTTTTAACTTTTGTTATTAAAATTATAAGTAAATCGATTGATTAAAAATCAGGGTCGTTCTAATAAATATTTTTTTTTCCCTTGACATTATTTTTTAGATTTAACCATAAATCAAGAAATACATATAGATTATTGCACCCATGTGTAAATATTCAAGCATTGGTATCAAAACAAATAAACCTAATTAATAATAAAATATTGCAAAAAATATTCGATTTAAATTGATTAAAACTTTATCTAACGATGTAGTTGTCAAATACGTATTGCTCGTATCGAATTGCTTATTTATGTTTAGTTAAGTTTATTATTTAATCTTAAAATGATCTAATATAATATTAAATTACTCTCATCAATTGCTAAAAATATAATTACGTTAACCTCGTGATACCGTTATCTTCTTTTCTGATTGTGCTGTGTAATGTTCAGCTACGTTTATACATTTGACACCAGATAATAAACAACTTATTAAAAAATGCTTTTTTAGTAAAAGTTCGTATTTGAAAACTGTATATTCTACTACCAACATTTTTTATTTTTCAATAACACTAAAATATGAAAAAACGTGAAATAGTACCACAATTAACTGGGTAATAAAATCCAGAAATTAGTGAATATTTAACTTAATTTGTGTTAACGAACGGGAAAACACCAAAAAACTGAACCAAAAAACTATACTCGGACACGTGTTTCAGTAGCTAAGTTATCATCATCAGCGAACCGATACTAAAAACAAAAATAATAGAAAGCTTATATATATCTGCGTGTCACCCATCGTTACACCCACATTGATTCTTATATAAGCTTGAATAATTCCGAAAAACTTTATGGACCGTGAACATCATAATTCATAAGCAAATTTTTGTTTTTAAAATTTCCAAACTTTTACAAGAATCAAGTTCGTTTTTATTATTTACCGTCTTAATTAATTCAATGTCGCCTACTCTATGGCCATTTTCAAGCATATGCATGGCAACACTGGACCTATCTGAGCGATGATATTTGACATGAGCTAAGACTATGTAAAACGAGTTTTAATAGGTCTTTACAATTTATTTTATATATTCCCGATTTATCACACATTTCTATTGAGTCTTTCCGATTGCCTAAAAGATTTTGCAAGTTGTTACTACTAGAGATTACTGTTTTATAATCAAATTTTGAAAATATTTTTTGAAGACATTTTGTGTATGTGGGATAATTTGATAATTTGACATATTTTTTATTTATTTTGCTATTACAAGTTTCTAACGTTGTAATGTTTCTAATGTTTAATTTATGTTTATGTTTTCTAATTATGTTTGTGACAATTGATTCCTGAAAACCATTGTATAATGCAATCTGCTTAATATTTCGCAGTTCTTTATCAAAGTTTTGTTTTGACAATGGGAAATGTAATAATCTGTGAAGATGAAAGATGCAAGTTTATGTTGCATTCTATGATTGGAATCATTTGTTATAAACCGCATAGTGTTGGTGTCTTAACCATAAATATGTATATCTAGTTTGTTGCCATTCCTTGTCACTAAAGTGTCTAAGAAAGGTAACTTAATTTGCTTCTGTTTTATAGGTAAACTTGATCTTTTCAAATTTTGAATTTAAAATTTCTACAAATTGCTGAGGGTGTAAACTTTAGTGTCGATGACTGCAAAAACATCATCTACATATCTAAACCAAATTCTAGGAAAATAATCTAAACTATTTTTTAAATCAGTTTTAAATTTACCCATAAACAGGTTAGCCATAAACGGAGATAAACTGTTACCCATTGTTGTACCATAATTTTGTTGATAAATATTATTGTTAATTTGAAAGTAGGTTTGACTCATACATAATCTTGCTAATTTAATAAAATTATCTACTTCTGAATGGTCTAAATGGTTTTGGTGTAACATATCTTTTAAATAATCTAAAGTGACATCTATCGGAACTCTTGGAAACAATGAACTGAAATCGAATGATACTAAAACTTGTTCTCAGTCAGCTCAAGTTTTAAATTTTTTCAATAAAATCGTATGAATTTTGAACACTGAATTATGATTGTTGATAGTGAAAACTGTTGAATTTATTTGACAACCATTTACATATCAGATAAGTAGGAGCATTAATTCCTGAAACAATGGGCCACATTGCTTTTCCGGGTTTATGTTTCTTAGGCAAACAATTCATTCTAGGAAGAACCGGGTTAGATACCGTTAGTTGTGGTATAATATTTTCACATTCTAATAAGACCCTACGGGCATCACCTAAACTGACGTTCGTTAAAATAGACGCTGCAGTTTAGAGTTCCATTATTTTGGTTTAACTTGTGTGTTTTGGGTATGACGACCAAAATGTACTAGTGACGTCAGATTATTGCTGTTTACAAGTAAAACTCAATATATATCTTTACTGCTTACTTAATTTCATTTTTAATTACTCTAATAACTTTATGGCCGTATGCACTAATACAGTTTAAACTTAAGCGATGCATAAAAATAATTGTTGTTATGGTTTTAACAATTGTATCTAAGTTTTAAGCATCGCTTAAGTTTTAAGCAGCTGTTGGTACATACGGTCATTAATGCACATATAACATGTGTTTCATGTCTTTGATAACAAAATGCGTATTGTTAGTTGCATATACGATACATCTAAATGTTCCTTGAAACTCGACCAAACAAGCAAAAGTGCTATATGCCTACTCGGCATTATTAAAAACACCAATCAATTGGGAATAATCATCAGCAAAGTGGCTGTAATTGAATATCTCGTGTAATTCTAACCATAAATTTCGTATAAAATTCAATAGGCTGTCATAGTGTCAAAGGGTTTTAATTTGTCAAAAGTGACGTATGCTTCCTAGATAGAGTAGTAATAATGTCATTTAGGAGCGTCATTTATTGGGCGTGATTATTCCCAATTGAAGTTTATTAGTTGAAGTAATCAAAGAATTTGCTAATGTCAAAGTCATAGCCACACCTTATCTAAAAACTTTATAATCGCTCGGTATGATTACAGTGACAATTTATCTCATGTGTAAAGAAACGCAGATTTCACAATGCAATTGTCACTTCGGCATCGGCAAAAGTTACCTGCAACTTTTACAACGACAAATACACTAGTGATTTCTTCACTTAATACTTTTTTCTGCCGACCGTGCATTTATATCAATAAAAGATTTTTGGTTATACTAAGCATGCATATGTAATACACCAAGTCGCAATTTTATTGGTCAATCAACAATATAAAAATTTAAAAACAATCTGTCATAATTTGTAGCAAAGCTAATTTTAATAACAAATCAAGGTTCTTTTACAATTATAATAATTCTTAAATTTATTCACACAAACTTTGAAACATTTTTGTACTGTACGCAACATTCCGATGATAACACTTAATAACATTTAAAGGTGTTCAGCTCTATTTTACAAACTATAGTTAAATTCTTCAAACAGAGCTGTAAAAAAAAATAAAATTATAAAAAAAGGATGGTTCGATAAACATTCCAACTCCTAAAAATATCTTTTGTAGGTGTAGTAAAACCACTTTAACAAAACAAAACAATTAAGCTGAAACTAAGCTTCATCTTTAAAGAACCTTATGCTAATATATTTCTGATAAAAATGTTGCAAAACCGTTGCCACTATTGAACACATGGAGAATAATCAATCCTATTTCAATAAGTTGGTAGTATGGTCTTTGTAGGTGCATCATTATTTTGATTAAGCATCAATCCGTTCTAACAAAAAAAATTAATACACCTTGTTTTGCTGTCATGAATTCTAATGTATTTTGACGCAACAATTGGAATTGAGTATCTCAATTATCTATCAACAAAAACGAAAAGGTAAAGAATGATCAAAGGCTAAGCTCACAAAAAAGTAGAAACAATTAAGTTAGGTTATGTTATATAATTCAAAAATTGTGGTGAGTTTACAAAACTGTACTTTGTAAAAGCGCGTTCAAGATTGCATATCTTCTATAAAATTATTAAATTATTATTTTATTAAAATTACAAACTACGCTAGACGGAAAAAGTTGTGTAACTAACTCTTAAATTAAAGGCGATTAACAATTTCAAACATTCACGTTTGATCGAAGCGATTGTTAATTGCCTTTGTTAATACACTGTTTCTTAAATAACTAATAATCAATTATCTAGGTCTCCATTGATATTTGTTATCAATCTAACCGTTTTAGTTAATATAATATTTGTATTTATCCAATATAAATAGTTTGACAATTTCTAGTTTTTTATTTATTAAATAATCCAGCCGTTATTACATTCGAGGTTTGTATTTTAGCGAGTAAATTTGTGTCATTTTCTTTCTTTACTATTTTGACTCGAAAAACTGTCTACCTTCGGTGTGACAACAGATTTTCATTAAACCACCCAAATTTACTCGGCGAAATAGAAACTTCTTATGCAATTATAAGTAATAAATGCAACAATTAAAATAAAAATATTACGAAATTAAATAATAGTTAAAAACAGTTTTATGATAAAAAAACCAGATTAACCCCCCACTACGACTAAATGGATTCTAATTTTTTGAGAGATTGTACTACGTTGAGACGTTATAAATAAAATTAAACTTCTTTATTCCACGAAGTGGCAAAAATATCATTACAGCAAGTTAATTAAGCAAAGTTGGCCAGTACATAATACCACCTCCCCCCAGGCGTATATGGGCGTCTCCTGTTCTAATTAAATTTTGACCAATAAGAAATAATTTTTTAGTTAATGTATTTGTTTTTCATCTTAAGAGTATGCATATGCACATTGTGTCACACCTGTGAAGTTGACAGGATATTTTTTTAAGTATTAAAAATTAATAACATTTCTAGTAACGATCTTTACAGTTGTGGAGTTCTTGTTAGAAAATTAAAAAAAATTGCAAATAAAAAGTTTTAGTTTTTAACAATTCTAATCTAGTTAAATCATAATATGTAATAAAAATAAAAAAATTGCAATATTTAGTAATCCTAAAGTATACCCTTCCTAGTGGAGATGGAGAGAACAAAAACAACTCAGTAGGTTACAATTGCCAAAGTTTCGCCTAACATTGTGCAGGATTTATCAAGACTATCTTAGCATTGAATTGATTGTCAATAAAATATTACCTGCTTAGTAGTTTTTGTTCATTCCACCTCTACTGAAAAGACCCCCATAAGCGGTCTATGACGTTTCATCGTAGCCAGGTCATCGTGGCTAGTTTATCGTGGCCGATTTATCATCTAAATCATTTATGGCCGGCCATTTTATTGTCGACCGGTTCATCGTGATTACTTTTTTTCAGAAATAATACAGGCATTGTTTTTAATTTGCCGTGTCATTAATAGTCTGACGGAGTATAGCAAACGCAATGGAAAATTCGATAGCTGGGTGTTAACCACCTTTGAAATTGAAGAACAATTGCTAGGTTGAAGATTGAATCTTAAATGATGGTTGAGTGTCAACAACTTTTAAGGTTGAAGAATACCGTATTGGTAAAATAATTCTTGATACCAACACCACACTTGTCAAAAATTGGTCATGCTGCTAATTGCCAGAACTTTTCCAACGTTGATCAACATTCTTGAAACTGCAAGCTTGTTACCGAATACATTATTCCATTCGAGATAGCGGGGAAATTTTCCTAGAAACAGGAAAACTTTAACAAAATTGAATTCATGTAATGCAATGAATACAGGACCTAAATTAACGCTCTATATTCTCATTATCAAATTTGGGTTATTTATTCCATTCAAATATCAAAAATTTACCTGAAAAGTTGATAAAATCCAATAAACGCACTCTTTACTAGTCTTAATAATTTTGATGATTCCGGCTACTACTTGATGTAGATTAAAAGCGCTAGACACTGTAAGAAGACATTTGACATTTATGTCATTAACTCAAAAACAAAGCTTGCTTGAGACTTCGCACTCGTCCAGTCAAATTTATCAACGAGCAGGGTCAAAATATGTAACACTTGAATTTAAAAATCCTAACTCAACACACAGATCTAGAATCTAAAATTGCTCATGTTACATTCGTCCTTCCTGATAGTTCTGATCTATGTCGAGCGGAAGAATTTCCAGCAGCCTGGTTAACATACATGTCTTGGAAAACGAGAACTAGAGCACAATTAATAACTTTTTTTAGATCAAAATACAATTTTATTTGTTAAGATATTTATTCTTTTATAAATTATTTTATTTTCACATGTTTTAAGTCTATTTTGAGCTCACCAAAGTTTTAAGACACCTTGTATTGAATTTTTATTAAAAAGTTATAAATCCTTTTTTTGGCAATATATTTATGAAACTTTTATGAGTAAATTATGCAAATTTATATACCTAGCAATTTTGTAAATTACACTCGCAACGAAGTACACTAAAAACGCAGAACGAGAATCACACAGTAAAAAAATATTTTCAAGCGATTATTTCGATAGAATCTTGTATTCCAGCTACCAAGATAAAAGTGTATAAAATTTAGCGATAACTACTTTATAATGTAGAAAAATTAATAAAACTTTGAAATCACATACTGTTTGCAATGATTAAAAAAATCAACATTTTGTAAACTGCTTAGACTGCCTGCAAATACGTATTGCGATAGCACGGGGTTTTTGTACTAGATGTCGCGCCAAACTTATTTGTCGTTATAAATGACTTCTCTCAATAAATATTGGGGTTGAACAAGCGATACGAGGAAGGTAAATAACACATGCTTTACCGTCTTGATGCGTAAATAAACATAATAAACGTGTGTTTTAATTTTCTTAAATTAATTAACAAAACTACTTTCGACCTTTTAACCTTAACAACAACTGATAGAATCATTCAATAAAATATAATAATAAATATATACTGTTAAAATTCGGGAGATGAAGTGCTTAATTTTAAAGTACAATAAACTGTTACTTTACAGTCGCAAATAGATTCAAAGACAGTCGGAGAAAAATAAATATTTCTCATATAAATAAATAAATGTCATTAAATTACCAAGTGGCCAGTTATACTGATAGTGTTTTACTACTCCTATTTAAATATATTAAAAAGGAAGTGGCATTTGGTATAAATTAAATTTTTTACCTATAAGTTTACTACAAAATCTAGAAAAGACACTCCTGTTTTTAAATTTAGGCCAATACCAAGCGACTTGTTTGAAATTTATTATTGAACAGCAAAAATAAATGTGCAATTATATTTACGTAATTAAGCGTTTCTTAATCAAACCATTGCATATTTAATTAATTGTATGTGTGAAATTTAAAAAAAACACCGGTTTCTTCGTGTAAAATGTTTTAGTTACATATAAATGAAGTTAATTTTCAAATTTTATGGTTATCACTTTGCTATATTTTCAGCTCGAAGGATATGTAGTGAATTGTGCTAATCAATGAATTACAGTAATTAACCGACATAACGTTATTTTTTTTATTTTCGTTTGACGTATATTTGTAGAAAGAGGGCACTTGAAGCCTTCCCCCCTGCGAGAATAATTTACTTATAACTTAATCTTAGGTTTTTCCAATAACGTCATTGTAAAAGTCTATAACATCATGGGTTATTACACAATTTATTATGTAATCAGATGAGCTAAACTAAGGACTTCGGGACCTAATCTCTGAGGCACAACTACGAAGATAATTACTTAACCAAACACAAATATGCAACGTAACCACCCCATCAATTAATGCATCTGTTATGGTAGATAAACTGATGCTTTCATCTCGATATGTTTTCGTCCTGATAGTAAAGGATGGTCGCGATGTTGTATTAGCTCATATTTACTTTGAATTCTTGTAAAGTATCTACTAATTTTTTAAGTGTAAATGGAATTAAATCAATCATAATTATAAATTAAAAATCAACAAATTGGTGGAATTTGATGGTAAACGATAAAGAATAACAAGAAATTGGATCCATATTTAGTTATCTCAGTAATATTTATACTCGGTGTCTAAAAACTAGTCGGAATTTTTCAATGTAAATGACGCGGGCAAACCGTCGATTGCTAAATGAGAATTGAGCGTATCAAAAGGATCAATTAATACCATTTTGAAAGATGTTTTGGGCCTCAAACGTGTCAAGTTTCGATTGGTACCAAAAATGCTGAATTTTCTTGAAAAACAGCGTTGTGTTGATGTGTGTGAAACAATGCTCTCTGACTATCAGGCGGTTTATAAACGCATTATTACGGGAGATGAGAGTTGGATCTACGGTTACGACCCCGAAACAACCGACCAATCGAGTGAATATCGTGCCATAGGTGAGGCAAGACCAAAAAGGCCGCGTCAAAGTCGCTCAAACATCAAGGTGATGTTGACAGTTTTCTTCGATTATTGTCATTCAACGTGAATCAGCGCGCGCTCTGAAGGCTATACCGGAAGAAGACTTTTGGCATTCTTCGAAGATCGGGAGGAGACTATTTTAAAGGGAACGAAATTGAATTAAAAGAATCAATAAAGATTTTTTAATTATAAAACAATTCCGACTAGTTTTTGGACACAGGTAGTATTATAAATTAATTAATTAAAAAAAAGATCGTATATTGATCTATTTTTCAAAATTGTGTTTGAAGGATCTAAGTATAAATTCTTGATTCATTTTATTTATAAGTAACTAGATTTAACTAAAATACTAATTGAGTTCTTTAAAATTATGATAAAATAATTGTCGATTTGTCATTATAACTTTTGTCAAATTTGGACAAATATTTTGAATATGTATGTGCCAATTACTTACTTGATTTAAAAACTAGTTAATTATAAAAAATCAATTAGCTAATTATTTATTTAACTTAATTAATTAATCAATAATATAAAACTATCAAGACTTATTATGCGGGCACTATTTTTTCTACTCTCGTTTTTTTTGGACGTATCTATTTATTTCAATAACAAATAGTATTTTTTTTGGTGGAGTGACGAGGATGATTTTAATTAATATTGAAAACTACAATATTTTTTACACATGTTTTACAGCTTTTAATGTTTATTTATGTATATTTTTGCCTATAACTTTGAAACAGTATCGGAATAAGTATAACATAAACTTTGTTTACTTAACTAATGATTCTTTTTAATAATCTACCATGTATCTCTACACCATTAACTACTGATTCTCAGTGCTACAATTAATTACAGCTTAAAGAAATTTCATGTTTTTATAAAGTACTCAATTTCTTTTAGAATACATATTTACAGTGTCTCTGTGATAACATTTAACTGATCAATTTTATCTCTTTTAAAGCATCTGTGTATCATAATTCATAAATCATACATCGACATTAACATACCTAACATGTTCTTTTTACAATATCTTAGTTTTTCATTAGAAAATCGTGTTCAGTTTGTATCATTTAATGGCTTTAATTCAAAACACATTATCGCAACATTTGGCGTCCCGCACGGTTCTAACTTAGGTCCTCTCTATTTGTCAAAGACCTGTCAAAAGTGATTGGGTGCCAACATTACATTGCTCATATACTCAACGGTTTTATTAATGATTCCTTTAGACAAAAACATTTCTCGTAGTTTGTAAACGACTCTTGCTGTACCCATGATGAATGCATAATTGAAAACTACAGAGCGATCTCTTTTTCATCGGTTTTTCAAGGATTTTTGATAAAGATTTTCATCCACGACTGGTTCAGTATAAGAACACCAACAAAATTATATCATTCGATTAAATCGTTACAAACAAGATAATAAGTTAAAAGTAGGAGGTATTTTTTATGATTTTACTCAAGCATTCGACTCGGTTTCCCACAGTATTTTATTATGTAAATTGGCTCAGTATGATAGAACTGGTGATGCTTAACGTCTATAATAATGTACCCCAAGGTAGTGTTTTATTTTTTTTTAATATTTATAAACGATATTTTTAAGCAATTTTACTCTAATTATACTATTTTGTATGCCGATGACACATCGGTCATTCTATCGGTACAAAGGTTAAGCGTAAAAGCTAACAATTACAAGGTTAATCCAAAACTATTGTGTCGACAATAGCCTTAAATTAAATATTAGTAAAACAGAAATTGGCCTGTTTTCAGCTAACTGCAGTTCTTCCAACTTGGTAGTAAGATCTAAAGACAAAAGCAAACCTAATAGTTCTGCTGTCAAGTTTCTAGAAATACAGGTGAACCAGAATATGACCTCATTTGAACAAATATTTAAACTGACGAAGGTATTGTCGCCCAATAACATTTAATAAATTTAGGACGTCTTGTAAAACAGTATTTTCTGAGCTCAAAATTTTAACTTATACCTTTGTATTTACATATTAAAGGCTATAGAACATTAATATAAAAGTAAAAGATCTCCTAAGATATTAAAATCAAAAATTATATGCAAAACAAGACAAGTACCCGGACGATATATCCGTAGAAATAATAAAACATTTTGACGAAGATATAGTGTTCATTTCTATAGAGACGAGCATTGTTTTGCATTGTATTTAATCGTAAAATAAAATATTACTTTCATCATAATTTATCGTGTAAAAACTGCAACTTTCATTACAGTATACGAAAAACAATTATTACGTTCTCCTTCTGTTATTGCATCACACTTGTTTAATACTATTAGTAATTGTTGTAATATTAATCACTTATTAAGTTTTGTATGTATTTAGTATAATTATATTATGTTTCCTCATTTTTATTTGGAATTTTGGTTTTCAGTATGTATTTTTTACTCACTAATTTCTGTAGTATGTTCTATACTATAATTGAATATTTTTTTTGAACATAAACTATTATTATTATTATTTCAGTTCTCTTTAAGTGAGACAAAATAATTTTTAAGACGGTTATAAACATCCTTTTGAATATATAAGACAAATAATATTAAAAATAATTTAAAATCAAACTTTTTTTGGTATTATTGTAACTATAGTATCATATTAATCTATTATGAAAAGTATAAATTAAATTCGATTGTTGACTTTAAATTGTAAAATCACTTGAAACATTTTTTCCTGCGAATACGTAGAAAAGTCTTGGTTTCCCGCTGTTTACACGTGGTTTTTATTTGTAATGATTTCCTGAAAGGTAAATGTCATATCTGACATCTGCACCTTAATAACCTAGACTAAACGTAACCAATATACCGTGTGTCCCACGAGATAGTTGACATAGACATTTACTGTGTTAAATTAAAAATTAAAGTACAACATGTTTTGGCATGATGCGTACACAATATAACAATGTGTTATGTTGAATACATTAAATAAAACAAACTGATGTGATAATAATGAACATTCAACCGTATATTACTAAAAAGAAATCAGTAAAATAAGTTATTTTTGTGATATTTTATTCATTCACAGAATTGATTTTTATTTATTATCATTGTAATACAATTTTTGTAAAATGAATGTAACATTTTGAAAAAAAGATTAAACTCATTGTATAAAAAATTATTAACAATAGCATTGATAATTTTGTTAATAAAAAAATTACGACAATCTTGATCGAACCCAGATTTTTTCGCATAAATAATTATATAAATTTTACTGTTTTTTAATTAAAAAACGCTTTAAACACTTACATTACCACATAAATTTGTGCTTATTTTTTTATTTAATCAAATATGTTGTGTCAGAAAAAATATTGAATTCAACATAGATGTCAACTTTTCCGTGGGGCACACTGTATAGTATTTCGATTTTATTAATTAAGCCACATTTTTAAATAGTTCGATTTCAAAAATTAAATACATTACAAGCTAATTAATGAGTTAGATTTTAAACTACCTTGACGAAATCGGATTTTGTTAAAAACTGAAACCATGATGTAAAACAAATCTAAGCGGCATCAAACAAATGCAATGTTAAAATTAAAAAGTGTGTATTTTTAATTTCTTGTAGAAAAATAGCTCGCGAAAAAAGTAACCCCTGTAGACCCGAGTGTTGGGAATCCTGTAGAAAACCATTCACTATTGGAGAGTATTAGAAATTGTATTTTAAAGACATACTTTAATTTAAATGACATAAAGATTTGTGTTTTCTTAATCCAAACCTAAAACTTATTAATACTCATGGGTTTTCAAAATCTTAGCCAATAAACGAAAGACGGTATGGATTTTTACGACAGATTTAAAATTGGTTGAAAGTATAGGTAATGTTTATTAATTTTTAACTTAAACTGGTATTTTTTTTAATAATTAATACTTTAAAACTATTCATATTTTTCTGTAATTAAATCTTAATATTTTCGCATATTAGAATTTAAAACTATAATTGAAAAAAAACCAACGGATACGTTTGTTAATTGAAGTTTGCAAAAATATGTACAACTGAAAAACAAAAAATTGGACCCTTGTTTTTGCAAATAAAGTTGCCAAAAAGATCTGTTGTTTTGTTTGTACTCTATTGAAGGCCCTTTTCATTGTAGAAGAAAAGAAATTTAAACTGCTAGATAACATTCATTCGTACACTAAATAAGAAATTATATTCTTATAAATTATAAACTCAATAAATTATTAACCTTCCTGATAACCCTTAATAAAATTAAAGATGAATGTTTCCTGACCCAATTGCTTAAATACGAAATGTAATTTATTTATAATTGTCTATAATTTTAACTTTAATAAACAATCATTAAAACCAGAAATACATAATCTCCCCGAAATGTATAGATACAAGCAGTAGATTTTCTATACGTGATAGTGTTTCCTTTAGTCACCGATAGATGACGTTATGCGTTGGCTTTCCCGTTTCGTCATTGATTGAATATCGCGAAATAATGTTACCACACGACGGAACAACGCAATAATTTAAAAATATTTTTTTATAGTTTTTAATATTCGATTTGTATAAATATTACTAGGATATACTATTCAGTTTGTTTGAATTAATCTTTAATTTTAAATTGAGTGTTAGGTGTGAAAATATTATAATAATGTAACACGTATCGCCTTCGGAAAGTTCATATGCAAATATCTGAGCGTTATGCATTCCGGGGAGATGATGTATTTCTGTTAGTATGTAAAGAACTGTAACAAAGTTAATCTATCAAAATTTAATTAAAAACAACCACCTTTGAAAAAACGTTGATTTTATGTAGCATTTGAGGTATAAACAAATGAAAAACATGGAAAAGATTTAAAAATCATTGAAAATATTACCAAAAAAATTATATTATCGATTGAGAAAACTATTAAGTAGATTTTATTATAACTCCAAAATACATTCAAATGTAATTCACCTCACAAACATTTGAGGTTATACAACTACACCAATGTTAGCGTTTTACTGCTTTTTTATGTTCTAATTAACGTTTATTTTATTAACTTTTAATTTGTTTAAAAAAGTTACAAAATACTTATTTATTATACGTATAGAAAGAAATTAATTGATTATTGCTCAAAGTGTTTACTTGTCTCACGAACGACGCGGAGATAAGCAAAAGTATTACTTATTTCTATGTATAATACGTTATATTTTTAGAACGAATGAAAATATTTGTTTGTTTTTTATACGTGTAAATGCGTAAAAGAGACTTAAAATTCTACATTTTGTTGCTATCATATATAACCACTATCAAATATTTAACTATCGAAATAATATATATTTTGCAACGTATACTTTTAACATGCCGTACTTATAGTCCAGTCACTTTTGACAAACAATAGCCATGAGATGGAAATAATTCATAAAGTTTTGATATTTGGACAGTAAAGTCTCGAAAGGGTTACAAATAAGGGGAAAAAATGTCCACCCTAATCGTGAGTGGAACATCTCCTTATGATCACAAACTACCCCTTGCGCGGACTCGTTAGGACTTTTCCTCATTTAACTTCTAAATAGTTGATCGGACGACAAAATATCATACAACTAAAAATATTCGCTATAAAATTTTGCATAAAAAAGCTTTATATACCATAAAGCTAATTCTTATAGAATTCTCACAATTAGAGTTCAAAGTTAAGGAAAGTTTTGCGAGCAAAGGAAAAATTTCTTTCGTACGCAAATAACACTGAAACCGTTGTTTTTACGCAAATAATGATAAAAACCAAAACATTTTTTACAAAGTACATGTTTTATAATTTTTTATTTCATATTCTTCGCCGACTTTTTTAATGTTTTAATTGAATTTCTGTTTTTGATCTGTAATTAATATAATTACGCCTATTTGTGACGTCATTATGCTGTATTACTATAATTTTTTACGCATTTTTTCAAATTTTATATTAAAATTCATTCTGTGTTATATTTCTAAAATTTTAAAAATTAAAAAAAAAATTGAAGTGGAATAGGCTTACAAAGGAAACCACTCGAAACGAGTAACAATTACGGAATGCATTTTTGCAAAAGAAGCGTAAAAAGTCGGCAAAGAATAGAAACAAAAATTTAAGACATATACCTTGTAGAAAATTGTGTGCTCTTAAATTTTTGTTCTTATCATTATTTGCGTAAAAACAACGGTTTCGGAATTATTTGAGTGCGTAAGCGATTGTTTTCTTTACGCGTTTTACTTCTCTAAACTTCGAACAATTGTATAATAATTTTACAATTTTATATAATTTTATAATACATATTACAATAAGAATTAGCTTTATAGTATACGAGACTTTTTTATGCAAATGTTATAGCAAATATTTTAAGCTCTATAATATTTTGTCGTTCGAGCAACGATTTAGAAGTTAAATGAGGAAAAAATCCGAATGAATCTGTTCCAGGGGTAATCTTTCTTCCAAAAAGAGATGTTTCATCCACAATTAGAGTGAAAACTTATTTCCTCTTATTTCTAATCTTTTCGAAAAATTATTGTAAAAAATTAAAATTATATAAATTATCTAATTTGCCTGAACTGTCAACTTAATTGCGAAAATTCTATAAAAATTAACTTTATCACATATTAGACTTTTTTATGTAAAATTTTATGGCGAATATTTTTTGTCCTATGATATTTTGTAGTCCGTGCAATTATTTAGAAGTTAAATGAGGAAAACTCTTAACAATTCCGCGACAGAGGTAGTTTTTCGTCCAAAAAGGGATGTTCCACTCACGATTAGGGTGGGAACTTTTGTCCTTCTTATTTCTAACCCTTTTAAGAATTTACTGACCAAAAATTAAAACTTTATGAATTACCTAAAGTGAATGTGCTACTATCTATAAATGCAAGATTAAATGAATATAAAACATTAAAAAATGTCAAAACGACAAAGCTTTCCCCCGTCACAGAAAAAATTTATTGTTTTTGACGAACCAAAACAATTTTCAATTTATACTTTCTATGTTAAATGTCAATTTTTTTATATTCTTGTACATATTAGAATAGAAAATATATTTTAAAAAATGAGTTTGATTTTTCCAGTTAAGTTTTATATTTTTGTGTTTTTTTCAAGGAATTATCCTATGATTGAAGTGAAATAAAACTGCCTTTATAGTATTACCGACGTTTTCCTTCAAACAGCTGTGGCAACAGTCAGTTAACATTGATATGGCTTCATTTGTTTAAGGCGGAACGTTGGCAATACTACAACTGTAAAGACAGTTTTGTTTTATTTCCATCTCAGGAAGGTCCTTAAAAAATAAAAGAACATTGTATTGCTATATTTGTTTCAGTTTGAAAATATGAATTTTTAACGTCCGCTTCCATTTTTTTATTGGCTTATAATTTTTCTGATTCGTTTAAATTTAATGGATCGTGAAATCCGTTATTAACAAATTTCAACAGAGTGTAAGTGGTTTAACAAGGTTTAATTTAAAATAATGTAATTAATAAACAAAGAACATTCATGATTAATCACCTAAAATTTATTTATTTATTTTATTAAATAAATTACATAAAATAATCTACAAGAAAACATTTAATTTTATTAATTTTGTTGCTGAGTTAAATTCTAATTTTTTTTCGCATAAAGCTATTAATCACTAGGCAAATGATGGTGTAAAAATCAACACGTAATTCGCTAAGGGATTTTTTTTAAATGTTTGTGTAACACTACAAGTGGATTAATTAATCAATTGCAAAATTAAAAACCAACAAACACGTTTATCGTGACAAGTTTCTTTAATTTTACCACAATTAGTAAATAATCTTAACATTGCATAATTTTGTCGTGTCTAAAGATTTTAATTTTGAGTAATGCTTCCCAATTTTTTTATTCTTTTTTTTTTCAAAGAAACCAAATTCTACAGATATATTACTTTGCGGTTTTAAATAATAAACAATTAAGTTTGCAAATAAGAAAAACTATTATTAGCGCCGAAACTTGGAATAAAAAAAAAGAAAAATGTTAGAAAATGTAAGTTATGCATAAGAGTTAGAGTTATAAGTTAGACGAGTTATGTCATCCTTAAATAAAAAGTAAAAAGTGGAAAGTTCGATTAATAAAGAACTGTTAGATTTAAGCGTATAATGTTATTTACAAAAGTATTCATACTTTTATACAAAATTTGAAAATGTAATAATATACAGGGTTTCCCATTTGGAATAAGGAAGTTGACATCTACGTTCGGTATAACCGGAAGAGCCGCCATCTTAAAAATATTTTACATGAGTGTCCTTTAATCTTGTAAACACATTGCCAAATTTTAAAATGTTTGGTGCCAGTTTTCCAAGATATTTCTAATTGACCCTTTATCTGCCGCACTCTGTATATTTGAATATGTTTAAGTTATTATATGAATGCAATATTTGCAAAACTTAATATTAATTAAATCTTAAAAATTTAACTGAATAGACGCGTAGCGACTGGTGAAACTCCCTGTTACTCACGGTGTTATACATTGTTAACTAACATTCTTCAGTTTTAATTAGAAATGCATGTATAAATAAATTAAATTGCTATAAACTAAGAAAATGCCAACAGTTAAAAGTAAGGACATGTGTGCGTTTACGTGCATATCGCTATCTAAAGCAACAGCTTCAATGCCTTAAACACGAGTGTCGATAAAGCCAAGTAAAAACTTGTACAGAAGCATTACGCAACGAAAAGAACACCTGATGCTGCATTTCGCTCTTATTATGAGCTCATCAGAGGTGTATACTAAGTGCGGTATACAACTTACAAGACGGCGGTTGGTCTTTTAAACTCTCGTGGAGTAATGAATATAAGCAAAATGGCTTTATCGACACTCGTGCGTTTAAGGCATTGAAGCTGTTGCTGGATAGCGATATGCACGTAAACACACATGTCTTACTTTTAACTGTTGGCATTTTCTTGGTTTATACTAATCATAGTGTCAATGTTTTACACGAGATGTCGTCAGACACACATTTTGCTTAAATTGCTATATTTGTAATGGGAAACATTTTTGCATTCTAATAATGTTGTTGTTCGTGTTTATATATGAACTGATGAACGGTTTCTGAACAGGATACATGTATTATTATTATTTTTATAATAATAATAATTTTCAACGATAAATGTTAATATATTCTTTGATTATATTGTGTTTATGTAATTGTTAAAGCGGAACCTGAGGTTTTTCCTTACCCTTCTTCCCCTAGGAAGCCTCGGCAGAGGAGTACCTTTTGGCTTTAAGCATTTACAAAACTTTCTCAAATTTGATCATTTTGTTTAAAACGAATTAACGTTTAATATAATTTACGTTATCACGATGCTTGTGCTTTATTTCATTGCTGACATTGCTACATTTATCACTTCACTCTAGCGGTTGTTAGGGATTTTATCTTGGATTTAACGTAGGTATTTTAGTTAACTTTGGTCACTTTTCGATCGGCCAAGTTCGCTTCGCGTTAATTGCAGACTATTCACATTTTGCTTTTGTAATGCCGATAAGGATACGTCATCATATACCTAAGTGTCAAAGGCAGTTTGGGCACATGATCGTATCCTTATCGGTATTTGCATTTGACATACGTAAAATAATTTACTTATGAACGTTCCAAAGCAAACACAACATTACGAAAGTGTAGTCTACGATAATATACTGCAAAATAAGTGTCACAAAAAAGAAACTAAGCACACGTTTTTTTACTTACTTTTTACTCTAAATTTGTTTAAATAATAAACATAAAAATTTGAAGTGATCGTTGTAATAAATAGCTGCTTTAATTATTAAAATTTTTTAATTCCTAAAACAGTACGGAAATAAACTTACTTTGGGCATCGTTACAATACGCTAACGAAGCTACCAAAATTACGATAGGAATAGAAAAAATCTATTTTGAAAATAAAAATAAATCCACTCTAAATTTTATATAAATAAAGTGTCCCCAAATCACTTTACCGTTTCTAATTCATTTATTACTTCAATTTTAAACGTTTATTCTTAATTTCAGTAAAAAACTTGTTAGTTTGAGAAAGTTATTTAATTGATATTTATAGATTGTAGTTTTAGACGGAACCCAATTTAATTAAAAACTATCAATTATACAAATATGTTCGGATTGGTTTATTCGTTTTTCATGATTTAGTAATTTGCGAGGAGGGGGAAAATTAAGATTAGATCAATTTTGAGTGGGAATTTAAAGTGAATGTATCGAAATGATTCGAACGTCTCTTTTCGGTAATAATAAATACTTTGTAGTTGTTATTGTGCTTTAAAACATAGAATGCAAAAAATCTTTATCAATTAAACTGACAATTATTATTGTACTTTTAAGATTAAGATAAGAAGAAAATTAAACATTGTAGAAATTAATTAAACGTAATTGTTTAGAAAAAAATATTAAAATACCAACTAAAATTTAATGTAATGCATACGGTAACTGAATTAGACCTCAAACAAAGTGTTACTGATTCATGTATCAGAAAAGAAGCTTGGACAACTACGAACAAAATCATTCGTTGAAATACTTTCAATTTAATAGTTATTAAATATTTTAAAGAAAAAAACACCAAAAATTATTAATTACAGTCAAAATTAGTGTCAGGCGCAGAGTAATAAATACAATGACCGGGAATTTTTTGAATATCTTCTAGCAAAAAAAGAACAATCAGATTAAATTTAATTGCTCACATCATACACATAAATATTAATGATTATTATCCGTATGCAAGTGCATCCTCTAAACTAAACGGTAGTAAATAGAATGTAGCATTAGGTATGTCCAAATAGAACCTACATTACTATGAACATTAACTAATTAACGTCTTAAATTTGGTTAATTTAATATGTGACAGGAAAATAGGTACAGATAATCTCTTATTCACAGCCGAAACCTAAACCTTCATTCTTTATACTGAAGGTTAATTTTAAAATATTGTACCAATTGCAATCGAATACATAATTAGTGATTATTATTTAAAGGCTACATTAAACTAATAACATTAACGCACAAATGGATTGCTTTCATGCTATATATTTAATAAAATGAATTGACATGCAAATAGTACATCGTTTATATTGATTAAATCTAATTTTCAAGAACTAAAATATTTTAATTACAAACATCTGCCTTGAATGAAAATGATTTTTCAATGACAAATGCAAATATTGTTAAAGGATTAGTTTTTCATTCTTCCGTAACGAAAATGTTTTTAGTTCCAATTAAAAAATTCAGACTATGTCGCTACAAAACACACATCCCGCGAATTACTAAACAGAGAGACTTCTATTTAATAGGCGTTAATTGTTAATTATCGTTAATGAACTATAAAAAGTAAACTATTTACGAGTACTATCAAATGATTAGATTAATTTACTTTTGTTTGTTATTTACAGTTACAGAGAATAACCTTGAGGATCCAATTATGCTTATTTTGTTTGTAAACATCTCAATGCATTTTACTACTAATTAGAATTAATGCCAAATTTAATGTGCAATTATTATTGTTAGATTAGAAACACAATAAAAAAATGTTAAAAAGACGCAAAAGCTTCTATTTCGTAATAGTTATTTACATTACAGTGTGGAAAGTAGAATTTTACGTCGTGACAGCTTTGATTCATTAGCTGGAGCGCAGTAAAATCACTTTACACAAAAATTTGTATCTTCAAAAAGTAAAAAAAGAAGAAGATTATTTCTACTAATTTTAAGTACGCCTGGCTGTTTAACCATACACCACCTAATATGTGTCACTAATTTGTTTAAATGACGTATAGATGGCCTATCAAGAGCCTATGGGATAGAATAGCTACTGTGACACTGAAAATATTTGATAAATGCACATTGAAATGTATTCAATGCTACGCTCCAACATCAACACACCCCGACGAAGAAGTGGGTATGTTCCATAAAGATCTAGTAAGAACTATAAATAGCGAAAAAAAACACGTACACTATCATAATGGGAGATTTCAACGCAAAGTTGGGAAAACGACAAGGACGAAACAGAAGAAAATATAGGATACTTCAGCTTCGATGAAAGAAATGAACAAGGATCAACACTATTAGACTTTTTGTCAAACAATAACTTGTATGCAATGAACTCATTTTCAAAAAGAAAAGACAGAGGAAGTGGACCTCGGTAAACCAGATGGCAACACAAAAGAAATGAAATAGATTACATTATCACTTTCACGAAACAAATAATAAAATATGTCAGTGTACTTAACTCTTTCAAAATATCAAGTGACCACCGCTTGATAAGAGCAAAAATAGTAATAAACCACAACTCAGAACCCTTAAGAAACAGATAAAAAGACCAACATCTATCGATCTGAGAAAACTGAATGAAAATAGAGAGCATACAAGAACAAAACTAGAACAAAACTGAGACAAATCGGAAACAACACTAAAATAGAAAAACTATCACAGAACCTAACAAAATCAATAAAAGGAAGTAGCTGAAAAGGTAGCAAAGAAAGACTCGAAAAAACAGATAAACTCAGTAAGAACACAAGAGATAATAAAGCAAAGAAACAGACTATCGAGAGAAAACGACATAGCAGAATTCCGAAGAATATCCAAAGAAACACGGAAACAAATTAGAAACGACACGAATAAATACTACGAAGCTGAAATTGAAAAGGATGTTAGAGCAAAATCGAAACATGAGGTGCTTAAGAAAAGGAGAAGGAAGAAAGCAAATTATGAACCTCAGAGACAAACAAGGAAGAGATACAAGAGACAGAGAAGAAATAATGAAAATAACGGAAGAGTTCTATAAAAGTATGTACACTTCCCAAAACTACAAAGACCCAGAGTACAAAACAACTAAAACGAGAATATTAAATATTGGATCCGAGGATATACCTGACATTACCACAAACAAAGTTACGTTAGCGCTCTCTAACATGAAAAATAATAAAGCACCAGGAGAAGACGACATAACAGTGGAACTTTTAAAAGAAGGTGGAGAAGAGACGATAAAGAGGCTATGTGAGCTATTCAACGAATGCATAAAAGAAAGAAAAATACCAAACAGCTGGAATAATGCAATTGTAGTTTTAATATACAAAAAGTTGAAAATGCAAGGCATTTTCGCAACGAACTTTCGTATTATCCAAATATGGAAAGAATGGCAAAGTTATAATTAGCGCCAATAGACCGTCATTGCTAACTTTCTGAGTATCCAAATATGTGCCACACATTGATTTTGGACATATTTGGATTTTGAAATAAACTTAATTTCCCGAGGGCATCGGGTATCTGTGCCCGATTTTAAGGGGGATAGGATATTTCAACTCAGCTATGCCAGAGGAGTCTAAATATATGCCACACATTGATTTTGGACGTATTTGAAATTTAATTTTTTCGACGGAATATCGCGGGGGCTCGGCGTCCCCGTTGCCCAATTTTAATGCACATCAAATCTTAAGCTTTGTACACCAAGCTGAATCGATTGATGTATCACACAATGATGTCCGACCATTAGAAAGGCCTCGGACGGACGCACACACGGACACACGGACGACAAATCGATTTCATAAACGAACGAAGTTCGTTGAAAAGGGAGATAGGACCAACCTTGATAATTATAGACCTATAAGCTTATTATTCCAAATCCCAAGGCGACACTATCTTGCCGAAGCTATTCAATTTAGCCCTCGAAGAAGTATTCAAACACCTAGAATGGCAAGATAAAGGTATATTAATAAATAGTAACAGATTAAACAACTTGAGATTTGCTGATGATGTAGTAATAATAACAGATAACCCGACAAAACTACAGCACATGCTAAAAGAATTAAATAAGGCAGTTAGTAAGAGACTAGAGAAAATCAAACCACAGAAATATATAGAAGAAAACGATTGGCGTGGGAGCGCATTTGGCAAGCTTGGACACACTCTCAAAATAAAAATATCCCCTTAAGATTGAGATTACGACTTTTGATCAATGCATACTCTCAGTGCTGACATATGGATGCCAAACATGGACTTAAGCTTAAAGAAAATACAGTAACGCAGCGAGCCATGGAAAGGCAAATGATCGGAATATCATTGAAAGACAAAAAGAGCAACGCTTGGATCCGGAAAACTACGGGAGTAAAAGATGCCATCGAAACCATTACTACGCTAAAGTGGAATTTTGCTGGACACATAGCAAGATGTAAAGATCTAAGGTGGAATAATACAATCCTGCACTGGAGGCCTTACGATGGCAAACGAAAGAGAGGACGGCCACTAACACAATGGACAGACGACCTGAAACTGACTGCCGGGTTTAATTGGACACGAGAAGCTTAAGATAGGAGCCGATGGAATAAAATGAGGGAGGTCTATGTTCAAAATAGACTGTAGAAATGGGCCTTTGAGATTGAGATTGAGATAGATGGCGCATTTTTATTTATTTATTTATTCGTATGGTACATTTTAAATATTGTATTGTGATGTAAGTGTTATGTATGGTGCCCCAGAAGATCAGTATAAACCTGTACAGTGTGGTGACGAAACCGTGTGCAATAATGGATTGGTTCGTCTTGGCAAAGAATTTACTTCAAGGTTTAGGAAAACCATTAAAACCTAAACATGCTGTTACGTCCACGGTTAGAAAACCAAAAGACATATAACTTAAATGAAAAAATTGTTAAAAAACTAATTTCACGGAATGAGATAAAATGACTAGGCAAACTTTAACAATTTTTAAAGTAAACACAATAATAAAATAAATTACCTTGCGGAGAACTGTGATGCGTTAAATCAAACGGAATAGGAATTAATGAAAGATTATAACAGAATGAGACCTATTCCAACAAGGCCATCACACCCCTCCTCAGGTGGTCAAACAAAGAAACAAACATGTAAAACAAAATAACAATAAATAAAGCACGAATTTCAAAATATTAGTTCAATGGCGCACACGAAATGTTTAAAATAAATAAATTCAAAAACGTCGTATGTGACAATTAATTAATGTCAACGCCTCAACGGAATTTGACATAAGATAAATTAAAGAAATTCAAAGTACCGTTGAGTAGTCCTTTGCAATTCTTGTTTTGAAGAAATTTAAGTTCCTGGTCCTCCCAAGTTATATGATTTTCCAGGTTTTCGAGTTACCATACACTCCAGAACCACTGTTAATTGTGTAATACAAATTCCATTCTGGTACCAATAATTTAGTTATTTAATTTAACTAAACTAAAAAAAAACAATTGATATTTTTCTTGTATCAATGTATATATTTATAACAATATTTGTTATAAAACAGTAACTCTCGTCTTCAAACATAAAAAATAGAAAAATGTTCTGACTTTTTCTAAAAGAATACAATTTTTTCTCAAAATCATAAAAATCAACAAAACTTGTCATGGCAACAATAACATATCAAACCTAATTACTACGATCTAAATTTAACATATAATATAAATAATTCGGAACGAAACATCCCGCCGGCCAAAATGTCTCACATTTTTTTTTTAAGAATTATTAGAAGTTACAATAACTGTATCCTTTTCGCCTAGAAGTAAAAGAGCAAGTTTTGCAATGGGCCTAGTAATTTCTCCAAATTTAGTGAGAACTTTAGCAACTCTGGATATGGAATCTTTACCCGGAATTAATTTTACTACTCTACCCAATCTCCAACTTGTTGGGGGGGGGGGGTAGGATGATCATTAATGACTACAAGCGTACCTTCTTTAATGCTCATAGAATTTGTACACCATTTTTTCCTTTGTTGTAGTGTATTGAGGTAATTATCTTTAAGAAAAATGCCAACAGTTAATTGTAACGACATGTGTGCGTTTAAAGTGCATAGCGCTATCTAAGCGACAGCTTTAATGCTTGAAACACACGTGTGTCGATAAAGCCAAGTAAAACTTGTACAGAAGCATAACACGCAACGAAAGAACACCTGATGCCGCATTTCGCTCTTATTATGAGCTCATCAGAGGTGTATACTTAAGTGCGGTATACAACTGAACAAGACGGCGGTTGGTCTTTTAAACTCTGGTGGAGCAATGAACATAAGCAAAATGTGTGTCTTACGACATCTCGTGTAAAACATTGACACGTATAAATAGTATAAACTAAGAAAAATGCCAACAGTTAACTGTAACGACATGTGTGCGTTTAAAGTGCATAGCGCTATCTAAACGACAGCTTTAATGCTTAAACACACGTGTGTCGATAAAGCCAAGTAAAACTTGTATTCATACGTGTCAGTTTTACACGAGATGTCGTACAACACACATTTTACTTATATTCATTGCTCCACGAGAGTTTAAAGGAGACCAACCGCCGTCTTGTACAGTTGTATACCGCACTTAAGCATACACCTCTGATGAGCTCATAATAAAAGCGAAAATGCCGCATCAGGTGTTCTTTGTTACGTGTTATGCCTGTACAAGTTTTATGCTGGTTTTATCGACACACGTGTGTTTCAAGCATTAAAGCTGTCGCTTAGATAGCGCTATGCACCTTTAAACGCACACATGTCGTTACAATTAACTGTTGGCATTTTTCTTAGTTTATACTATTCATACGTGTCAATGTTTTTACACGAGATGTCGTAAGACACACATTTTGCTTATGTAATTATCTTTCCAAAGCTTCCTAGTAAGATTGGCAAAGCTTTTGAATAGCTTCCCAGTGAGACAAACAGGTTTAAAGGAACATTTGTAAAGTCATCCGAAGGCAAACACATAAGAGGTTCATTAAATAAGAAATGTCCTAGCTTTAAAACAGTTAAATCCGAAGGGTCATAAGAGGTCGGATATAGTGGACAGGAGTTATGTATAGCCTCTACTTCAGTAAGTAAAGTACTAAATTCCTCATATGTCAAAATCTGCTTACCAAAAAGCAATTTTTTAGTAGATTTAATCCCAGCCTCCCAAAGGCCACCAAAATGAGGTGCACAAGGTGGATTAAAATGCCAATTGATACCATCAGATATCAAAGCATGAGCTACTAAATTATTATGATCCGATAGTTCAGTTAGGTATCTATTAGCACCCACAAAATTTGTTCTGCTATCACTGTACATATCCGACACCCTACCTCTACGACATATAAATCTTTGGAGGCCCGCTAAGAACGTAGCAGTCGATATATCGGATGCCAGCTCCAAATGAACTGCTTTGGTTGCGAAGCAAATAAATAGACAAATATACACTTTTGCGTTATTTGACCTCCTCGACGACTAATAGAAATAGAGTAAGGACCACCGTAGTCGACTCCACATTTTCAAAATGGTTTAGATGGAGTAACACGGTGTGAAGAGAGGTCAGCCATTACCAGATTTCCAAAGATTGGATTATTACGGAAGCAATTAATGCATTTGCTCAACTGTGATCTAATTACACGTTTTGCTGAAACAATCCAAATCTTCTGTAATAAAATTGCCAACAAGTCTTGAGGACCAACATGATTGTACTTTAAGTGGTAATGATTAATGACCAATTTAGTTAAACTATGTTTCGACGGTAGCAAAAAGGGTACTTTCTATAATAAGATAATTCTGATTGAGAAAGTCGGCCACCTACCGTTTCCTGCAACAGAATTTCCTGATCTATAACCTCATTTGCAGGAGATTGTTTCTTGCTCCGTAAGTTAGCAGTAATTTGTAACCTGTAGGTTTCTGAACTCATCATAATATCCTTTTAAGTCTGAAACAATAATTTAAGTTCACCCAAGCTTTCTTCAGAACTCTCTTTTGCCAAATCAGAAAGGCAGTTAATTTCAGAAATAACATTGTCTCTCTGTGCTTTGAGAAGTTCTAGTTTCGACGCCATAGCAAAGTCGTAAGTAAATTACGAAAGCAAAATAGTTAGAACTAATCACAAAAAAAATAGGTGGTTAAAGAAAGCGAAAATGAGCTGGGTCAATCACTAGATAAAGAGCAAAAGTTCCCTTTATCCGGCTTGAAGGACCAAGCTTATTTTATCTAATTCCGTGAAATTAGTTTTTTTAACAATTTTTTCATTTAAGTTATATGTCTTTTGGTTTTCTAACGGTGGACGTAACATTTTGGTCCTTCGAGCCGGATTTATAAGAGTAATCAAAGCAAGATCAAGGTAATATGTAGAAATTCCTTTACCTTGATGTTTACTAGGTACTTTCTACCTAGCGTTATTAATAAAACGCAAACAACGAGCTATTATCTTCTGAAGTTAAGCGAAAGAAGAGTATTTCTCGAACCAATAGGAAGTAAATTTATTTTTTCTGAATAAGTAGTGACTTGGATTGTTCAAGATTCTCAGACTGACTGAGGATGCGATGAAAAATCAGTAACAAATCTGACAGGCCAATTAATTTCGGATTCACAAACCATTTAGGACCCTCTACCCAATCTTTGTTCTGAGAAAAGCTTAAAGGACAAGTTCTTCTAGAAGCCAACGTCTACTATGTTATTTGTTGTACGACGCATGAGCCCAATATTTGGATGGTAAAACTTTTATGCAGTAACACGATTAGCAACAAATGTCTTCCATCTATGTGAGAGTTACTAATCCAGTACAATGCCACTAATCCGAATCTGTTAGCGCTAATATATGTACTGGTGGGTGTGGTAAAAAATCTAAGTGGGGCAACCTTGGTCTTAGAATATAAAAGCCTAACTCTTACATTAGTTTTGTTTTCTGACCTGATATATATGCAGGCAGAATATCCTTTTCAGGATGCGTCTGAAAAGCAAACAAGTCGAAAAGCTTTATTGATTATTACTTGACGTGGAATGGAAATGACTGGCGGGACCTTGAGTTCTGACAAAAACTGTTGCCAGTCGTTCTCAATTTCTTTAGAAGGAGGTTCATCCTAATCTAATTTTGCTAATCACAGTAGCTGGATCAAATGTTTAAGCTTCATCGTCAAAGGAGATCAAAAACCAAGACGATCAAACCACCGAACGACCTCAGAAAGAATACGGCGCTTGGTGCAAGGTGCATTTTCAACTACATTAATTTCAAACAAGAATTCGTCTGTTGCTGGTGGTTATTTAATTCCTAACATTTTTATATTAGAACCAGTCTTAAAAGATACGTCATTCAACCGTCGCTAATTTTTCGGAATAGAATGAAGAGCGCCACACATGTCAACCCTTACCCACCCTAGAATTCACATGTAATAATATTAATTAAGTGTGTAATGTGATTGTGTTTTGTGAAATTGTGTTTTCCTAATTATCCGGGACGGTCTTGATAACCAGGTCCGGAAACCAAAGTGGTGATTCTCAGGAACAACATGTTTTTCTTGTTGACCATGGAGTACTCTAAGGTACTGATCACCTTCCATATGTTATATTTGCACGAAAAACCCCTAAAAAACACACACAAAAAAAAAGTTTAAAGAAAATTGACGTACGTTTTGACGTTTAATTCCGGAAACCAATGTGGTGATTTTCAGGAACAACATGTTTTTTTTTGTTGACTATAGAGTACTGTAAGGTACTGATCACCTTCCATATTTTATATTTGCATACATTATCATTTGGTCTGCTCCGCCAACTCTAATTTACATTTATTTTGAAGTTCATTTTTGAAGGTCTTTATGAGTATCTAAGTTATTTTAAAATTTGAATCACAATTTTTCAGAAAAACGTTTTTTATTTACTCGTTCACTGCGGCACATTTTATTTGGGTCGAATGAAATTAAGGAATCGATTGAAATTCCGAATTTATTATAATATTATTTATTATAGAAATCCTAATTTTTATTAAATAATATTTTTATAATGATAGAAGTATTTTTCATATCTAAAATTAACCTTGAAATTACGCTTCTTTTATGTTTTTCTACAAATTTTGCTCATAATTATATTAATAATTAACAAAATGACATATTTCTTTTGCAAACTTTTTTTAACATCTACTTTTCATTTCCTTATTAAAAATCAAAACGGTCTCGTTTGCAATGTGGGAAAAATATCACCCTTTTAATTTCGAATTGTTCAACCCTTCGTTCAAACGTAACATTTTTAAGCTTAAAATATGTATACTTTCAATAATATTTGATATATCTCTATAAAAATTCAACGGAACATACATCAAAGTATATATTTTTTAATAATTATTTTGTTTTACAACTCTTCATTATTAAACTTTTAAATGGTGCATTATTTTTATGCACAGTTGCAAAAACGCGTCTTATTTTAATAAAATTTAAATAGTTTTTTCGTTAAATATAAACTCTTGAATATTCACGAACACATATATGAATATTTTCACTAGCGGTTATCATAGTAAAAACATAATCCATGTTACCTATATTTATAGTTGAGAGCAGTAAAAGATGAGGCAAAAAGCAGGTGAGAATGCTGCGAGAATGCCGAGAGCAGACGTCTCGCTCTGTATGCCTGGAACAATTTGAGCTACAATATAGTAACATATTTTTATTAGATAGATAAATGAGAACAAACTTATGTAATAATGTAAGTGTTCAAAACGTATTTTAATAAAAACACATTTTTATAATATTTTGACCGCGAATAAATCCGAGTTCGATTTTTTTTTTTTTAAATTATTATTGACTAGTTGTCCTGGGCGAGCTTTATGTTACGCAAATAAAAAATTGTTAGCAGTTATCTGTTATCCTCCAGAAGAGAAGCGAAAAAGCATCACTAATTTTAAAAAATCATAGGTATCTTCGAAAGAACGTATCGACAAATTTTTTGTTGAAAAGGCACATCTTTTGGCTACCTTTGCTCTATACATTTCGACTTCCTCAGAAACATGCACACCACTGTTGCGACGAAAAACGACTAAAAAGTGGTAAATTTTGCGTTTTTGTTGTATTTCAACAATTTTATAACATTTTCATATTTATTCACCTTTTAAACCGGTAAAATTACATAATGTTTAATATTTAAGAATACTATAATGTATGTACGTTAAGTAAACAATACTATTATTTCTTCTTATTTACACCGGTTGGCAAGATATCCATAAAACACTTTCAGGAGACCGTCGTCAGTAACGTTGGCGTGGCTTGGGTAGGAAGCGCTCCCATTGGCCAGGGCTGGCGGGCCGGCTGTTACTATGCGGACTGTGGGCCAAACACTGGTAGAATATTCTTTTCTATCTCATATGTTATTTACATTTGAATAATTATGATAAGTATCAGCTGGTGGGGATAACTAATCAATTATCACTTATACAGTTATCGACCGAGGTTGAAAATTAATAAATTATTAATATTTATTAAACATTTGCACTTATGAGCATAAAAAGTAGATAAAAACCTATTCTCAGACCTACCGAATATATATACAAAACTTCATTAAAATCGGTTGAGCCGTTTTGGAGGAGTTCGAGAACAAACACTGTGACAAGTGAATTTTATATGTATATATATATAGATGTTGTTATTGATACAATATATATATATATATATATAATACAATCAGTTTAAATTTTTTCCAAATGTTAAATTCACTTTACAAAATTGTATTATATTAATAATAAGGTTAATAAAAAAAAATACTGCAATCGGAATCGAACTCTAGTTAAAAAGCGCAAATAATCACTAGGTAACAAATTAACTAATTCGTTTTTGAATGCCGCTTAATAATTTAATATCCATTCGGTTAATAAATATTATTTTCCAGGTTTTTTAGTAAAATATGCTTTGAATATTCATTGTGATCACATCAATTTGTTTTATTTTATCTACCCAACATAATACAGTGTATTTAATGTGTAATTGTTCAATTATGAGCTTTCCTACTATTTGTTCGAAAAGAAAGTGGGACACCCTGTATAAATAAAAATTGCGACATGGTTTTGCTTTGGTTATGAGAAGGTTAAACGTAAATTTTACTTACATGTTTGATGCTGCTTGGAAAAGTTTCAAATAAAATAGTAAATATTTTAAATTTAAAATTTAGGTTTACGTGACAAAACTGACAGAATTTTCACAAAAACTAGACTTAAAACTTACGAATCCTTGATTATTCACTTATAAATTCTTAAAATTAATCAGTTCTTTGCCTACAATGTTTTTATAATCAATATAAATTTACAAATTAGGAAAAGAAAAAAATGCAATGGTTTCCTTGTATAATTTTAAAAATCCTTATTTCTTGTACCGGTAACGGCTTCTCGTTATTTATATTTGTTGAGTTAAAATCACTCAAATTCTTGTTTTTAATTATAGTTATCCTTGCCAATTTTGCATATATGTCGATAACCAGTTTTATTTTTTTAAACAGTAAGAATTTCTGGGTTAACAGTAATTACCCTAATCCAAGGCGTAATTGGCGGTTTAATTGCACCAAAACTCAAATACTTAACAACCAGTCACATTCGGTTATTTTTAAAATAATCAATTCGTTTGTTACAAAGAGGATATAATAGTTGCTTTAATAAAAGTACAACCGGAATTTTTAAATTGAATTGGGTAAATAATCAGTACAAGTACCGCATAATTAATTAAATTAAAAAAATTAGTATATGCTAATCAGTAGTGATTAAACTAGTTATACACAACTTACTATGTTGTATGTTTATTTCTAAGTAAAATTTATTACTTTTGATTACGGTGTTACATTTATGATAATTGGATATTTTAATTGCAAATATTTAACGTGTTATGAATTTCAATTATGAGTATGAATCGTATAAATAGTTTAAAAAAATTAACTCAAAACATTGTAATGAATTCAATACTATTGTAAATTTACTCTTTAAAAATGGCAGACATTGTTTAGAAATTTACATCTACTTTTCATGATTATTTAGTGAGTTTTTATAAACTTTAATTTATTTTGGAAGCTTCCTTTGTCAATGTTTTTAAACTAGCTTTTGATTAATATGAATTAGACTTTTATAATAGTTATTCGTATATCAAAAGCTGTTTTACGCTCACCTCTAATTAAAAAAATTTATGAAAAGTAGAACGTTATAGAGTTGTGTTAAAAGTACGAAAAGTGCTTTAAAAGTTACGTTTATATGCCGAAATAAAAATATATTAAAGACAAACACTATTTTTGACAAAAGATTTATAACTGATAAAGGTGTAAGAACGTATAGAAAGTGTGGAACTTTTGATAAAAAAATAATCAATAAGTTAAACAAGAAAAAAAACAATAAAAATATCCGTAAAGATTTCTGGCACCACACTAAAAACTTGAATGCTCGAAAAAGAAGAAACATAATTATCTTTTCAAAAAATTGTTCAAATAAAAGTTATAGATATTGAAATTTCCAACAAAACTTTTTTTGAATTTTTAACATTTTTGGAGGTACTGTTAAAAATTAGTGTCTCGTGATTGTTATACAACAGTAATTAATTATATGGATCAAAACATTGTTTAAAGTTATCTATTGTTAAATTAAGTCCAACATGTAATCAGGTTTACCTACTTTATCAAAATCGGACCAATGGTTTTCTTAATATCGTTCTTACATACGTACGACCAGGCGGCCTCCAGACAGATTTTTTTTTACTTTACGTACTAACTGTAACACGTCAAAAAACGTGCAAAAAGGGTTATTAAAATTTTCGGTTTGGTAACAGTCGTAAACTCTCCATTCACGGACAAATAAAATATACACGCAATGTTTTTACGTTAGGTCAGTTACAACAAGAACTGTTCGTACTGATGTATTTCTAGACAACATTCACAATTAGGAAATAATTTCCGAATGAGCAATTTTAGTTTTTGATTAATTGCATTACCTTCATTTAGAAATAACTGAAGGTAGTCGTTATGTATAAAAACATTACACACAATTACATATATTACCTACATTAAATGAACTGTAACTAATTAATATTTTTATATTTATATCTATTTTTTAAATTTGATAACATAAAGTTTGACTTTATCGGGAATACTATTATTGTCACTTTCAACAATGTATTTTCTAATTTGATTTTAAAATTCTAAAAAGTCAGGCGCCATAACACAAACTAAAAGAAACAGACATATGTGCTGAATATACGTAATATAAAAATCGATTACAAAATAAATGGGATTGCGTGTTAAATAATGAAACAAACGAAAAAAAAAATAAGCAACAAGTTTAATGAATTCAGTAGCTTTTAATCGTAGAAGCAAACGTTTCTTATAAATAAATTATCAAAATTTATTTTTATTAGTAATTTAAATTAATTTAATTTAATTTAAACCAATTGTTTCCAAACCAAAATTGTTTACACAATACAGCAAAGACAATTTTGTGTCTAGAGGCCAGCCCGTTATCCGTCCGTATGTAAACACGATGTCAAGAAATCCACTGACCCGATTCCAAACAGTTTTTTTTTAAATAGAATTTTGGCTAATATATTAAACAATTTTTGAATCCGATGCTTAATTACAGCAAAATTCCGCTCACGTCTTTATTTAATCTTATCAGACAAGGCGAATTAAATTAAAATAATATTTTCGCCAAATTCTATGAGGGAAAAGTTCTTAAAAATTTTATTATCTATAACTTTTAATTTCAAGACACAATTTTTTTCCTCTTCTTAGGGCAATATTACTTATCTATCTAAGTCAATTTTAACCTTAAAACGTTTTCAAGGGAGCAAGCGCACGATAATATTAGACAGAAGCTGTAATACCGGTAGATATATTTTCCAAGTCAGTTTTCTTTGCATTTCGTGCAATTCTACGGAAAATTCTTGTTTACCAACACTTATTAAACATGCATGCACCATTTGTAAAATTGTAATCTCAATTTTACTACACTTTACGATATGGTAAAACCTTGAAAATGATTTTGAATGATATTCTGAAGATGTCATTTATTTTGGCCAAAATTATGTTTTGATTGCTACCTTTATATGATTTTGCATTAAGAAATCACGTTGATGTAAACAAATTAGAATACCTGACATTCCGAGTTATGCTTAAATGGTATATTTTCCCTACAGAGAATATTAATTTTTGAATAAATGACGGTTAATTTAAATCTATCTTATTTTTATAAGATGTGGAGTAAAAATATAGAAAATAATAAATAAATAAAAATATTTTTATTAAAAAACCGAAGCAGCAATAAATTAAATTTTTAATCAAAAATTTTAACTGAATTTTTCAGAGACCACTCAAAGGTTTTGATTTCATTTTCTAAACTATCACATAATAGACTGGCAGATGACGACAGATTTTGCAAAATGTCTTTATATCGTCTGCCTCTTTGCATGTATAAAGTATCGTTCAGGATATACTTCAAAAGCGTAGTTTAGTTGGTCCATTGTCCCCATTTGAGTACTTGTACATATCAAAGTTATTACCTACTCGATTCCGACTATTAGTTGAATTTGATTTTTGTATTTTTATAATCTAATTAACAATATTCTTGCAATAAAATAAAAAAAAATAATTCGTGTGCGTTAACGGGTTAAACTAACATAAAAATTTCGTTGTAGTCTCAAACAATATGTCAATAAATTGCCAACAAGTTTTTGTTGTATATTTTAATGTCTGAACAACGGTTGATAGTACAGCAAAGAAAAGCGATTTGCAAACGTTATATCACGTAGAATCGCCAATAAATATACGCTTTTCAAATATACTCTGAAGCATACTTTGTTTATGCAAAGAGGCAGACGGTATAAAATCATTATCTACGATCTATAGTAATATTTATTTTTTATTTTAAACATTTTTGCTTTGATAAAGTGTTAGTTTTAAATATTTTCCAGAAATTATCAAAACATGGTTGCTTTATTTGTTTATCAGGGATGTGGTTTTGCAATAGATTTTTCTCCACAACCATTAGTGGAGTATAGTAATTCTGAAATTATTTTTAATAAGAATTTTTTGCACTTGAGATAGAATATTAATTCTAAAACAGTTGCTTCTTATAAGTTTTACATGTATTTTATTAATTTAAATTTTTATAATATGAATGAAAAATCGAGTGAATCAGACGTGGTTAAGAAGAAAACACGGTCTGTAATGAAAATTTGATCTACTCGTGGTTCTTGATGCTCGCTAGCACCTTACAGGAATTGAATTGAACTATTTTGAAACTGAATAAATAAGTACTTTGGATGGAGTTCTTATATCCTCCATGTAGCCTTACTGAGTTTACTACTGTTATCAGTGAACATCTTTCTTTAACCTTCATTGTTCCATTTCTAAAAAGAATGCTAGGCTTTTCTCATTAATATCAAACCTGCTGAGAGTTGAATGTCGTCCGTCCATTGCATGGATGAGAGGTCTATAACCCTTTCCCCTCGTATGGTCTATTGTGTATCCTGGCAATATGTCCGACAAAATTGTAATTGAGTTCTGCTATTTTTTCTCACAATATCTTTTAATTTTGGTAGTAACTCCCTTATCATTCTTTAATAATATTCATATCATTTGTCTTTTCATGGTGCGTTACTTTGCTTTAAATATCTGCAGAAACTTTCTTGCAATTGACTCGTCTGAGCTCCATACGTCATTACGTGGCAAGAACGTATTGATCATACAAATTGCTTCTAAGAATTAAAAAGCCGCCTTTCGTTTGTATATCCAAGTTCACTTCATATTCCAAGAATATGTAACTAGTTAGATATTCTATTAGTTGGAACCTAATTGTGATTTAGACATTTTATCTACACATGGTCTATTTTTTTATTGGTCGTTAAATAAAAATTACAGTGAAAGTTAAGAAAATTATATGTGAAGCAATGTGATACAATATTAAATTACTTTTCGAAGTCATCGCCGTTCCCTATTGAAACATTTATCGTAGCTTGTTATCTGGGGCACATTCTATCTATTTATGAACAGCGTTACATGTGTTCAAAATGATAAATACAGGAGTCCATAGCGGGCGATCAAAACGCTAGATAGAGTCGTCGTTGTAACTGCAGTATGCCACCGTGTACTGTCATGGGAAGGACAATTCCTGACAACAACACTTATTTTCTGAATTGCCTTCAAAGACGTTGAAGAGTCATGCTGTACAAAGCTGCAGTGATGATTGTGCTACAAGGCATGAAATCTACCAAAAGTACACTTTTCGGTCATTTGGTGGGAGACTGTATTTTGCAAAGCACGTTATGTGCGTTCTCAGAAATGACAACAGTGAATCGACGCGTTCTACGGGGTAACTAAAGACACTATACAAAGACCTAGCGGATTTTTCTCTTTAACGACCAATTGGACTTTGAAAAAAGATATTACTATGAAAAGTAGTAGAGAACAATCTCAATGTATGCATTTGCTAAAACCTTTGACATTATTGAACATTTGGTACTGCTTTCTGATTGGACTTACTCCTTTGATAGGTATGATATAATTTAATTGTTATTCATTTAGTTCTATTCTTGATAAACAGCTTATATATCTTCGACAAGATAGGTCTTTAATTCTTTAAGTTAACCGTGTCTTTTTTTTTGTAGATGAGTATTACATCTGCATTATTCAAATTACTTGGTACACGGGCTCGGATAACTTGACGCGTTGGTTTGACGACTGAGCTAGGCGGCGACATAATTTGGCGCATATTGATATACTTAGTTTCGACGGGACAACTGTTTACTGTCTACCCTAATTAAGATTAAAAAAGTCATCATAAAAAAATTCAAATTATTGTATAAATTTGATTGTTTTGATTTTAGATAATCAAAACTTCCAAAAATTAAATTGTTTTATAAGTAAAGAAAAGTGACATTTTACTAAGGTGTGCAGGTTTATTTTTACGAAATTATTTTGTATTTAGAATTTAAAAACTTTAACATGACAACAACATATTATAACCAAAGTTATTAAAAAACATTTAAATTGCTACAATGTCCTTTGGTAGTAAATGATTAAAATGTAACAAATTCCTAAAATTTTACTTTTTTAATTTATTTCATGTCATCAAAACTGCTTTTCTATTCAAATACAAAAAGCAAATTATGATGTTTGACAATGGTTGAACAATCGTTTTGGCGCCAGCTGTTGTTGCGCCGTACTGTACCTGCGGCAAGTTCGGCTTGCGCCAAGCTTGCCGCGCCAGGATAGTCACGTCAAGGTGGTCGCGCCAACTTGTCCTAGACCGCCCAGTACATACTTTTTTTGGTTTATTAAACATTTGACACACATGGCTATTGCTATATCTCTTCCTTCTTCAAGCACCCCTTCCTCACCCAACGCTTTATTACGTTTTATGTTTGTTAAGGTATTTTTCAGTTATTCCCTTGTTATTTCTGAAATCTTCTTTGAACCTACATTAATTATTCTCTCTTGTAGCTAGCTGAATTATTTTGGTATGTGGAATTTTATAAAAATCTCCTGCTGTTTCTAAGTTTTTCTATAATTTCGATTTGTTGTCTCCCCTTTGTATTTGAGAACTAGTATTTGCTTCTTGTGGTTGTTTTTTTTTAGTTTTTTTAGTCCTTTTTCAAAAGACAATTATTCTCTTTTAAAAAAAAATGTTAGTTTATCATAACAGTTGTCTATTGTTTCACCCATTAGACTATCTTGTTTTTTCTGATCTGATACATCTTTAGCAGTTTTAGTTAATATCGATATTAGTCGACAAGGACTTTATCATTTTTTTATTTTTTTAATTCACTATTGTATTTATTAGCGTTTACCAATCAATCAATTTATTTGTCCTTTAAAATTAACAAATGAATTAGGCTTTTATCTTTACAAATATTTAATATATTTACAATAGTTAAATTTGAACAAACATAAAAAAACTAAACTTTTCTTTGTCCTTTAACTTATTCTTCTATATTAAATTTAACTTTTATTCTATTTTCATTATTTTCCGTTTTCTTTCTTCCAACCATTTCCTTCTTTTTACTACCTCTTTCATCAGTTTAAACCTTCTCCTTTTTCCCCAAGTAAAATCTTATTTCTTCTTTCTTCCTCTCTCAATTCCACACAGTCTTCTGTAAGATGTTTTATGTTTTCCCAATCATTCCCACACATTCTGCACAATCTCTCTTCATCTTTCTTCCAATACTGATTTTCTTTTTCCTCATTTCCTAATCTAAATCTAGCTATTGTCCTTTTTCTTGTATCGTCAATCCTCCTGTTATGTACTGTGGTATCCTTTCTCCCATTATATCCTTGTAATTCATATTGTATCTTCCTTCTCTTATCTTCATTCTTCGTTCTTGTAGCTGATTATCTTTGTCTCTTTGTGTTATTTCTTCTTCCAACTTTCTTCCTTCTCTTCTTAATCTTCTTACTTCTTCCCTCGCGTAACCTCCTCTTCTATAATATACTTTTCTTTCTTCTTCTCTATGTTTTATTTTTGAAATTCCATCTCCTTCCAACATTCATATAATATTTCATTTTCTTTTCTTTCCTCCATCCTCTCCTCAAACCTTAACGCTCTCCTTCCTGTTTCTATTCTTATCTTCTCTAATTTCATTTCTTCTTCTATTAAGTATCCGGTGTTTCTCTTTCCAGATCTAGTGTCCATCTCAATATCTTTCCTGTATTTTTCTAACTCTTCCCATTCTTTCCATCCCCAAATTTCTGCCCCATACATCATTACGCTTTTAACCAGTCTCTTGAATAACCATTTTCTCCTTTCTATATCATGCCCAAATACTTTTCTCCTATCCCCCATATTTGCCCTATTATTTTGTTTCCTTTCTGTCTTAAATCTTTTATCTGGTCATTGTCTTTATTGTCATATCTTAAGACGTATCTTAGGTATTTATATCTATCTACTTTTTGTTTCTTCCCACCACCATTTGTCCTTCGTCTCCCTCCTTTATTCTTCTTGAATATCATTATTTTTTGTTTTTTACATTTACCTCCAGTTTTTTTTCTCTAAATATCTCTTGGTTATATTTATTGCCTTCCTCATCTCTTTTTCATTCCTTGTAAAGAGTACTATATCGTCTGCATATGCTAAAATTATTAGACTTTTCTTCCCACAGTTATTCCTCCAACTTGACCTTTCCGTAGTTCCTCCTCCAAATCTTTTATATACAGATTAAATAACATTGGGCTTAGTGGACAACCTTGTTTTAGCCCTTCTCCGTCAAAATACTTTCCCTAGTTTTCCTTTACTCTTACTCTGCATCTTGTTTCCATATATATCTCTTCTATTGCTTCTATTATGTCTTTACTTATCCGTTTCCTCTCATCACTTCCCATAGTATCCTTCGTTCCACTCGGTCAAATGCAGCTTTTATGTCTATAAACACCAGAAAAACTTTTCCTCCTCTTCCTATTTCTTTATTTATAACTTGTTTTAGTATGTAGATGTTGTCTATTGTCCCCTTCCTTTTCTAAAACCTGTTTGCCAATCTGGTATTATTTTTTTTCTTCTACCTCTTTTCCAATCTTGTTCTTAATATCTCTCCGTATATTTTGTACCCTACGTTCGTTAAGCTCACTCCTATGTCGTTTTAGCTTCTTGTGTATCCCTCCTTTATAAATTAGACATATAATAGCTTCTCTCCATCTTTCTGGAAACTCTTCACCTTGCCATATCTTTTCTAATACTTTCTCTCTCATTTTTTCCTGTATATTTCCACTGTTCCCCTTGTGTTCCATCAGTACCTCCGGCTTTTCCCCTCTTCAATTTTCTCAAGGCTTCATTCAATTCCTCCTTTCTTATTCCTCCTACTTTTTTTCTTTTTCTTCCATTTTTCTGCTTTCCACTATGTACTTCTCTTCCTTTTCTTGTAGTATACTTTTTATGTGTTTTCCCATGTTTCTTCATCTAATGTTACCTCTCTCCTTTTTCCCTTTGTTTTCTCCACTTTACTAATTCCCATGCCTGCCCTTCATACCTGATTTGCTTGATCTTCTGTTCTATCACCTTTCTATATTCCACTTTTTCTTCTCACATACTTTTTGAACTCTGCTCTTATGTTTTATATTCTTCTACACTTATTTTCTCTTTTCTGTATTTTCTTCTTCCTTTTCTCATTTCTTTTTTGCCCTCTCACATTCTCCGTTCCACCATTCTGTCTTTATTCCCATTTTCTCTTTCTTTTCTTGAACTTTATCTTCTCCGTTGCTTTGTCCATTACATCTATTATATTCTTTATCTCTTCCTCTACCTCTTCTGATGATTCTTGTTCTTCTTCCATTTTTTTCTTATATCTTTCCTTACTTTCTACAGTCCATATTTTCTTTCTCCCCATTCTGCATTTTCATCCCTCTTTAGTTCTTCCTTTCCTATTAAAATTACTTCTATCGGTTGGTGATCCGAGTCCACTTCATCTCCTATTCGTATATATTGTATATCTTCTTTACTAGTATCATTTACAATTACATAATCTATTACTGATCCTCCCCTTCCCTCAATGTATATGTTAATTCTCCTTTATCGTCTTCCTCCATGTTTCCATTTAATATTGTCCATCCTCTCTCTTCACACATTTCTTAAAAGTTTTCTGCCTTGCCCGTTTATTTTTTGTCCTTTGAATTTCTCTTTTTTTGTTCCCCATTTATTATCATCCCCCCCCTTCTTCCCCAATTCTGGCATTGAAATCCCCTCCAATAATGATTTTTTTTCCTCTCTTTCTTTTATTACCTCATCTAAAATTTCTTTAGTATTTCTCATTTCCTTTTCAGTTTTTCCCAGTCCTTTTCTTCTAGCTATGTCTCTATTAACCCCACCATTTTGAAACCCTCTAAATAATTCCAAAAATCTTGTCCTTTATTTTTTATTCCAGCCACACACCAAAATAATATTTTACTCTGTTGCTTTATTGTTCTATGTTTACACTTTTCCCCCACTTTGTTTCTCTGGTTTTTATAATTGTTATTATTTTCTCCTCTCCTCTTCGCCCCCACTTTCTAGTTTTTGAACACCATTTTTAGTTGTCTTTCTCTTTCTATCCACCTTCTCTCCTCTCCGTCGACCCACAGTTTCATGTAATCTATTCTCACCGTTTTTCCTTCTCTTTCCAATTGTTTTGCTTTCTCCCTTATATTCTTTTGTATATCTCTTTCCCTTCTTGTCAGGTCATCATCTTCATATATCCTCGTTCCTTGTAACTTTCTTTATTTTTAAGATACTTATTTTTTCTTCCATATTTTTACCTTTATTATCACTATTCCTTTCTTTATTTCTGTTGCTGCCTCTACTTTCTTCTACTCCCATCTTATTCTTCAAAATATCCTCTACTTGATTCTTCACGTCCATTCTTTCTCCGCGAACCTCTAGCCCTTTAATCACAAAATTTTTCTTTCTTTTTATTAGCGTTTACCATTAGCTGTTTACAGTCTCTTGTATGTTGTTCTGATTTTCATAACCATCGTGTGGTCGCTATTAATATTGCTACAGGTGCGGTGCCATCCAGTACCTAAATTATTTGAGAAGACTAATCTACTTTATTTTTAGTGTGTCCATCTGCATTTTTTGTTGTAGCATAATAATTGTGGGCTACATTGTTTATATTTGTAAAGTGTATTATAAAAACATTATTATTCCGTTCCAGATTTTGTTTTATTTATTGGCTATACTAGTTTTTTACCATGGCATTCTTCAAAAGCTTGTAGAACCAATTTTTGAACAGTTGTTAAATTTCCAAAATTATAATAACAAATAAAACATCCTAAAAACGCAATACATAAAAAAACATTAAAAATCAAAAATTCAAGAAAAGAATATTAACTTAGGTTTTCGGGTGATGGTAACGAGTGTTACCTGCCCGAATACCTACCAATGTCTAAAACTGCCGAGGCATACCTTGCATTAAGTGCCTAATCACATTTTGATGAATTCTATCCCATTCCTCTACGAGTACGAATCTTAATTCTTGTAGCGTCTCTGCACGAACGTCTTTCTAATTCATCCCACGCGTGTTGCATAAGCAACTACGTAGTCGAGAAGAATGTCCCTAATGTAATTGTTTGCATTTAAAGTGCGTCCTTGAAGAATGAAAAGTTCAGCCTTTTCCTCCAACGACATCCTCGCCCAAATCATAACAGACCCTCCCCAAAAATTTTATGGTTAACATAAGTAGGTGCAGAATATCTCTCCCTTGCTTTCTCCAGACTCTATGGCGTCCATCTGGTGCTCGCAACCAAAAGGTGAGTTATCTGAGAACAGATTTCGGCTCATTAGTGTTTTTCCAATTTTGATGCATTCTAGCAAACACTAATCTCTGTTGCTTGTGCTGTCATGCAAGCCTAGGTACCCGATTTAACCTATATACCTTTAAACTATTTGCTACCAATCGGTCTAGGCGCATTCAATAGTGCCACGCACGTTTCTGAGCCTCTGAGCCAGTTCAACTGCGGTTTGGTGACAATTTTAAAGTGACTGAAGAGCCAAAAAGTTATCGTCTCTTGTAAATGTGGACCGCGCGCGACTTAGACCAGAAAACCAAGTGTATCTCGAGGTCTCGCCGAATCATTGAAGTGGTCGACGTACACTTGGCTCGGGCTTTTAATATCACAAACAGTATATCAAACCCTTCGGCCATATGCCACTAAATCTCTCGCGGCCGCAACTTTTCAGGGGTTATTGGCATTTTTTAAAATAAAAATGTCCAAATACAGCAATGCTTCAAAAAACTTGCTCTTTCAGATGCTCTTAATATAAACTAGACTAAACAAAAAACTAAAAATAATGTCCTTAATCATAAAATAACACTTGTTACAAAACTGTGTGACAAATACCAACAATTATGAGTGACAGAACATAAACAGTGAATAAAAACACAAGAAGGAAAAGCAGAAGGTGTCACTTTTTTGTAACTCAGTGCATGTACTTGTTGGAGTATATTGTCACATAGCTCTAAATCACTGTTTTCGTTCAACACTTTAAACGTAGAAGAAAAGGTTTTTGGATATTTTTGGATATTCATTATTATAAGTCGCTATGTCAACTTCTGTAGACTGTTTAACAAAACAGTCGAGATGTTTGATTGAACCAAGTCTTTAAGTTTTTTAACTAAAAAATTTTTTAATTCCCCTTCCCCCATAATTCTTTCATTGCTTGCACTTTATCTCGCAAAATATTTTGGAGCAGAAGGCATCGTTTCTCGTTTCGCATAAAGTGACTGGAATATTGAACTTTCCGTATTTTTAGTGCGTCTTCATTTTGTGTGGTTCATGAAATAATTGTCTCATGTATCCTCTTTCTACTTGTTTAATTTTGTTTTGCTTCCTATCATTTTTCGTGGTTACTTGTTAGATCATTTATGGTTTTCTCTTTTATTTGATTCCGCCTTACTTCTTTGTGTAGATTGAGGTTCTCTTTTTGGCATATCTTACATCTTTATTTCTAGCTTTTTTGATTTTTCTTCTAATTCGGCATTGAATTGTTGTGTGTTGTATATTTTACTCTTTTTTGGTTTGTTTCCATCAAGTTGGTGATTTTCTTTGACGTCCTGGACTTGTTTGTCATTGTTTGTTTGATAGACTTTTTGTTCTATTTTTCTGTAATATTAATTAAATGTGTCGTCTGGTCACTTTGTAAACAGTCCAGTCACCCAGTAGAGTTTAGGTTAGTGTAAAATAGTAGTTATACAGTGGAACAATTAGGTATTGTAGTATGAAGGAATAAAGTACAGAAGTAACAGATGCATAATAGAGGAGTGAAAAACAGATGGTTATTAATCTAATAAAAACGTAAAATTACAAAAATTTGTTAATACTTAAAGTATTACTACAAGAGGGTTAAATCATTTGAAGTGAAATTGATTAGAAATAATCTAGACGCCGGGTTGAATCAGAGAAAGAATTTGGACGAGTCGGGTTTGATGTAGCGTTTATTATTAGACATAGCGTGATCAAACTATACTAATATAGATATTAATGGAAACGTTGTAGGTCAGCACATAGTAATTGGCGTACTATGTGCGGTGCAATCACCTGATATCGTGGTATTATGTGTCGCGCTGAAGACGGCGGCCCGGAATAAAATGGATCGATGGATTCAAACTTCGGCTGGTCTTCACTTGTGCTGGTGCTGTGACTACTTGGCTGGTTCTTGACTGCCCTCATTATTTGGTTATAACTGCACTGGTCTAAACTGAGTTCGTACTTTGAACGCAGGCTCGAACTTGAACTGAACTGTGTGTCAAACTAAATTCTATTGTTGTACCTACTTCGTTTTATACATGCGACGTAGGTTAGTGTGCCGAATAAGCAAGGACGTTAAGAAATGCTGACAAGCACTTGCTTACTTGCAATGATGTTTTGATTTTCGTGTATCCTACATAATACGCGGATGTAGAGTTCGTGTTGATTAGAAAGGGGTTGCTATGTCAACTCCACAATATCTACAGGAAACAAATCACACTTAGATAGATGACTAAACGGTCAACAAATTTAACAAGTAGATAGTTTCACTTACCTAGGATCAGTTATTGCAGAAAATGGAAAGATAGACAAAGAACTAGATGATAAACTGGGAAAGACGAGAAGAATATTTAACATAATCAAGACACTGTTCCTAGGAAGAGAGAAATCCCTGAACAAATGAAAATAGTACTAGTGAAGAAAATTGTTAGACCGACACTATTATATAGTAGTAAAGCTTCGACACTAACTTGAAAATATAAGACAAGAATAAATGCGATGGATATGAGGTTCCTCAGAAAAATAGTATATAAAACAAAAACAGATAAAATAAGAAACCAAACAATCACAGAACAACTGAAAATGCAACCAGTAAACAAAAAACTAACAGAAGCACAGATGGACGGATCGGATATGTATACCGTACGGGTAAAGAAAGGCTGCCAAGAAGGATATTTGAAACAAAAGTAAAAGGAAAGAGGAAAAGAGGAAGACCAAGGAAAACTTAAAAAATAGGGGATAAGAGAAGAGGCACAGAAAAAAAGCATAAAATGGGACGAAATTACACTTAATGGTAGAAAGTCATATGATTAAAATTAATTTTTCCCTATTTTTTTTCAATTTAATTGCCATTATCGGGTTATGATCTGGCTGGATATCTGTCTCGGATAAGTTCAATAAACATGGTGCCACCAAAGAAGATACTTGCATCATTATTTTATGATGTACAAAATATTGTATCGATCATTGTATGAATAAGACATAGATATATGTAAAGTAAAGAGGAAAGATGTACTATACGCGTTATGAATACAGTTACTCAATTGATTTCAATTTCATTTAAGTTGACGTTCTGTCAAATGTGGGTCGCTGTCATTTTGTATTTTCTGTTATTAATTATTGTCACTTGTTACTTTTTAAGGTTAGTATTTCAACTGACAACCACATATCTTGCCAACACTGTTTTAGTTACATTCTAATTTTAACTAGTAACTAAATAGTTAATGCTCAAATTAACTCAAAAGGTTTTAGTATTAATTCATATGCACATACTTATGACACAGGGTTCTTCTTTCCTGCCAAAAAGTTTATCAACGATAATGTTTCAAAATTTGTTCTTTCTTTTTAGCGTTTTGTCGTAAAATTGAATGTTACACGTTTAAAAAAAACTTTCATCGTGTGGCAATGCAGTTCATCTTAAAAATATTTTGTTTTATTGTAAATATTAAAGGTTTATCAGAATTTAAACAGTTCTTTAAAAAATTGAAAAGTTTATTCTACAGCACTGGTTGACTACTTATTAAAAACTTTTTATTGATTTTAATTTTATTATTATTTATGGTCAACCAGCCGACTTCGTGTTGTTTATCATACAGTTTTTCGACCATAATGTGCCTCTTTATGGATTAGACTTTTTGTTATTTTATGGACGTATATGTACGCCATGTCCATGTCAAAACGTGAATTTCAAGAGTAAAAAGTCAAGCAAGATGTACGGTCGGTATCACAAATTCTTTCTGCAGTTCATATTTGTTTGAGTAAAATCATACAGTTGGACCATAAAATATTATATCGCAACTCGTTTTATGGTTTTGCCACAGTTCAGTGGCTCGTCCATAAAAACATAGATTATGAACTTGTTACATAAAAGCTATTATTATCTTCACAAAAATATTCAACGTAAGTTTTAAATTAATTTTACACCAGAATTTTATGAAAATCCTTGTTTTTTCAATTTAAATAAATTATTTACTTACAAATTTGCAATTAAAATGTTTATACTATGAGCTTAATTTAAAAATTAAAATAAATACATATTTTAGCAGGCGTTAATTATTATAATTTATAATTGTATAAATAATTTTTTGCCAATGAATTGGTACTCACATTTGTTGAGTTTTAAACCAATCACATCATCATATAGCAAGAGAAAATTTAAAATTTTTATTTAATTTATTGGTTTGTGTATGTAAATTAGAATACCTACAGTGCCTTCTGTGTCAAAATTTTAGGTTTTATGTACATGCATTTAGCGGTGTAATATGAATTATACTTACAATAACAATCAAAACTATATACTAATTTTGATGACAATTTTTTATTTAACACATTAATGATTATCCATTTAATTTAAATACAGAGGAATTTAAACATTTAGAAAGTTCAAGACACAAAAAATGGTAATCTGTTTCAAATAAATGCACATATAGATAAATGTTTTAGTATATGAGATGTACGCAGGCCAAGTGGGACTCAAAAATGGAGTTTAAAGAATATTGTTGTAAGTTTAGTAGTGTAATGTAATATAGACAACAGCTTAGTATGATATGTAGTATAATATACCTACTTAATTGATAGACGATCTCTTTTCGAATTGTTGACTTAAAGTTTTCCTAAGTATTTAGGACGGGAAGGTGGTGGTATTTTTGTTTTAAAATACCACCATTTTTTCCAAAAATTGCCAGAAATCTTGCTTATTGAATACTGATTCAAGATAAATAATTACTACCCAATATGCATTCAAATGAGTTCTAATTTTTTTTTAATTTTTGTATTTCTTTACTAACGCCTATAATTTTCAGTTTTATTTTATTGACAAAGCACCAATTCCCTTTATATATAGTATATTGGGTGTATTGATTTTACTAATAAACTCACAAAACTGATGTAAATTGTTATAATAGTTGATAATTTTTATTTAATTGGCCGTACAAGTACTAGACTACTACTAATATCAAATTAAATGTATATAACAGACTTAATAATTACCAAAAATTTTGTTAAAACAGTAACTAAATCCAATCAGAATTTAAATGCCCTAAACGGTGTCTACTACTGTAGAATTAGTAAATTCTTTAAAGGATTAACCACTACATTGAAGAAAATACATTAATTTAATAAATGAGTTTTAGATTTCCAAAGGCCGTTCTACGTAATAATCATTTATCACCAACTTTCGTTACAACATTTGTCGTTAAATAGCAATTTTTAATAATTTTTAAGGTTACTGCAATCTATTAACAAAAAAATAATTCAAATAAGTCAATTAAAGGGAGACTTTTAAATCAACAATAAAAATGTGACACATGATATTTTTTATTTTAAAAACTACAGTTGATAACTATCGTGTTTTTTAAACACTCGGTTCTAATCTCAAAATTATCTTTAATTAAATATCAAGTTTTTGATAGGATAATTAACACTCTCAGTAGATAGGTGTATGCTGCAATTAATCAAAAATCAAAGATAAATATGTTAAAACGTGTAACATGCGTTAACAGATAAACATCATTATCATATGTAAATGTCAAGATTAATAATATTGAAATGTAATTGAATATCCGAAGACATAAAACGTATTACAGTGTGTCCATTTAATGTGTAATTATGGGCTTTCAGACTACTTGTCCGAAAAAGTGTGAGCAGGCTTCACAAATAGACTAAAGTTGTACATTTTATATTTTCAGAAAAACGTCGTCAACCAAAGTTAATTTTTTTAATGGGGTGTTTTATTGTTAATTTTTGCAATTACTCGTGAAATTTTGCATGTAACATTTGTACTTCGTAATGAATAGCCGTATTTCATCGGGTTTTCAGATTATTCGGTATTACGAGGATGATTGATATCAGTAGCCTAGACCAGTTCCTTGCATAAACAAAATATTGCGTTACCATAGCAACAAACAATAACTTATTAGAAGTGTCAGTGTAAAGTTTGACGTCAAAAAAGTAAACCAGAGTCACGCAATAAATTAAATGAAAAAGATGTCCACCAAAATTGTGAAAATTGAAAAATTGGAGTATCGAGCCATGATCAAGTACCTGTATTTAAAAGGGTTAAGAGGTAAGCAGATTTACGAAGATATGCTTAATACCCTTGGTGATCAATGTCCCTTCGTATGCGACCGTCAAAATTGGAATGCAAGCTTCAAAAGAGGTAAATTTTCCATTGAAGATGATGACCGATCGGGAAGGCCAGTTTCTGTGTCAGTCCCGAACAATATCGATGGGTTCATGACATGATTTTATCAGACCGTTGAATTGGGCTAAAACGGATATCTGAAGCACTGAATATTTCATACGAACGCGTTCATCATATGGTTCACGTCAATTTGGACATGAAAAATTGCTGCAAAATGGATCCCCAAATGTTTGAATGTTTGCCAAAAGCGTGCAGGGTAGAAGCATCGCGTTCGATCTGTGCTCGTTTTGAAAACGATGTAGACTTCTTAAACCGAATTGTTACTATGGATGAGACTTGGGTACATTTCTACGATCCAGAAACAAAGCAACAATCGATGGAATGGCAACACTCTGGTTCTCCAAGACCTAAGTTTCGTGTCCAAAAATCTGCTGGAAAAGTTCTTGCTTCAGTTTTTGGGATTGCCATGGAGTAATCATGATTGATTTTTGGATAAGGGTAGAACAATAACTGGAGATTACTATTCGACATTACTGACCACTCTACGGAAAAATATTAGAGAGAAAAGACGCGGAAATCTATCCAAAGGTGTTTTGTTTTTGCAGGACAACGCCCCTGCACACAAATCTCATGTTGCCATGCAAAAATTCGTGATTTAGGGTTTGAATTACTAAAACACCCCTTTATTCACCCGATTTGGCTCCGTCCGACTATCACCTCTTTCCTCAACTGAAAAAAAGTTTAAAAGGTCGTACATTTTCTTCCAACAAGGAGGTAATAGAAGCTGTGGAGGTCTGGTTTGCAGAGCAGAAGAAAATTTTTTTTAAAAGGTCTAGGGACGTTGCAGGTTCGCTGTAATAAATGTATCTAATTAAGAAGAGAATATGTTGAGTAATAAAATATTTTGACATTGAAATTTTGTTTGGTTCTATAGTAGGCTAAGAATTTTTCAATATATCCTCGTATTTCAAAATTTTTAATAGATATACGACATCAAAGTAATGAGTGAACCGTAGAAGTTATTGTAGAGATAAAAATATTTTTTGAGGTGTTAAAGTCTGAGTTTGGCCCTAAGTGCCAGGCCAGTTTTTGCAAACTTTTTCTCAAATAATAATTTGCTGGAAACAAACGAACAAAGCAAAACACAAGAACATGGCAACAAAAGTTACTAACGTATAAAATTTTCGGGTTTTGATTAATTTTTAAGTACTCACAAGGAAGGAGGAGTTAGATAAAATTATGTATCATACTCGTGTCTTGACAGTAAGTAAGTCACTTGTATAATAAATAGCTATATAATTTGATTGACAGTTTAATTAATGGGTGCTGTGTTAGTGTAGAATTTAATAGAAAAATTGCACATATCAAATTGTTATTAATTTTTCGAATTTCATTTGATGTAATGAAGCCGATGTGCAAAAAAACAGAATAAGTAGAAATTAAAATTCTGTGGTATTTCATTATTAATTTCTTAAAAACTCTCTTCTCTTTCAACGGCAGTTTGCGCAACAAATTCAATTACGTTTGCTGAACATTAACGATACCCAATTAAAATTAAAAAAGTAGTTGTCTTTTTAATGCAGCCTTAATTAGTTGTTGCAATTTCTTTACGTGCAGTGACAACTGTTTTAATTTTGTACAAATAACAGTGTAATAAAAAAATCCAAGCATTTAATAATAGTATTAATGTTGTTTCACATGTAAGTGACTTTTAACTAGAAATGAAAAACTCTCAAGTATTTTTTATATTTTGAATGGAAAAACTTTAGGTATATCAAATTTTTCATTTTCATTCTAACAATTTATTAGTTTCAAAGTTAGACAGGTTTTTTTTAAACACGATTTCATTTTTTTAACATTTATATTAATTCGTGAACTTTGAATATTTGAAACATTGGTTATACGAATATTTGTATATACAGTCGAAGACATGAATTTACAAAATTTTTGCTATGTTGTTCTTTCTCATATTTTTTGCGATTTTTGTCTCTTTTCAACTGAATCGGTTATGTATCCTCTTGCAGGGGTTCTATGCCACCCCCATGTCTTTGAATAATTAATTCGTGATCTTTGAATATTTGAAACATTGTTTATGCAAAAATTTTTATATAGAGTCGAAGGAATGTATTTACAAAATTGCTTGCTTGCCTTGTTCTTTCTCATATTTTTGCGATTTTTGTTTCTTTTCTACTGAATGGGCTATGTACCCCCTTGCAGGGGTTCTATGCCACCCCCATGTCTTTGAATAATTAATTTGTGATCTTTGAATATTTGAAACATTGTTTATGCAAAAATTTTTATATAGAGTCGAAGAAATGTATTTACAAAATTGCTTGCTTGCCTTGTTCTTTCTCATATTTTTGCGATTTTTGTTTCTTTTCTACTGAATGGGCTATGTACCTCCTTGCAGGGGTTCTATGCCACCCCCATGTCTTTGAATAATTAATTCGTGATCTTTGAATATTTAAAACATTGTTTATGCAAAAATTTGTATATAGAGTCGAAGACATAAATAAAAAAAAAAAATTACAAAAATTTTTGCTTGCCTTGTTGTTCTTTCTCATACTTTTCGCTGATTTTGTTTCTTCATAACTGAATCGGCTATGAACCCTTTCGTAGGGGATCTATGTATATACAGAACCATAAAAGCACAGGACATAGGTTTAATTTTAACAAACCTATAATACTAGATGTGGAACAGAATTTTAAGAAACGACTTGTTTCAGAAATGATTGCGATCAATATGCATCCCGACAACGTTAATTTTAATACTGACACAAATAATTTAAGTATTATTTATAGCAAAATCATTAGTAAAATAAAACCCATCACTTGATATTAACACCTACTAAAACCATTAAAATCTACTTAATTAATTATAATATGCAAACTACACTAACTATTATATATTCTAACGACTAATCTATTAAATATATACATATTTACAAATATTTTTACAGTAGATAATACATGCAAAATTATCAATGCTACGCATGTACGAAAAATGTTTTAGTAAAAGCGGTTTTTATCTTTGGCAGATACCTACACCCACATTAATCGTTTGTACTTAAGTTTTGTTGTTGTGTTATTTATATAAATTTTAATAAGACTACATGTTCTTTAAAAGTTGTTAAATTGACCTATCATCTATTGATGAATTTTATTATTAAATTGACTACCAACTCGTTTCTGTAACCAAGTGAGTCCAATCTATCTCTTCTTAATTTTCAACATTTTTAATTAAAAAAATTTAACAATTTTGAGTATCAAATTTTAAAGCAGTACCGATATTGGTGAATTCTTAATCTAAATTAATGTAAGGCGTTCTTTAACTATTGTGTAATTTGTATATTGTTGTAAAAAATAAATTTCCAGCTTTGATAAAGCCCACACAACGGCGGGCGAAACGTCGCCGATTACAACCTACTGAGTTGAGTATTTTTCCCAACTCCACCTATAAGGGCTCTTATAGAGTACACATAATATTTTATTATTATTGTTATACAGTAACTAATAACTAGTTTAGTGGTTTACCAATAATTATGTTTTTTAAATATCGAAAAATTTTATTAATTACTAACCAAGTTTCTAAATCGGTTTGTTGGACAGGGTATATACTCTACTAAAATAGATAGAACTTCCTACCAGTTATGCACTGAGCATTAGAATTATGTTTACAAACCAAACTTTAAAGATTATAAAAGAACAAAATGGATAACCAAAAATCAATGTATAATATTTTACATCAAACAACACTCCAGCTTAATTGAAATGTGTTATAAAGGGTGATTGTGATAGTGCATCTATTTTAATGGACAATGTCTTATAATAAAAAAAATAACGATTTACTCAATATTGCCTTATGCAAATATTGATTGTTTAAGAAAGAATTGGGCTAGAGGTCCATTAGAACTCCATTAGTGTTAAACTTTGCACCAAGTCACAAAAGTTTAAGTTATGCATTCACATCAATCACAGCATCTACACGTGAGCAACATGGAATTAAAGAGCGGCTAAATGTGTTGCTGCGAAATCTACCTCGTACATTTTTTAAGTCAACATACCACCGAAGGTGGTTACGTTACCATTGTAGTCTAATATTTTTGTAGTTCATTGGCAATGGAAACCAACGCAATAGTGATTGTGGCACTAAATCAGGTCGCATCAGACGTTGAACCGTCACGTCCACACAGACTAATCTACACCTCATGCAGTGTTTCACCGTCCATGTAACACTGTGGACCAAGCTGTTTACTCACTTTTATCCATGTGGATAAGATGACTAGTATCTCGCGATGATGATGCTTAGAAATTTTGAAAGCTCATGCATGAAGTTCCTCGCCTTGTCGCTAACATACCATTATCCTCAGAATAGGGGTTTATTCGACGGGGTTGATTTTAATAACAGAGTCATGTCACCTTTCAACATAATTATTTTAATTTTATCTGTTCGAGTCAATGGCGATTTAATTCTAGAATTACTTAGCACAATAAACTCTGACTGACACTAGTGTCAAATTATTACATTCCATGGCACACTAATTTTCGAATAAAAAGTAAATAATTTTTTTAGCAGACCAAAATACCTAAAAAATCGAAAGAAGTATTTGCGATTTTGTTTAAAAGTCAGATTTCAATTAAGTATCTTCAAAAATACAATTCATCAATTTGTACAATTGACGTAAAATTCAATCCTGGTTGGTTAAACTTCTTCCTCTTCTATCAAACGTTTCGTTTGCTACTGCGGCAAACATTTTTCAGTGACGTGGTAATAGAACTCGTTTCAAGTTTTTGAGTTAAATTAAATTTGAACTTCAAAGAGTTGAAACGAGTTCTACGGCCACGATGTTTAAGATGTTTACCACCGCAGCAATCAAAACGTTTGGAAGAAGTTGAAGAAGTTTCAACAGACCATGGCCTGGAAAAACATACTGTAAATATGGTAATAAATAGGTTTTTCTATTTTGTCACTTTTACTTTGTTTATTTAAATACTTATTTAATAAGAAAATATTGTTTCTGATCTACTTTGTGATTCACGCATAATATCAAGCTTGAATGTACACCAGTTGCATTTTTTTCTTCTTTTTTGTTGTTCTCATTCTTGGACAAAGACATTCCCCATTTTTCTGCAGTTTTTTTAGATCTTGCCTGCTGTTCCTTAATTCTAGTCTTGTTGATCCCTTCCACTTGGATGTTTTGCAATTCTCTGAGTTAAATTTATAATTTTTCTTTTAATTGTTCGGTTGTTTTTAACATAAGGTTATTTTATATTCTATTTCGGAAATAATTCTGTCTCTGTTTCTAAGGTCTATTCCACTTTACATAAGTTGTCTTATTTGAGCACGTCTGTTCATTGCTCTCAGACAATTTGTTCAGCTGTTTTGTTCTTTAAGTTTTATTAATGTTTTTTCTGTCCTCTTATACTTTCTTTGTGATCAAAACTGATCGTTTGGTTCTTGTTCGTTTTTTTAGCCACTTTATTTCCTGGCACTGAAGGATAATTTCGTCAAAACTTTTATCTTCTCAAATATCTTTTGCCTTTAGTTTGCCAGACAGTTTCTGTTGATATGACACTTTCTTGCAGTTAAAACTTGTGCATTATTATTGTCCTTTTTTAACCTTTTTACTTGTTTCATTTTTGTGTTAACTTTGCTTTTATCTCAGATTATTCGATGATCACTTCCGACACAAAAATTATTTAGAACTGAAGCGGTCGGTTACTATTTCTTTATTGTAAGATAAGATGTAGTCTTTGTTCTTGGTAGTTTGACAAAGGAGCTTCCACGCTCATTTCATTTCCGATTTTTTGTCTTTATTGCAAATCATAAGGCAAATGTTTCCACTCTTTTTTCGATTTCTTCATCATAGAATATTTATAGAATAGCTTAATTTTGTCATTTGTGTGTGTAACCTAAATTATTCAAATTATTTCATCGTTAGTTTTAAATGTTAGGTACGCTTTCTACTTATTTCTATAAATTGTTAGTGACAATTTCTTCCACTATAGGTGGTATACGATTTCTTTAGATAAAAATTGTATCAATTGATTGCTTTTCCGAAAAGGCAGTAAACCCACCGAACCTACCAGGTTTAACAACTAGAATCCTTATATCCCACTAACACAGCAAAAGAATAAATGGATGAAAAAGAAAAGATCAAAAACTGAAAACCCAAATTACACAAACCCAAGCCCAGACTTAAGGTCGATAACCACCCCACCATTGTAGTTTTGACCTAAAAGAAAAGAACAACCCTCACAATGGGTTTTTATTCTATAGCGGTAGACACTAACACGACCAAACCAAAGAAAGGAGTTACGGAGAGTACTTCCAAGGCAACACGAATTACCCAAGTCGGGTGCATATCAAGTCCACGTCGCAAACCAATTGTCTAAGTATAAGTCTGTAATCACAAACACAAGCTTGTGCTACTTTAGCGTCAATCAAAAAGAAATCACCATTGCCACCGAGCTTGCCACACCCTCCGCAACACCTCTCCAACACCATTTGTCTAGGGTCGGTGCCAAGGGTCGGAATAATTTAAAAGAAATAAGACGACGACAACACAGACGAACAAAACTACAACTCAATTATTGATTTCAATTAGACCACCGTGCCAGAGAAGACGTACACAATCGTGTCACCTAGAAGAGAGCGACTAATCCGTCACGAGATCGGGAAATCATAATACCGAATCCAATCCGATGTCCAGTCATTTATTGAATCAACAAAATGCCTTTCCCTCAAACCACCACTCTATAGAACGAATGAAAATAAAAGCAGAAAAAAATTGAAATCTATGCTTTGTTATCTCACTTCGTAGAACGAGAGCAATAAAGTATCAATAAGAGAAGACATGAGTATTTGCTGTGCCAGTTTCTCGCCTCTCCCAGAATCTATTACTGGCTGAAAACTTTGGTTTATTAACTGGCTTTCCATTTCGTTTGAAGTGAGGGATCTTGGAGAATGAGTTTATCCATTTTTAGTTTAGATTTGGTCGCTACCGTTGATAGAAAGATTCTTTCCTCACCTTTCCTGTTGGTATTCATCATACTAGACATTAAGATTCTTCATTAGTAAGTAGCCCCAGTCTTTGCTCACCCCGGATATTTGCCTTTCCCGGTACCCGTCAAACTGACAGGCGTTCTCTTATCCGCTACCTGGAGAGGCGCCTGATGAGGTATACTTTAGCTTAGTAAAATTGTTTTTTCTTTTTATAGTGTGACATTTTCATTATCAAAGTAAGTGTCAAAACTTCTCTTCACTTCTCAGATTGTTTTGACATTTATTTTAAAAATAGGTGACTCGGACACAGCTTCAATTCTTTTATCAAATTTGGAAGAAAAAATTTGAATTTTTTGTATATTTCTTATCTCGCTCTACAATGCGATTCAAATGCCTTCCTAACTGACACATCTTGAATACGATACTGGATCATAGCTTTCTTTTTAACTTAAGCTATGAAAAGAATTTGCTGCTAATGATGCAAATATAAACTGTGTGTTATTTAAACTAAGTCTATTAACGTATAAAGAAATTTATTTATGTGATAGTTTGTTTATTGTTTAATATATTGAGGGTGCATATTTTTACTAAGTTCTGTATGAATTAATCACAGTTGGTTTATCGAATTTTAAAACTCTTGACAACGTTCAAAATCAGTTAGGCAACTAAACGTACTTAAAGTCATCATACATTTCAGCAAAGATAGTGTTTTGAATACAACTTCATTTTCATTTGCATTATACATTCAAATATAATTATCGCAACTAAAGCATAATAAATTAATCATAGCAATAGAAGTACATTTTATTAACACAAACCACCTGAAACATGCAAGAATTAAACGTCGTTGTCATCCACAGCACATACAACTAATTACTACTTGACGATGTCTACAATCATCAATTAGAAACATGCAGACAAGCATGTTTAATATCTGTTTACAAATTAATTAGTAATTAACACCGTAAAGTTAAAATACGTACCTATAAAAAAATCTTAGATTCACCATGAACGTTCTGTAACAGTTGATTTACCTTGCAGTTAATACAAGATTAAAAAACGATAACCTTGTTCTCTTAATTGTTTGAATTCAAAAATTTGTAAAATATGCGTTAATGTCAAAGACATGCAAGCTCGAATACATTTAAATTCAAAATATATATTTCTTTATCTTAGAAAGTCATGAATTTATAACAAATTTTGAACTTTCAATAACAATGCATAATTATGTATAGTTACGCCATACCGTTAATGTAATCATATTTTAAAAACATTTTATTCAAAATTTTAAACGGTAATGAAGATTGGTGCCGCTTAATCGATCACTTTCAGTTTTTTTGTAAGTACATACATGCATTTATTTTACGTACGAAACTGCTTCTTCAAATTTGATCTTGCACAATCATCCTTGAAGATATTTGCTAACAAAAGAGCATTTGTATTTGAATTTGTTAATTGGGCTTACGAAAAATTTATCATTTCTGTTCATTAATCACTCATCACATTTGAAGATCATAAATTAGAAAATTGCTACCACAAGAAATTAATATTTTAGCGTTTTTATTAGACAATCGCCCTTGGTTTTCAGGGTAATTTTATTATGTTATACAACGATACATGTAAGTTTGAAATTTGATATTTTAAACAATTGCATAAAAACTACATAACATATGGACAGCATAAATATTCAATTTGCAAATAACATGAAACTAGAATATGTAACATTTTTCTAGTTTTTTAGGCTAGCCCCATGTTTTACGTAATTATATTTATGAGAGTAAGTAACACATTATATCTAACTGATTCGTTACAGAAGCTTCTCCTCAATCAGGTTTTTATTGAATTAGCATAACAACTGTTGTCCATGAACTTAGAAAAATTAATAATGAATAATATCGAACAATGCAACTTAATGCGCATGAAGTTATTTAACACTTAATCAATAAATTATTTAAAATTGCTTATTTGTTTATAAAAATATTTCTTCCTATTGTAAATAAATTACGTAGAAATTATGTGAAACATTAATTCTTGAAATGTCACTAATAAGATCATTTTATTCATTGTGGATTTAATAAAAAAGTAGATAAAAAAGATAATTTTGCATTTTAAATTTCATAGGTTAAAAACATGGTTACTATATTAAACACTTTATATTTGTTCGTCATTTCTCGATAAACAAGCGGTTAACATTCTTAAATATCACTCTAAAATTAAAAGAAGTTCGTCCAGTTTTTTTAAGAATTGTTTATTTCAACATTCAAACTTTATTACATCCAGGTACAACTACTACTTTTTTTAGAATAATATTTTAGAACTACAATAACTATAAGTTTTGGTTGCAAATTTTTAATTAAATTAACAAATAACATTTCTTTTTCTTCTACATTTTAATTAAAATTATGTTTACTTTAAAAATTTCAAAATAAGAGAGTACTTTCTTTTTGATGAGTGTCGGTATATTATATGGGTTCCACATTGAAAATAATGGAATATCATTAGATTAACATGAGGGCAAGGAAAAAATTACTTATAACATTGACCTTCAATATTTAAATTGATTATCATAAAAGAGTTTGTAATGAGTTATTGGTATCATACCACTTAATAAGTGACCAGTGATAATACAAAATTGATCCACCTTACTGTTTAGTAAAACAATATAAAGCCTGTTTTCATAGCAAATTATTTAATCAATCTTTTATTTTACTTTTATACATCTATTGTGTGAAATATTTTGAGGATATCCTGGTAAATTATCAAACAGAGTAATAAGGTTTCCTGTATGAATTCTATATTTTTGACACGTGCTAATAACCCAATTAATTATTAAAGAATACAGTCGCTACAATAAACAAAAATTAATGTAACAGAAAAAGAAAACACTAACAACTAAAAAAACTATATTCGAAAACTATTTAAGATGTCCAGATAGTGAGGACACTTCTGGACCCTTATTATTCGAAGAAAAGGTAACGTCTCGCTACCGCAGTGGGAGCTTGACCAGCTCAGATTGCCAAGATTAGATAAACATTGTCGAAAAACTGGAAAAAATACTGATAACATGAGAATGAATACACATAAGATAACACTATATGGGATTAAATTTAATTGAGAAAACCATTAGAAAATCAACCTCGATCATAAGGAATTTCAGCAACTTCAAACACATCTGCCAATGCTTACTAAGATCATAATTTTAAATATTTATAGTTATATAAACTGTACATACATATGAGTATAAGCAGAACAAGGCGAAAGTAGAAAGTAGAAAAGGGTGGACTGATGACAGCCGAAAATGCTTATCATCTGAAACTATGCTTGAGTAAATAACGCTTTATTGCTTTTGACGAAAGGTATCAAAGAAGCAAAGCGAAAATATGACTGCAACGATTTTTGAAAAGTAGTTTTCGGAACAACTGCTCTTTTAACAAAAAGGCAATTAAAGAATTTGTACATGAAAATAGTGGAGAACAAGATTTTTAATGAAAATCTACAAACTTCGTGTCAAAAATTTGGCAATTTAATCTTATTGAAATAATATGGCAGCAACTAAAGACACATTTACAAAGAAATAATACCTCTCCAAAATTTAGTTGTAAAACAGTAGAATTATTATTGTGACGACAAATTCAGCCATGACAGTGATTGCTTCGATATTGACGATTAAATTTATGTACCAATAGAAATTGCTATACTGCGGTTTAAATTACGGTTGCTAAACATCCCAGGTTTCCAGTCAAACTGTTTCCTGATCTACTACCTGCACTACCTGTTTCTCTACTTTGTCTAATCTCACAACTTCTGGTATCAGCGACTACTCTGATTACATTGTCTAGAACGTGTGATTTTAACAAATCTGATCTACCCTAAAACTACCAAAGTACTTTTCGCTTTCTAGTTGGAATCATAAGAGATGTTAAATGCTTTTTCTTGATTATCTAAAGCGTTTTGAATACACATAAAAAATATGGAAGGTGGTCAGTACTCCACAGTACTCCAAGAGAATTATGTTTTAAGCAAGAATCTCCACTACGCTTTTATTACTTGGACATCATCACTCTTCCGCACCACAAAATCTAAAGAGATCGTTCAAACTTAATTCAAAAATTTTTCTGTCTCTTAAGCATATTGTTATTGATCCATAAGTGATGTACTCAAGGCTTCGTCTTTAATATGTCTATTTAGGAATTTTGTAATTACCTTAAGTATACAAGATGTCAGTTTGATTGGTTTAAAAGCAAATGGTTTTTGTAAAGATTCCAGATTTTGTTGGCTGCTTTTCTGTAAAGCACATTTTCATACTTTGGAATATTTTGGTGCTGCTTCTTGTTCTTATTTTTTGATTTTTGATACTTTAAAACCTTAACTACATGTCTGAATATAAGTTTCCTATTCTTTGCATTCCTGATTTTTTTATCCGGTTAAAAGTTTAAACTTCTTTCTATTTTACAGTATCAAGTTTTACAAACGTTTTTTTAGTTGATTCTTCTCACTTCGTAGGCGTCATCAGTTATATTTCCAGTTAAATGTATACTTTTGACTTTTGATCAATGCTATTACTATTTGGAAGTCGTAAATTCTTAGCTTTGAGGCGTTTTTTTAATCTGCGGTTAAAGTTTTCCATATGAAGTATGTATTGATCAATCGTTAGTAAATTTGTCTACTTCTTCTTTTTCTTTGGTGCCGATTTAACGTTGAATATTGGCAATCATCATTGCTATCTGAATTTTATTGACTGCCGCCCGGAAGAGATCCCTCGTGCTCTTGTTGAACCATCCCCTCAGGTTGGCCAGCCACGACGTCCGTCTTCTGCCAGGCGCCCGCCTTCCCTCTATGCGGCCTTAGATAATAAGGTGTACGAGCTGGTACTTTTTATTGCGCATGACGTGTCCAAAATATTGTAGTTTTTCTTTTTGATGCTGTAACATGAGACTTCTTTCTGTATTCATTCTTGTGAGGACTTCTTCATTTGTAACGTGATCTACCCAGGATATCTTAAGAATTCGGCGGTATATCCACATCTCAAAAGCGGTTATTCTTTCTTCGAGTCTCTTGGTAAGCGTCCACCCCTCCATGCCATATAACACAATAGGGAATATGTAGCACCTCACCATACGCAGTTTCAGTTCCAGTGGTAAAGTTCGGCTGACAAACACTTTCTTCATCTTCGCAAATACTCCTCGGGCTTGCTCTATGCGGCTGCGTATCTCTTGCTCCATGGTCCACTGCTCATTAACTATGCATCCTAAATATTTAAAATTTTCTACTCGTTCGACGTCTTGTCCATTTAAATAGAGTCTGACTGGCACACGTTCTCTTTTAGAAATCACCATAAATTTTGTCTTTCTCGCATTGATTGTTATCCCGAATTTCATACTGGCTCGGTTCACTTTATTCAGAAGCCCTTGAAGTTCCTCTACAGTAGAGGCGATGAGCACTGTGTCGTCTGCATATCTGATGTTGTTTATCATTTTCCCATTAATGGATATTCCTTCTTGAGCATTCTCTAGTGCTTCCGCCATTATTTTCTCAGAATATAAGTTCAAGAGGGTTGGAAAGAGATAACAACCCTGCCACGCCGCGTTTAATTTGGATTTCTTGGGATAGGTCGTTGTCTACTATCACTGATGCCACCTGCTGCCAATATAGACTAGCTATCGCACGTACATTGCTGTCATCTATTCCGATGTTGCTGAGACACTGTAGCATTTTTGTATGTTGCACTTTATCAAATGCTTTTTCAAAGTCTATAAAACATGTATATACGTCTCTGTTCATATCAAGACATCGCTGACCAAGCACTTGCAGTCCAAATAAGGCATCTCTTGTACCGAAACCGTTTCGGAATCCAAATTGCTCTGCTGACATGTTCTTATCGCATTGCAGGTAAATACGTTTTAGGATTATTTTAAGGTATACCTTTAGGACATGACTCATTAGGCTTATTGTACGAAAATTGGCGCACCTTTTGGCATTACTTTTCTTTGGTATTGTTATGAAGTACGACTTTAACCACTCCGCTGGCAGCTCCCTCTTGCATAAACTTTATTAAATAGTTTTGTCAGCATCTTTATCCCATTATCTTCCAGCAGCTTTAGGACCTCTCTGTATACATTGTCCGGTCCAGCCGATTTTCCATTGTTCAGCTGTTTAATTGCGTGCCAGACTTCATCCGGGAGAATTTTCAGCCCAGGTTTACAATTTTCGTATCCATGAGCATCATTTTGGACGTCACTGAATAATTCCTCGATGTAGTTTCCCATAGCTTTCTTCTCTCAATATCTGTTGCAAACGCCATTTTTATCATAAAGCGTGGAAACTGATTTCCTCTAGTGTTTGATATCTTCTCCTTTATTTTCTTGTGCATGTTGAACGTATCATAACGGCTGTCCAACGCTTCGATTTCTCGGCACATCTCTTTTTCTCTTTCTTTTTGGCTTGTCTCACTTTCCTCTGGATTTGTTGATGAATAGCGCGGTATCTGGTTTGGTCCTTACTTTTCCATATTCTTCTTTCATCCATCAGTTGCAAGATCTCTTTGTATCCATGCTTTGTGCTGCTCTTTTTGCTTTTAAATGTTTTCACTCGCTTCCATGATGGCACCCTTGACCTTGCTCCACATTTCTTCAACATTTCCATCTTTATTTACTGCTTCCAACATTCTCGACATATCATCCACCATTCTTTCCTTAATTCTTTCATCTCTTGTCTTGCTAGGGTCAATAGTTACTCTCCTCCTCTTCTTTTGAACTTTCTTTAGCCTGATTTTCACTTTGCCCACAACAGGATTGTGGTCCGAGCCCACATCAGCACCTGGCATCGTCGTAACGGATTTTATAGTGTTCCGAAATCTTCGGTTAACCAATAGGAAGTCAATTTGATTCCGCACTATACGTTCTGCTCGGTCACTTGGCGATTTCCATGTATATAAGCGTCTGGGTGGCAGTTGAAAAAAGTATTTGTGATGACAAAACCCTCTTCTTGACAAAATTCTATTAATCTTTCGCCTCGCTCATTTTGTTCTCCAAGCCCCCACGCTCCGACCACGTCTGCTGACACTCCTGGCAGGCTCGCTCCTACCTTTGCATTAAAATCACCCATTATAATGTTGACATCCTCTCTTTTGGTAATTTTCAGGGCAGAATATAAGTTGTCGTAGAATTCTTCTATCACTTCTTCATCACTGTCTGCTGTCGGTGCATACACCTGTACAACATTCACATTCACTCCCCGGCCATTAAGTTGCAGTACAGCTACTCGATCAGATTGTGGTACGAAGTTCTTTACAGTCGCATTTAACTTCTTTGTGACAATGAAGCCAACTCCATTATAATGGTGCGCATCATTGTTTCCCGCATAATATATTGTATGATTTTGCATGTCGTACTGGCCGCATCCCTTCCATCTCATCTCACTTAGTCCCAGAATGTCCACGTTCAGTTTCATCATCTCCAATACCACGTTTTCGGTCTTTATCATATCATACATACTCCTCACATTCCACGTCGCCACCTTAAATTCAGTATTTCTCTTCATAAAATTGTTCAAAACCGTCCCCCCCGGAGATCCAAATGGGGGACTAGAGACTCCGGAAAATTTAGAATCCAACAACGTCATGATGATTATACGAGGGATGATTAATGCAGTGGTTTTTCGTTGCCTTCTGCATCCATATGCCGTTGACTCTTGCTGGTGAGTTCATCCGCCTTCGGGGCCAATTTCTCAACTCTAGGACAAATTAGTGCCTTTCCCAGACACCTCCCCGTAGGTGGGCCTCTGGGTCGAGAGCTTATCCCGGCTCTCCCTCGGCTTGACTGACTGCGATACTCTAATCAAAAAGCTTAAGAGGTATCGAGCAAAGGGGTCGTCACATCCCTACGCATTGGTCTACACAAGACGTCATTAGGGGCCCTCTCTAAATTGTCCGCGTGTTCCGGTTTTTTTTTTTTTTGGGGGACCCCCCCCCCCCCCCTGTTGGTTGTTGGGCGTTTTTTTTTTTTTTTCTTTTTTCCAAGCGGACGAATTTCGTGCTTCTTGTTTTTTTGGGCCCCCTTTTATTTTTAAATGTGCTCCCTCTTCCACAAAATTTTGTTGGTGGTTTATCCCCCCCCCCACGCCAAGAAAGTAATAAAAAATTGGTCCCCCTGGGTTGCCTCCCCTCCTTTTTTTTGGACGGCTGGCCCCCCCACAACAGCTGCCCCAAGTGGGGGGGGGGGTTTTTTACTAAACAAGGTTTGATTGTTATCAGTAAAGCAAAATTTTGACAGTCAGAAGATGCTCTGCAAGCTAAGTGTGTACAATATACATTAAAGGGAGGTTGTGACAGTAACCCTTAGTATGTTATCTCTGGCCCGGATCAAGTTGAGACAAACTTTGTCAAAAAAATTTTAAGAAGCTTTTGTCTTTTTCTAAATATCACAACGGCAAATTAACCGCTTTATAAATGTATTTTATTTTATTTTATTTATTGTTATTAGTTCAATGTCGTTAGTGGTAATTATGATAAAACGGAGAGATTCAACCATAATTCACTCTTCTAGTAAGGTGCTCGGACACATATATATATTGCACAAAATAACAGCAAAAATTTATATTGAATACGGCATTTCTAGAAACCGGCATAACTGTAGTTGTAAATACGTTATAAAACACTTAGAGGATTAGACCTATTCAAAGCATTACTGGGATTTCATGCATTTAGCAGATGAGAATATAGTCCTGCATTTTTAATTGTCACAAAAACAAACTGCTTCAGCCTGCGTTTACTAGTTTAGGAGGTACTGGAATCGATAAAAACGCTACTTTTATAACAATAGAGTCTAATTATTACACACACACAAATTAATAATTTTAAAGTACATCCATACATGGCGTTTTTAAATAAGTGTACATTATTTTGACGCCATTCCCTTTTTACACATGCGCAATCATACTAAAAAGTTTTCCCCTATTTTGATCAATTTTTCTTAGAAAAATGCATATTTCGCATTTCCTTCCGAAATTCTTTGGAACCTCTTCTCTAACCAATTAAATCATCGTTGACTACTAATCGCTAGTAATGCCAATTTTTATAACGTTTTTCATGTACGACAAAGCTTTTGACTGCAGATTTAATTCTTTACACAAAATTCTGTAGTGCAGATATTTTCTGGTAATTTTCGTATCGTTTTTCCTGTAACAAAATCTTATATTTTAGATTTGATTCTCAAAGAAAAATTTCTAGTAAAGTTGCTATTTATTAACTTTTACAATTATAAGGCCCCAGATTTGATTCTGCGCTCTTATCACACGTCTGTTAACAACCCAAAATCGCCCTGGAAAATTTGGCGACAACATCGAAACCATCGCATGCTAGTAAAGTTTTGTAACAATATTTCGTGGTACAGCTTTGGTTTTTAAAGTGTCATGTTAACCCGGTCGAGCCACTTAAAGGTGTTTCTAACAAATCCCGAAAAGCAATGCACTTGTATTTTGTCGTGACAATTCTTCGAATCCTATAAACAGAGGGTATTTACTCACTACGAGAAACTTTAAAAGAAATTATATCTTACAATGGCTATGAATAGGCAAAGGCTGAGCATCACGAAACAAACAGGACTTTTCTGTTGTGAACGCGGCCGTGTAAATATAGTTTGTAGTCTGCGCTAACAGTGTACAGACGTATAGTGCGGCAATGACAACGTCAAAGCAAATAAAGTTTATAACCACACCACACCACACGCTTGGTTTAACATTTTTGTTTTTACTTCATTTTGTAAATATTAAGATAATAGAAAGTTTGAACCTTAAAGTTATTTTCTCTGATTGAAGCGATATCAAGCACAAAAATAAATTCTGTATCGCAACTGAACTTAATTAACCATTATATGATCATTGATAATTAGGCAAGATATCAAATGTTTCTCCAAAACTATAAAGTTAAAAATACAAGTAATTTTTTTTTTAAATAAGTATGAAAAACGCTTCTTGTTTGCCATCTTGAAATACCGAGCTTTGACATCAAATGAAAAGAGCACAATTCTGGAATAAGACAACCTTTACCGGAGATAATTGAATTTGAGCTCAAAACATCAGGATTGATCTCAACTGATGGTAAATATGAGTTTCTATGGTTTAAAGGCTCAAATTTATTTCGATTTATTCACATATACTGTTTTAGAATTGTACTATTTCTTTTTGCACTTCATTCACTTCCGATTATAAAGTTCTCTGGGCCTATAACCTATTGGTAGAGTTGCCGGAATATAGATATAATCTATATTAATATAGGTGATTGTGTGTTTGTCTTTCTGTTTCTTACTTATGACCGCTTAAACAAAGCATTACATGACCAAAACTTTACGGAGAGTAACATCCCTCCCTGACCTCTCTGAGGGAAACTACAAGCAAAAGTAAGCTTTATAGCTCCTTTGTAGGAGTATCACGTTTCTATATTAGGGAGTTTGGTCTTACACTTCCACGTTGGCCAGACGGTTTGGAAGTAGCTGTGATATATTTTTAACGATTACCAAAGGTGTTAGTGTGGTAAACGGGACCGACGGTTTAACGTGCCCTCCAAAGCACGGTATTAGCAAACCTTCTAGATTAGCTCGAGAAAACCTCTCGCCGTTACTGGAATCGAACCAGCGCGCCGGCGGTGGCCAGTTTACTAAACTGACGCTTTTACCGCTAGGCTATGCTCAATGCTAGTTAGAAATAAAACTAAAGTAACTTCTAAGTTATTCTATTAAATACGTCTACTCACGTACAGCTGAGTTAGTAAACTAACTAATGACTTAAACTCGACTACAGTGTTATTATAACAATCGTTTTAAACGTTATTTATTATTATGTTTTTTTTTTTTACATAAGAAAAGATTAAAGTATTGATTTATTTTTGTTCAGTAAACAAATACTAATAATCATAGCACTTTGGTACCGGTTTTTTCTTCTTGAAAATTTACACATACTTTACTCTATACATAAACAGTGTTTCTTGGTTTTTGTTTACAATTGTACAATCTCTTGCAAATTTACAACGGATAAGTTAAGGTCGTTTTTTAAGTTTAATTGGCACCAACTATTAAAGAATCGATTTTTTGTAAACTGATTACACTATCTGTCGGCAAATTTTGAAGGAGGTAGATTACGCGGTAGGATAGAACAAGGTTATATCACTGGATTACGCGCCGTACTTATTTGTCGACTTGTCAATCAATTGAACAAGATTTTTTTATTTATTAGAATCCTCCCCACAACGGGAGTTCCATGTTTGTAAATCAAAGCATGACGTTAGTTAGTACCAAAACATATGTTGTAAGTTGCTTAAAAATATTAAGGTAATAGTGGCAAATATGGCCCAGTGGGTAATATACCCTATAACCCCTAACGCCGAAACTAAAGTATTTATCAGCGATCTGGCAACGTCGGATACCTGCCTGCATCTGTACCGACCAATAACCACGTAATCTGTCGTCTTGCACCACGTTTTGATTCGCAGTAGTTAGTTAGAGTCTGATTGCTGTGTTATGCTTATGCTGGTATAAGTTTTGTCTAATGTGTTGATCACGTTTTTATACTGAGTACCAAAGTAAACGGTGTTTACAATAAACAGAGGTAAGTGTGTGTTGTTAAATATCTTTGCACAGAATCTTGATTCGCTAATGAAACTTTGTCATGTTTTTTACCTATTTTGTTGTCAAAATGGCGTTTTGTCTAATATGGCCCAATGAAATAGCGGATTATACGGCCCGGGCCATAAACACGCTAAAGTTCCTATTTTTTTCAGAGTGTTGGGATTTGAACCCACGATCCTTGATCCAAAAAGTCGTGAATTCTAGGCTTTTACTCACTAGGCAACATTCCCCTTCAAATGTCCTTCTTTGGTTTCAGGCTTAAGATGGGTAAAGTATGCTAAACTTGTGTAAACGGTGGTCTCAGGCACAACTTGAAGAGCAGCTGTCAGAAGTAAAGAGTCTCAGCGAAATGTTTGTACTAGGTTTCAAGTACCTAGGGGCACTTTACGTCAATATTTAATTCAGGGCTTATCTATAAAGAAATTGGGTCGTCCAAGTATATTGAACCATCAGCAGGAGAGAGACTTTGTGCAGCGTATTAAAAAATATTGTGAGATTGGACTGCCGCTTACTCCCAAACTTGTCCAACATCAAATGTTTTGATATTGTAATATAAACCACATTCCCAATAATGTTAACCTCGAAAAACAGCTTACTGAAAAGGACTGGCTGTTTTTGTTCCGGAAAAGACACGCTGATTTATCTGTACGAAAGGAGCAACTTATGAACCCTCCACGCGCTCAAAAACTCAACAAGGCAATCTGATTATATCACAAAGATTTCCAAAGTTACGGCAAGATACAAATAAACCTCAAAATATTTATAATATGGACGAGAAAGGCTGCCACCCCACCATACATCATCAACAACTTGTTATGTCTGAAAAGTGAGTAAAACGGGTTCATATGGTTGCGCCGGAGCATGCAGAGAATGTCATGGTTGTGATTTGTTGCAATGCTATGGGCAACTCTATTCCACCTATAATACTGTTTTGAGGAAAACGTCTAAACCAGAATTTTGCGACAATTTACCTCATGGCTCCCTTGTAAAAATGGCTCCTAAAGGGTCTATGACGACACAGCTCTTCAGTAACTGTCTAAGACATTTTGCTCAGTATAAACCGACAGGATCTACACTTGATGGAGCTTCTAGCCACTTTGATTTTACCATTGTTGAAACAGCAGACCTTCTTGGTATCACCTTATTCTGTTTGCCATCAAACACAACGCACAAGCTCCAGTCTCTTAAAAAAGCTGTATTTCGCTCTTTTGAAGCAAATTGAAACCAGGAGCTTTTAAGATATTGGAATACTTACCCTCAACGAAGCCTAAATAAGGCCAGATTTAATATAATTTTATCTCGTGTTTGGCCCAAGTGGATGACACCAGAAAATATTAGCGGATTTAGAAGTACAAGATTGTTCCCCTAAATTTTGATGCAATACCTGATGCAACTTTTGCACTTTCTTTGCCAACGGAGCGAGCTACGCCTGATGAAATAATCGGAGAGCATAATGGGGACACCAAAAGGACAAACGAAAGTCTTCCAATAACAGATGATGAGATTTCTTCAGACGATGATGTTCCTTTGGCAGCTAGAGAAATGAATCCAGTTCCTCAAGAAACTTTTCCAGTTACAACGAATAAGTCTTTTTAGGAACTGCTTCCGACTCCTAATGATGGAAATAATAAAGTAGTGAGAAGCAACAGGCGTAAAGCATTGAATTACAATGCTCAGCAAATAACAAATAATTTTTTTCTGAGAAGCATGGCTAATCACCCAAGGAATCTTCAACTCCAACACTTCAACTTCCATCAACTTCCAAACAGCGAAGTGCTATCCCTCGGTTTACTAAACAAACTACACACTGGTCATGGTTATGTGAAGCTTGTAGAACAGAGAACCAACTTGAAATGCGAATGTGCAGAAAATGTTCAGCTTAGTTCCATGAGGCATGCGTTGGCCTCGAGCTTGATGACGATGAAGATTTTGAGTGTTATTGACTTCTTTGCATTTATGAATTGTTTTAATAGCTTTTTAGCTGAAATGTTAAAAAATGGCTATTGTAACGATTTTTCGAGAAACCAATTTTTTTGATTCAATTTTACAAATTGCATCGTACAGTTCTGCTAAGTACCTCGCCGGATGTTCTTCTGATCTTTCTTTAATTGGTCGGATATTCTCCCGATCTTGCTTATGCTGGTTAGGTCACCCTGTGATCTTGCCTTACGAGGTCTGATCTTCTTATGATATTGCATTTGTTCGTTGGATTTCTGAGGTTGAATTTGTAATTAGCGACCTTAAAACCCCTGTATAAGTAGAATATTAAAGAAAAAATCGTAGAATAATTTAAGAAAAAATTTGGTTCTTAAAAGGAATTTATAGAAATGGTTAAAGTAGCCATTTATTGACTAAAACAACAAAAAACCAGACAGCTTGGAGCAATTTCAAGGGATCAGATTTGTATTCAGCGCAAAAAAATCTACAAGAATCACCGCCATTGACTTTTGAAATTATACCTCCCAGGATTGTGTAATTAGATCATCTGAAGAACTCCTAATATGTTTTAAAACAATTGATGTAGCTTACCATTTACAAAAACTTTTCAAATTTTCTTTTTTTTTTTTCCTTTTGAAAACTAATTTATATTCGAATCAATTAACCCATATTTTTAACACATGCTAAGATCTTTCTAAATATTTTACGATATTCCTAATCAAAATATATTTTGTTGTTAAATGACTGATATTAATGATCACTTTTAATTTTATGCAAATGTATGTTTGACAATAAAGAAAAAAATCTTAAACACATATTCAAGCAGCAATGGTGCAATTAAAAAGCACTTAATTGCTATTAATTGCATTTATTAATGATAGTTTAGTGAAGGACGAGAACACCCTTTACTTTACCGTTTTACGTAAAAAGCATGTTAGAATGTTTTAAGTATATACTACTTTTATTTTATTTATTTTCAGTGGGGTGGCGTTAGAATACCAATAAGTTTATCACGCTCGATAATACTTATTTGCAATACTTAATCAAATTTTTGCTGTTGCAAACTACTTTACTTAAAATTTAATACTGTTTATATGTAAAAGTTTTTCTGCAAAAAGTTTGCAAAACTTTTGTTTCAAGAAAAAAATATACTTATAAGCTTGGGTAATGAAATCAATTGTAATTGATATTAAAATAAATAATTAATAATTTCAAAGCGTTTTCTAAGTTGTTAATTCGTTAGAAATCACTTACATTTATTTATAGAATTTATACGTGGAGCTAATAATAATTACCAACGGACTGGCACTAACAACTACTTATTATGATGTTGTTTTAAATTAGAATTTAATCAAATTAAAACTGCGTAATTAAGTTGGATAAATACTTTACCACACTTGTAATATATACAATTCAACAAATTATGTGGTAGAAGTTTTTGCTTGTTGGTTTGAAATTGCTTGATAACTTAATATGCTGAATGAAATATCATGCTGAGAAAAGTAAATAACTATTTACGTTGGCTACGCTTGTCTCGCGATTTTCACAGTACCAAAAAATCATGTTTGGTTACGTGTAATATACTTACAATATTTTATCTAATTAAAAAAAATTAAGAAAGAAATTATACCTATTTCGAGTTAAAATTCTAAATGAGTGTAACCGATGTTACCATGGTTACCATTTTCAAAACAAATTTCAAAACAATCTGATACTGGCAAAAAATTTTATTCTACGTAACTAATTAGGAAAATTCTTAACGATGAAGCAGTTTTCGTCTAATTCTCCATTTACCAATTTCACCATATTTTCTCTTCTGAACACTTAGATTTTCTTGGACGATATCTAACGTTTTTCTGTGTTCAAGTTGATCATGGTATTTAGAATATTCGAAACCAATACTTCCAGGAGACCTCTGTCTCTTTGTACGAAGTAAGCTAGTACACTCTTCTTGGTAATATCTGCGTTTCTTTCATTGATCCAATTTTCATACGCTCGCTCATATCATTCTCTGAATTTTGCTAATGTTAGAACATCGCATCCCTTTTTAAATGCTTCATCCATTTTATTTTCGCTGCTCGCAGAATTATTACTGTGCATTCTTATTCTTCTTAAAAATAACCGTAGAAGGACAAAGTGAAATGAAAAAATTCATTGATTTTTGTGAAAAAACAATTACTTGTTTATTATAAAGTTAACCAATGTTAACCAGCTATGTTCAGATTCATGTTTTCAGCGGTTTTGAATTAATTTTAGAAAAATTCTTAAACAAATCGATGGAGCAATAAATAGTAAACAACATTTGATCAGAAAGTGCTAGAACAGATTTTGAAAAATGGAAAATCTTGACTTATCGGGTTTTGATTTTCTAACTTTTTTCTCAATCCGTTCTAATGCTTTCCTTTTGCTATGAATCTTCAAAATCTCACTTCAGTTTAAGTATAAGTTAATGGTGGGGGTAATATTTTTTCAAGAAAACTAAGCACATCAGACTTTGTTTTTGAATAAACTCGAGGTCATTCAACTACCAATTTCTAATTTTGTTAATTTATTAATAGAAATACCTGCGTTATTTTACTTTTATAGATGCGACTGAATGCCGGAACAAATCCGAATTTTACCAGGTTCACAGATATGAGTACCAAATCCCAAAATTCAGACCAAAGAAAACGAACTACGCTATTTAAGTGGATTTTCAAGTTGTTGTCTAATAACTCCTAACGTTGGATTAAAGTAGACTTATAGAAATTTTATTTGGCATTGGATAAGAAGAAAACTGCAAATTTTATTAATTCTGAAGCTCAATTTTCCAACCACTTGCAATTTCCTTGAAGTATATTTTTAAGTAGTTTTTGAAAGTTTTGTTCTTTATGGAATGCCTTGGTATTTTCTCTGGAGAGTATTACTAAATAAAAAAATAAATTAAACTTTTTGAAATTTTTGACTAATCTTCATGTGTTTTTTTTTTGAGTTTGACAGAAAATACTTGTACAAGAAAAGCAAATATGTGCTTTATAGATCTGCACAACTCAATCTGTAATGCCGAAAAAATCCGTACAAACTTTTTTTATCATGGTATTAAAAACGTTCCACTTTTTAAAAAATTTACAGAGTTTTTGACAACTATATTTAGATTATAGGCACATCAGTGTACATAAAATGCATGGAGTTATTTCTCAAGAGTTGGTTGGTTACGGTTCTCAGTTAGGTAGCGATTGTCCAGAATAAAAAGGAAAAAAATTGTATTGTCGTCAACTGTTCGTCGGAAGGTCAGATAAAGAAAATTGTTACAAAGAGTGAGTGGCGTTCAAGTTATAAGATAAATACTGCCGCGGTGGGAGAAAGTTAGCGTCACTGATTTTACTATGCAAAAAGAGACTGGTCGGGTGTTAGAAACAGACAAATAATACAAGTTTAATGTTAATGAGTAAAATGTTTAGAACTTATGTTCATAATAATATTAGTTTTGACCTACTACATAGTTAAGATCATCCTCACTCAAAAGTAACATACGTTATTTATAAAATAACTAGATTAAAAGCCAGTCGATTGACGGGCAAATTTTAGTGCATGAATTTAATAATGCTAGACCTATGGCGGAAGGAGACGTTCCTAGCCCCGCCCCTGAATAAAAATTTTCGGTTGGTTTGAAGGCAAAACCTATCGGCGTTCCAAATTTTAAGTTTCTACGACGTCTAAAAGTACCCGTTTAATTTTGGAGACAGACATGAAAAAAATAGACGTTTAATTTAATAAGGATAATGATTAATAAATGATTTTTTAAATAATATATAGTTTCCCATTCACAATTTATAAGAACTTTAAAATACAATATACAGGGTGTTGCATTTACGTTAACAAAGTTATGGTCAACCTTCGGTATAACGGGTGATCAATATTAAACGCAGTTCATAGGAAATATGCAATGCTTTTGCTACAAGCCTGAGCCAAATTCATCATTTGTCATGAACAGAATCAATATTTTTTCAGAAATTGGTTTTCCAGATCGGTGTCCATCTTTAACATTCGATCTTTCTCTTTAAATTCACCAACCCAGTTTTTAATAGTTGTAAATAAAGCATACTGTTCACTCAAAGTTTCTGTCATATCAGCAAAAAAATTTTCCCCCGACAAGCCTTTCATAAAAAATATTTAATGACTGATCGAAACTCAATTTTTCAAAAACCAAATATTTTCTCATACATGTCCTTTTGAAAAATTCTCAACTTTATCGCTATTTAAGCTATGGAAGTCAAACTTTACAATTTATTTATAAAACGTCTTAGTTGTAACCATAGCAACGATTTTTAATTTCTCTACTAGAAGGTATCCAGGCTAAGTAGATCCCTCGTACTACTGAGAAGATATTTGTAGAAACGCCTAACTGACATTTTATTAAATTTTAACTAATTCTGATTCTTAGTTTTGTTTAGTACTAAAATACCAAAGTAAAAATAAAACATCAGAGATATTTATACTATTGCACTTTAAAATGATTAACGCAAATTTTATGTTAGAAAGCTACAACTTTGAAAGCATATATCTCAGAATCATCACAATGTCACCTATGTAGGTGCTTTTGCTTCTGACCCATTCATTTATTGTATAATGCGTTTATTTTTGTTTTTGGTTGGAATGATTCAACTTTAGTTTACTTACTTAAAGTACCGTAAATACATATACTTAACACGATCAAATGAAGAACAAATATACATCTTATTTGTTATTTGCTAAACGTAAAATTAAAATTATAATTGAAATTTTAAAATTTTATATAAAAATTTGTTTTGGATAATTTTGTTAACATAGATAAAGCAAATAAACAATCCAAGTAACATAATCTATTTAAAAACAAAATTTAAAGGGTTAAACTTGCAAAAAGTTGAACATCTTTTATAGAAAATGAGTATAAGATAAAGGAGTCGCAAAACAGCAGTATCAATCCATCAAATAAAAGTGTTTTATCTGGGTCCTCTAATGTGCTGAAAGAGTTGTTTTAAATAATAAAAAATATTTTATTATCAAAATTTAAGTAATACAAATAAATAAATAAATTAAGTAATAATTAGATTTATAGTTGATGTTCTATTTAAATCAAACTTAAAATTAAGATAATTAAAGTTAAAGATTAAATTTGTTCGTGTAAATAATATTTTCGTTTAATTGCAATAAAGAGCTTGTAGGCAGATGTTTTAATTGTAAGTGTAAAATAGAGCTGTTGTTTATACAACTTATTGCCGTTGATGAGAAGCTATTCAATATATGGGACGTAAAAGATATTTTTTAAGTAACGATAGACGCAATGCTTGCAAAGTGTACGTGTGAACGATTAAATAATGAGTGCAGGTGTTAAAACACTATGTGAAAATAAACTTAAGGTCAAGAATAAAAACATTAATTCAATTGCAAAGAAAGATGCCATAGTTAGTCGTAAATAAGATTCCAACAAGTCGATATGTGACATTGATCATGTAAAATTATAAACAAAACTTGAATAAAGTAAAAGTTTGAAAACGAAGTTTATAAATAAAAACGAAATATTTTTAATAATTAAATTTTTTTGTTAACGTGCACGTATTAAATAAGTTCATTAAATATTTTGTCTTTTTAACGAAATAATTGAGTTAAGTTGTGCTTAGGATTATATAATTAAAAGTCTGATTGAAGTACACCTTATCCTAAGGAAATTTTATTTCAAACATTTATGTATGGGACGACCGGTTTCGACAAAAAACATTATTGTCATTACCAAAACAATCTTTGTTTTCTTAATTGGAGAGACTTGATAATGACAATAATGTTTTTTTTGTCGAAACCGGTCGTCCCGTACATAAATGTTTGAAATAAAATTTCCTTAGGATAAGGTTTACCTCAATCAGATTTTGTTTTTGTTTTGCATGTAATAAAAAATATGCAATTGATTAAAATAAAATTTGTTATTGTTATTTTTAAACTAACCCAAGTTCTGAGATTAAACTCAATAATTTTTGGAGTCTCGAATTTCTATTAAATATATAATTTTTTTTTTAATTAAATAATTATGTTCCATCGCAATATGTTACACAAATTTCTTGAATTGATCAAAAACTATTTGAAATTTTACAGCGCGTATTGTTTTTATCATAATGTACGATAATAGTATATCAAGCTGATTACAGACCGGCATAGTGATTTATAGGACACTTTGCCCACTTTTAGTATTGGAAACAGCGATAATTTTGGACACATTTTTCATATTAGTTATTGGATAGAACAACCAACTTTAGCACATCGCCTACTTTGCTATTTCATTATAACCCCAATCTAGACGTTTTTCTTGCTATTAATGCGATTCTTTGAGTCTGCATTATTTGTTGAATGTAGCAAATTTTGAAAAAAAAATTTACGGCAACCTCAAAACAAAACTGTGTTTAATTTATGAGTCACACCAAGTGTGACGAATCTTCTTCTAATAAACTATAACAAATATTACTTTAATCTACACCCGATGAGTTTTAAAAAGTGTTCTGCACCTTTGGAATTTCGTTTCAAAAAAAGCCATTAAAGTTTTGAAAACTAGTTAATGTCCACAGTACCTTCTATTTAATTTTTGAATAATACGGCCAGAGTTATAAAGTTTTATAGGTTTCAGAAAAATTCACAAGCTACAAAACAAAATTTTTTTTTCGATTTTCCATAAGCAAATTTGATGATATTTATTTAGCTTTGACAGTAATGGTCAAAAGTTATGTTTCCTTCGTTTTACATACCTGAAAAGAAATTACTGAATCATAAAATAGTAATTAAAAACCAGATTTTATAGCCTTGAGCTTTGAAACTCAAAACGTCACTACTTTACATAGTATATTATTAAACGTTAGTAGACGTCAGTTTTAATCAAAATATTATTTTTGTAAATTTGCTCAGAAACGCATTTGCTGGACAACAAATGCCTTATTTCTACCCTTCAAACACAATATACTATTTCGTCACTTCTATTTTCTTCCATTTCAAGTAATTTTTTACTCTTAAAATGCAATTTAATGAACAAACCAATTGGAGTTTATTGGCACCTAAACAAACTTGTTGTCTTAATTATAAATTTGAGAAAGAATATGAGAGGTGTATATTTGGCTTTGTTTTACAGACATTTATATGAACATAAACAATGACGCCACTGTCATTTTCTTCCAACACTACTACTAGTCAAGGCGAACTACATTTAGCCAATAAAGGGAGTACTATATAACTAAAAGCAGTTCATTGCGATTGACACATTCAGAATTTCCAAATATGGAGGTTCTATTAATTATTTCTACCTTTATTTATTTTGAAAATAATCTTTTTAGACAATGGTTTATTGTTTAGTATAAATATTTCATTGAAAATAAGTTTTTATGAAAAATAAAGTTTTCTGTGTGTTTACTAAATTCAAAACCGGTCGGTGTTATGTCTAAGGTACAAGTTCTTGGATGTGTCCAATGTATTCAAGTGGGCGATATAAACAATTAAGGCCTGTGCCGCATTATCCTGAAACCACTTATTTAAGGGTCGGTAAGCGGATGAGTCCATTCTGAGTTGCACCCAGTGGGCAAATTATCCAGACCTCCATAAATATTCGGCTGCCTTGATTTCTTCAAAGGTTCATATTGATTTTGCGAAGGTTTTCACCGATTCGAACCATGGAAAGAGTGATTTTAGATGACAAGGATTTATATAGCTATCTCAGCTGTAGTTGTTTTATTGCAATATTTCAAAATACTAAAGAGAATTTAGATTTGAAATTTTATTTACGTTTAGTAAGCAAAAATAGTAAATATAAAAGGAGAGGATGATTGACTTTTTTATATTTCAAAGAATGTTTTCTTTACCAATTTCTGAATAGTAGAACTGCTCCACAACAGCAAGTAATCCACCACAGCGATTCTTTTTTCAAGTTAAATGGCGTTCCACAAGATTTGTTCTCAGGACAATTGTTCTTTTTGTCACAGTTTATTTAATGATTCTACTTCAAATTGTTTTGGGATAGAACCAAAGAAGAGTCTGATTATATACCTTATTCATTATGATTCGATATCACGTTTATCACCTCTTTATATAAAATTAGTGACTACAATAATGGCACAGAGTATCAATATTTTATGAAAAAATCAGTACTACAATAAAATTTAGTTTGCATAAATCTATATTCAAAATGTGAAACGGTGTGTATTTATTTTACTTGTAGTAAATTCATTGCTATTTATTTCTCAGTGTTGTTATCTGCTAGTAACAATAAAACTAGAGATTATGTAAAACAGGTTTGCAATAAATAAACTCAAGTAACATAAAGTTTTGGTAAATAGTTACAATAAGTTTTTCCCACATTCAGATAATGGTTACTTTACATAATTATCTACTACTGAGTTTTTATGGAAGTTTAAAAAAAGCAGTATTTTTGTTTTGGAATTACCCGAATAAATAAATTAAAACTCATAGATCAACAACAACAAGTTGCTGCAAATAAAATACCAAAACTTCCACAAAAGTGCATATTCAATGGCTAATTCTTTTGTATTCTTAATAGCCATTGTTTGTTAGTTAGTATCTCACAACAATTAAAATTTTGTTTCAGTAAAAACTTTAGAATTATGTAAACTTTGTTACGTATTTTAATTATAGAACAGTAAAAAAATTAATTTTCTGTAATAATAACTTACCTCGAAACCGCTCATTGGTAAACATGAATAATTTGCCGTAAACAATTTAAATCTATAAAACATATTCAACAAGGTCTTTTAAAAATTAATAACTACAAAGACATTAACAATTTATAGTATTTTATGTAATAAAAAATAGATAAACCTTTAATTAACGATTTTTATGTATAACGTACACACTACTTCAAATAAGTAAGCGTAGCAAACATCTAGGAACCGTGAAATTAATATTTTAATAATTATTATAAAAGTTAAAGGTCATATTTTACTACGAATTTTATGAGCATTTTAGAATTAACGACGTCAAAGAAATTTTTATTTTTTAAACAAACCGGAACAAAAATTTTAAGACGACATTATATGGAATAAAATTTATCACTATAATTTATTGTGAACTAACTTTAAAATTTTTTTATAACCCCGCTCCATAATATTTATTTAGATGTAAGTGTCATAAGGCCACTTTCCAAGCCCACGTTTAAATTCCTACAATTTTTGAATAAAAAGAATTTTGAGAAAATTGGTAACGGTTATAAACCTTCTAATTGAATATAGCATCTTAGTTGAAGCTGTAAAAAATTTAAAAAATACTATTAAAATACACAAAAATTGAACAAATTAACTTGAACGAATTGTATTAAGTAATAGATGTTAAAGGTTTTTTTATTTAATCAACTTTGGAATTTATTAAATCGTTTATTACGAACTTCGTTTATAACGTACTAGTTCTTGAAGTCCTTTGTGGTTTGTTAGACTGGTTTAGACTGTATATTATCATATATCACTAACCATATGAATCGTTAAAATCATGTACAGCACTTTTCGTTGTTTACAATAATCCTTTAAGTAAGTTTTAAATGATATGGATTATTTTTGGATAATATTGAAGTCAATAATGATCAATGGTGGACGATGTTCATCTGGTATCACTTAAAAATCAAGTAGTTTGAATAATCAAGCTCCTCTAGCGACGAACAACCCCCCAATTGCAAGATCTCACATAGTTACATCAGTCACTAAGCATTCAAATGTAGACATTTAATTGTCTTGCTTAAAAAGTAGACTATTAAATTAAGACTATTATTCATTAATAAAAACAATTTACTTTTTTATTCAATTTTTTATATTTTGCTTCCTCTTTTCCTTTCTCAACCAATATTTCTCCCTACTTATTGGAAGTGATAGCCTTGAATAATAAATTTCAGTATCTGTGAACAACACGACATCAACTGCATATATTGCCTTAGTTACATCTTTGCATTTCTAAGTTATTATTGTCGTTATCTTTTTGTAGTTGCATTAGGTTTTTTAATTATTTCATATATAAATAATATAAATATCGGCGGAGTAAAGCTTCCTTCTTGTCTTAATCCGATTTTGTTTTAAATTTTGTTGATATCTATCTATTTCCTTTATAATTGCATTGCGGTTATTCTGGTATATCATTTAAGTTGACGTAACAAGTTTTGTGTTTAGTAGTAGGTAGTTTCTATAATTTCTTTCTGGGTACTGAGCCGAAGACCATCACTAAGTTCTAAGTAAAAAATAAATCATCTTTTCTTTATTTTATGTTTTTTCTCTGATCTGTTTTATTGTAAATATAAATCAAAAGAGCCCATTCCTCGTCTATATCCACTTTGTGCTTCTTTCGTGCTTTTTCTCTATAGTTAGCACATTTTTCCCAGTCTTCTGATAGTTTTTTCTTCTATTTACACTTTGTTATACACACTTAGTGATTATTCTCTTTTCTTAACTCTCATACGAGGGGGTGCTGAAAAGTTCCTGGCTTTGCTACTAATCACGTAAATGAGAACCGTATAAAACAATACCACAGCCTATTTAACTATTTAGTAGCGCGCATGCGCAGTAATAAATGCGTACGTGAGAGAGTTTTTCATTCCACGCAGTAACAAAGCAAGATGGCGGCACTTACACCTAGTGGATTATTTGCCAAAGGGGTGCACGATCAACGCCGATTGCTACATGTTTCTCTTGGACAAATTGAAGGAGGCGTTGAAGCAGAAACGCCAAAGGAAATTGACTCGCGGGGTTTGTTTTGCAGGATAAAGGACTATTTACACACGTCAGTGCCGTATCAGTATCGTGTCAGTTCAGTATCATTGTTATCCGTGGTTGCTCAGTGATGTCAATACACACACGTCCGTAGTATATAAACAGTGCTTGCAGTGAAATATCAGTGGAATGGCTTGTTTTACCAATAAAGAATTGGCAATTACCGCCACAGCCCTAGATGAGGAAGAGGAAAATAAGAGTTTAAATAAAAAAGCGAAAATGGGTACACAAGGCATGGATGACACGACAAAGTGAAGAAGAATTTATTACTTTATATCGGGAATTGGTAGACGATGAACAAAAATTTTTGAATATTTTTAGAATGTCTCAAAATTGTTTTAATATATTGCTGAATAAAATAGAAAGACTAATGAAACAGACACGCACTGGAGAAAAGCAATTACCGAGGGAACGTTTAGCAAATAGTGTTTAAGGTGAGTAAGCGTAATTATTGTAATAAAACAGTTTTTATTCAAAGAAAGGTAAGTGAGAACATAACTAAACATAAATACCAAATATACAGGGTGAGTTTTTAGTGCGTATTTGCTCTATAGCGCCTTAGCTACTTATTAGAAAAAATTGTGTGCTATCTCAAGTTGTTGGTAACCTTTTTTGGTATTTTTTTTAAAATATCTGTGATAATACAGAGTGTTACATATTTTCTGTACAGCAACTAACTTTCTTATTTTAAATAGAACACCCTAAATATTTTTTGAAATTTGGAAAGAGCACAAAAATTTAATTCAAAAACATGTATCGCACCCTATGCTAAACCCTAAGGTATCGGAGGTATTTAACATAACAAGAAAAAAATTTCAGTTGGAAAGATCTGGATGGAGCCTTATAACATTTTCCATATGTTATATCAAAATTTAATTTTTGCCATACCGTAAGTACATAGAATTGTCTAACTTTGCAATTAAAACAGATTGGAAAATAATATACTAAGTGTTACATTTTCCAGGTCACATTTAGCTAACTTTAAACTCCGAAAACATTTTTTTTCAAATAGAACACCCTGTATTTTTTTATGCCCAATTATGTAAAATTAAATTATCTTTCTTCTGGTATAACCATTGCAGGGGTTAAACTTAGCAGCTTTTGAGATATTTGCAATTTTCTTTCAAGGTGACAGATTTATAAGGATTTTGCTTAAAAACTGCATATAAAATTAGCCTTGTTGAATAATTAATAACAAAATTCGAAAATATTTATTTTTCTTAATTATTTTTAACAAAAAAAAGCATTATTATGTTTTAGATTGATACTTCATAGATCTTGAATAACACACGAGTAGAATCTAGAAGGCGTTGACAACAAACAAAACTGTCGGGTTTCTCAGTGGTTTTGACAGTCTCGTTTAATTACTTGATTACAACTGTGTTGTTCTTAATGAACCATTAATATAAATTGCTCTACTCAAGAATTAGTTGACATGACTTATTTATTAGGAGAATGTAATAGAAATTGTTTATTGGCGTCTAAATTAAATGGAACGCGATATCCTGAGCGAATAAAACGTCAAGTTAAATGCTTTGAAAGACCTAAGGAACGTTTTTGAACTTACAGCTAATGCTAATTATAAGAAGAACTCACGCCAAGGAAAAATTAAGGATGAAGCTATGCAATTTGATATAGTTACTGCAGTATTTGAAAATCCTGAGATTAGTACTAGACAAGTTAGTGCTGTCTTGGATATTTCTCAGACTTTGGTAGTTAAAACATTACGTAAACATAAGTTCCATGACTATCATCCTTAATATGAACTTAATATTACTGAACAGGATTATCAAAACCGTATAAATTTTTGTAACTGGGTGCTGACAAAAAACACGAAGATCGATTATTTTCCAGTTATGTGTTATTTACTGATGAGTGCACTTTCTCTAACACATGTAAATCAAATCGCAAGAATTATCACCATTACGATAACGAAAACCCTCATTTTAGAATCTCGACAGACAGACAGCATCGTTTTTCTGTTAACGTGTGGGCAGGTATTATTGGTCAATACATAATTGGTCCTTATTTCTTCGAAGGAAATCTAAATGGAGAAAGATATTTAACTTTTTGCAAAATAATCTTTTGATTTACTTGAAAACGTGCCATTGGATGTAATCAGGAGCATTTGGTTTATGCAAGATGGGGCTCCGCCACATTACAATCGAAATGTTCGCCAATTTTTGAATAACTTATTTCCCAATAAATGGATTGGATTCCAGTCAGTTGGCCCCCAAGATCTTCCCGATCTAAGTTGCTTAGATTTCTTTCTTTGGGGACATAAAAATCTTGTTTATCAAGAAATTTCAGGAAATGTAGAACATCTGAAAAACAAAATACGAAATGCTCTTTGTACAATTACACTAGAAATGTTGGGATATGTTCAGCTGTCATTTAGACAAAGAATTGAGTTATGCATAGTAAATAATGGGCGGAATGTAGATCACTACTAAAAATTGATTTTTAATAAATATTTTTATTGTTATTATTATGTAACTTATTATTGAAAATGTGTTCGCGTTATTTATAGTTTATTTTCAATCAAAAGCAGTTTTTAATTTTTTAAGTATACCAGAAGAAATGTAATTTAATTTTACATAATTGAGCAAAAAAATACAGGGTGTTCTATTTGAAAAAAAATGTTTTCGAAGTTTAAAGTTAGCTAAATGTGACCTGGAAAATATAACACTTAGTATATTATTTTCCATTCTGTTTTAATTGCAAAAGTTAGACAATTCTATGTACTTACGGTATGCCAAAAATTAAATTTGATATAACTTATGGAAAATGTTATAAGGCTCCATCCAGATCTTTCCAACTGATTTTTTTCTTGTTATGTTAAATAGCTCCGATACCTTAGGGTTTAGCATAGGGTGCGATACATGTTTTGAATTAATTTTGTGCTCTTTCCGAATTTCAAAAATATATAGGGTGTTCTATTAAAATAAGAAAGTTAGTTGCTGTACAGGAAATATGTAACACTCTGTATTATCACAGATATTTTTAAAAAAATACCAAAAAGGTTACCAACAACTTGAGATAGCACACAACTAATTCTAAAAAGTAGCTAAGGCGCTATAGAGCAAATACGCACTAAAAACTCACCCTGTATGTATGTAATACATATACTAAGTTAAAGGTCTTGATAATTATTAAAAAGGTTTGAATCGAGTCCGCTTGTTGATAGGACGATGACGCAATAATACTTTGATCAAGTACTCTGGGATGCTGTTGGTCTACATCTGGATTAGGTGACGACAGTGGAGTCGAGGTTCGTGTAGAAGTATTTGAATACATTGCCGGTGATTGTGCCATATCGCATGGAGATGTAACATTTGGATATTGGCTAACACAAGGTGTTTCTGAAGAACTACTTCGATGTTCACCATGCAATGATTGGTTTGATCTATACGCCGGCGCAGTTATCATTTGCAGTTCGTATTTTTGAACTGTCTGAAATATTTCAGATTTGGCTAAATTTAAATAATATGGACTTAGAGTTTTGAGTGTTGAACCTATTCCAGTTAAAAATGCGTCCACGGAGTCTACTTTTCGAACAGATGAATTGGAAGGTTCTGACTTTTCTTGAAGTAGGCATTTACTTTTTACGTTTGTTGGAAGTTGTTAAATACGCTTTAGGCGTAGAAAATTGCCTTGATTCATCTTTAGTTTCTAGTTCAACAATTGGAGGATTTTCATCATTCACTGCGTTCTGTTCATTGCTTTGTTCTTCTTCATTATGTTCCTGTTCCTGTTCCTTCACCTCGTCTTCTTGTGATTCAATATTTCCTTTCGTATTTCTCTCATCAAAAATTTATTTAGGAATTCCAACTGCTCCGCGTATTTATACAGTTTTATTTTTTTGCGGATTGTCCACTTTTAGTTATTGTTTTTTAAAGCTTTTCTGTAATTGTCTCTTATATTGTTCCATCTGGTCTTACATGCGGACCCTGAAAATAAATTAGTGGTTAGGTGCTGAACTGTGCAGTCTATACTAAATTAACAAATACTTTTTGTAGGTATCTCGCTACTGGAGATTCTCTAAAAACAATATCATTCAGTTACCGCATGGGACATTGTACAGTGCATAAAATTGTAATAGAAACTTGCAAAATACTAACAAACATTTTAATGAGTGAAATGTTGCCTCAACCTTTAGAAGAAATGTGGAAAACTATTGCTGATGGCTTTAGCACAATTTGGAATTTCCCCAATTGTTTGGGTGCGATAGATGGGAAACATTTTACAATTCAAGCTCCCCAAATAGCGGATCTCAATTTTTAATTACAAGAAAAACTTTTCTGTTGTGTTACTGGCACTTGTTGATGCACATTACAACTTTATAGCTATTGATGTTGGTGCTTATGGCAAGAATAGTGATGGTGGTATTTTTGCTAAATCTAATCTGGGGAAAGCCCTTCAAAACAATACTTTATCTGTACCACGTCCTGCAACATTACCAGGCATAGACACTGAGGCTCCTTATGTGATTGTTGGTGATGAGGCATTCCCTCTAAAAACTTATCTGATGCGCCCGTATCCAGGAAACGGATTGAGTGATTCTAAGCGCATTTTCAACTATCGTTTAAGCAGAGCTCGAAGGACTGTTGAAAATTCTTTTGGTATTTTAATTCAAAAATTTAGAATATTTACGAGACGAATCCAGGCCAAACCGGAAAATGTAGATAATATAATTTTGGCAGCTTGCATTCTACATAACTTCATAAAAAATATGACACAAGCACATATACATATCAAAATCCAAATGCAAACTTGGATGTTATTCGGCAGACAAACCGACAAAATCTACCTATGCAAGGGAAATGCAACTAATGCCGCATTTGTTGTAAGAGAATTGTTTACTAACTACTTTATATCAGATATTGGACGTGTGCCTTGGCAAGATGAAAAAATTTAAGAAACGGTTATTTTATAACTTATTTAATTAATAACATTTTAACTTTTACAATTTAATAATAAAGTAACAACTTACATTCAAGTTTCAGTCCTTTTCCTATATTTCCCCAAATATTGTTTTTAAAACCGGTGTCCATGTATTTTTATTTGACAAATCGTACAATTCTGGACAATCTCGTACTAATTCAATTAATTTTTCATCCATTTTTATTTTTCTTAGAGCAACCAAAAATCCCGTTAGTACTTCAGTGAAAATGTCGTAAAATATCGTTGTCGATCTATTTAACATTCACGTTACGGATACTGCAGCGGCACTGACGGTAAAAGACGTTACTGTGTCGGACTTGTCTGAACAGGTCAGTTTGATACAAACGCAACGATATTTTATTTTTCACTGACACTGATACTGAACTGACACGGTACTGATACGGCACTGACGTGTGTAAATAGTCCTTAATGTGCCTTTCCCATACCGCCTACCACACCAATCGACCAAATTGGCTTTGAATTGTTGAACCACCCGCCGTATTCTCCTGATCTGGCCCCATCAGACTATCACCTCTTTCCACAACTGAAGACACACCTGAGGGCACCAAGTTTAATTCTAATAAGAAAGTCATCGCAGATAAGAAGGCGTTTTTCGAGGGGCAACCGTCCCAATTTTATTTGGACGGGTTACGAAAACTGGAGAAGCGTTGTACTAAGTGTGTTATCTTGTTGGGGGAGTACGTTGAATAAAACGTGTACCATATTTCGCTAGCACGTTTCTTTCTGTGTAAAGCCAGAAACTTTTCGGCATCCCCCTTGTATTTAGCTGTTTTTTAGTATCTTAGTTCTTTTATAACCTGTTTATTTCTTCCTTATTTTTATTTTTGATATTTCATGTTTTAGTTTCGTCTTTTTTTTGAGGTTGTTAAGGAGTTCTTTAAAATGGTTTTTTTTATCTTTTTATTATACTAAAGGTTTATTTGTTTTTAAATTAACAAATTGATTTGGTTAACTAAAATTAAAAACTAAATCTACATTAGCACAACAAAATACGCAAAATATCTACTACTTTAATTTGTTTTTGCTGCATCCCTCCGTTAGGTATTTTTTATTGTAGTCTTCTTCCTTTCATCCATCCATCTTCTTCTGTCTTCTACCTTTTTCATCAATTCTATGCCCTCTCCATTATCTTCTAGCAAAACTTTCCTTCTCACTTCCACTCTCCTTAATTTGCTACAGTTATCTACGACGTGCTCTACATTCTTCCAATTTTCCACATCCTACACATTCTTTCTTCATTTTTTTCCAATATTTATTTTCGATTTCTTCATTCCCAAATCTATATCTCGCTACCATATGTTTTCTTTTATGTTCAATCCTCCTGTAATATATTTTGGCATCCCTTCCACCATTATATATTTGTATTTTGTGTTATACTTTGTTCCTTTTATTTTCATCTTTCTTTCTTGTTTTTTGGCTGTTTTGTCCCTTTGTGTTGCTCTCTTCTTCCATCCTTTGTTTTTTGCAGTTCTACCTCCTTCCAACATCCATTTAAAATTTCATTATCTTTTCTATTTTCTATCCTTTCCTCAAGTCTTATTGCTCTCCTCCTGCTTGTATTCTTATTTTTCTATTTGCATGTCTTCCTCTATTAAATACCCTGGTGTTTCCCTCTCCAACCCTAGTATCTATCTTCAAATTTTTTTTTGTAGCTTCCCAAGTTCTTCCCATTCTTTCTATCCCCAAATCCCCGCCTCGTGCATCATCACACTTTTTACTATTTTCTCGAATAACCACTTTCTTTTTTCCTATTTCTTTACCGGATAATCTTTTTCTTATACTCCATGCTTGTCCCATTATAGTCCGTGGACCCGTGACATAATGTGTAAGAAAACTTGTATGACAGCTTTTTAGATTCTTATATATTTTTTTAAATTGTACGTCAGTTTTTTTGCAGACAGGTTTCTAAGGTATGGTTTAGTTACCAAAACCAATAAAGCTGACGTTTTTATGTAGACCCGAACGTTCAGGCCTATAAAATTCTCATTTCAATGTGCATTGGCAATTGTATTGTCAGCTTTTTTGTAAATTGCTTTTTCTCAATAAAATATCATTAAATTTCAAAATGCTGACGTTTTGGTTGAAGCGGTGAAAAGTTAAAAGGATAATAAATCCGGAAAATGTTATAATTTGATTCTTTTTTAATACTTGAGGTTCTAATTTGATTTAAAAGAAAAGAGAAATTGTTATGGGTACACAACGTAAACCAAGATCAAATTCAGAATTGATTTCCCGGAAAACCGAAAAATTGTTATTTTTTCAGAGGCTAGAAAGCTATATGTGAATTATAATAAAAACAGGTAATGTTTTAATTAGTACTTTTCTCAAGATACCTCGTCTTTTGCAGAACTCTGCTTACAAGTTGGAAAATCCAAAAAAGCGGATTTTCTGTGATACAGAAATTTTCTTATCAATTATCAACCTGTGCAGAAAAAACAAAAAAATTGTTTACTCTCGACAATTACTGAGAAAACTAGGATTGGAGAAAATACAAGAGAAGTATTTATTATTATTAATAAAAACAATAATAATTTTTCGATTTTTCGGAAAATCAATATTGAATTTGACGTTGGTTTACGTTGTGTACCAATAATCCCAACATTTTCTCTTTTTTTTTAAATCGAATTGGGACTTGAGAGGCAGGTTATCAAAAGAAGAATTGAATTATAACATTTTCCGAATTTATTTTCTTTTTAACTCTTCACCGCTTCAACCAAAACGTAAGGTTTTTGAAATTTGATGATATTTCATCGAGAAAAAGCAATTTACAAAAAGCTGACGATACAATTGCCAATTCACATAGCAGTGAGAATTGTATGGGCCTGAACGTATAGGTCTGGATCAAAACGTCTGCTTTTTTGACTTTGGTAACTAAACCATACCTTAGAAACCTGTCCGCAAAACAGCTGACGTACAATTTAAAAAAATATATTGCATCCAATATTGTATGGACTGAAATCTAACGGTAAACTTTTTTGGGCCTCATGTCACGGATCTGCAGTTTCATAGCATTCTACACCTAAGATCTAAAACGATGACATACAAGTTTACCGACATATTTTGTCACGGGCCCACAAACTATTATATTACTTCCTTTTTTTCTTAATTCTTTTATATGATCACTGTCTTTATTGTCATGCCTCATCGTGTAGCCTAAGTATTTGTATTTGTCCACTCTTTCTATCTTATTTTCTTCCCACCACTATTTCTCTTTTTTCTTTTCCTTTTTTTCTTAAGTACCATTACTTTTGTTTTTTCTACGTTTACCTCTAATTTTTTTTCTCTAAATATTTTCTCAACGTCTTTATTGCTTTCTTCATCTCTTCATCTTTACTTGTAAAAATTACTATATCGTCCCCATAAGCAAATGTTATTATATTTTTTCTTCCTATTTTGATTCCTCCAACCTAATCTTTTCTCATTTCTTCCTCTAGATCTCTTAGATATTGAAAATAGCATCGGGCTTAACGGACACCCCTGTTTCACACCTTTTTCTGTCCAAAACTCCTTCCATAACTTTCCTTTCACCTTTACCCTATTTTTTGTTTCTTTATAAATCTCTTCCACTGCTTCTATTATGTCTTCTCTTATTTCATTTTTTCTCATCATTTCCAACAATGTCTTTCTATCTACTTTATTAAATTCCGCTTTTATATCCACAATACTAAATATACCTTACCTCCTTTCTTTCCTGTATCTTTATTTACTAATCGTTTCATTGTATGTATATTATCAATTGTGCTTCTTCTCTTCCTAAACCCTGTCTACCAATCTAAAATTACCTTTTTTCTTCTATTTCTTTTTCTATTCTTGATCTTATTATTTCTGGATATATTTTATACTTAATACTCATCTCCTGTAGTTTTTCACTTCCCGTCTATCCTCTCCTTTGTATATTGGACAAAAGAATCGCTTCTTTCCATCTTTCTGGAAAGCCTTCTCTCTGTAAAATTTTTCTAGTACTTTTCTTATTTTCTCTCTCATTTTTCCTTTGTGTATTTCCATTCTTCCCTCTGCGTTTAATTTGTGCCTTCTGCTTTTCCCATCTTTACTTTTCTTAAGGCCTCTTCCAGTTTTTCTTATAAACAGGACCCAGGTCAAATCGTGATAACCTGCAAAAGGTACAAGACGATAAAATCAATTAAATTACCTGTACTAATGACCAAGGTTAGTTGTTTATTGTAGTAGTATTAGTTTAGTTTTAGTCCAATTTGTATAAACAATTTGTCGCACACATTTAAATCATTTGAAATTTAAAAACGCTGTTGCACGATTTAAATATAAAAAGTAAAATAAAGAAGTTTATGCGATAATTACGGTGTGGCTTTAATTTTATGGTAACATCGTGAGAATTAGTTCAGAGTGATTTTGCTAAAAGGAGATACAAAATTATTATTTCTGGTAAAGTACAGAGAATTATTATTTTAGAAATTAAAAGGTTAAACTACGCATATAGAAATTTTTACTCCGTAAAAATAGTCACCCCTAAAAGTTTAGATCCAACATTAGTTGTGTGATTTGAAGGTAAAAATTACCATTAAAACTTTAGATTAATTTCCGTAAAGATTACACCCTCATATCATCGCAATATATGTATTTTCCTTTATGGACGTTATATTGGTGGCATATAGTGCTGCCAGTACTGTAAATAACTCTACAAGTTTATGTTTAACCAATGTTATTTACTACAATATTAGGCGGGTTAATATTTGTCTCATATTGCGTCAACTTCCAGCCAATATTACGTTCCAATTGAGAATGGTCTCTAAGCTCTCATAAATACAAATTAAGTGTCAAACTTAAAGTTTATTTGTTTTGTAGGCTAACAATTTAGCAATGACTAAGTCAATATCTAAGTAAGCTATTTTAAATAATAGGAATTACAAAGGAGACCACAATGTAGTTGTAATGTAGTTAAAATTGAACATTTTTAACTTGGGTAAATTAATATCTACGTAATAAGCAACTATTAGTGCAAATTACAAATACATCGAAGTCGCCTTTGTAATTTCTATTATTTAAGGTTGCTTATTTAGGTATTGATTTAGTCATTGCTAAAATTTTTGCCTAGAAAATAAATAAACTTTTAGTTTGACACTTAATTTGTACTTATGAGAGCATAGAGACCATTCCCATGTGGAACGCAATATTGGCTGTAAGTTGGTACAATATTAAGCAAATATTGATACATTAGTCATTTCCAAATTTTTAACCTACAAAATAAATGAAGTTTAAGTTTGACATTTAATTCTGCAAAATTTCAAGGTATTTGGACGATATTAGTTTTTTTATTTTTTCTACTTCAATGTGCTATAACATTTTTATTTTTGAAGTTATTAAAAATCTGTTTGACAGTTATGTTTAAAATATTTTTATGTACACATTTGTAATTTTTATCAAAATTGGTGAAAATTTATTAGGCACATCAAGAACCTAATTACTTGGAAAAAGGGAAAAAAAGTCAGAATGGTGGAACTGAGAATGTGAAAAGAGAAAGCAGAAATGAGAAAGGGGAAAATAAAATCAAAAAAAGGTAAAATAAATATAAAAGAATATAAAAAATAAGAACAAAATTCAAGAATAGATGTGAAAAGAAAAAATGGATAATCGAAAAATCGTAGAAGAAAGGGTGAAGAAAATCAGAAATGAAGGGCAGGTTTGGAAACTAGTAAATCGATTTAGAAACAAAGGAAATAGGAGAGAACCAACAATAAATAGAGAAAATGGGAATAACACATTAGAAATGTGCTACAAAGAAAAGAAGTTATGATCATAGCAGAAAATGGGAAAATAAGAGAAAAAAAACAAAAGAGAAAGAGGGATCAAAAAGAAGAACTCGAGGAGGCCTTACAAGTAAAGATGGGAAGAGCAGAAGGTCAGATGAAACGAGGAGGAAAAGTGGAAATAACAGGGAAAAGCGAATGCGGACGGTTCGCCCCTGCCGTTTCGTTTTCGACTGTTTCGCCCCCGCCGTTTTGTCCCTAGCCGTCTGGGCCCCGACCGCTTTGCTCCCAAACCGGTTTGCCCGAAGTTTTACCTCTAACTTTAGCCAGCTTCCGCTGTTTCCAGTTGCACCAAGAGGAGGTAGCTAGTAGGATTTGTGCAACCGTTTTTGTTTTTATTTTGTTTTTTAATGTTTGTTTTTGTACCTTTATATTTTAATTTATTTGAAAAATATACATTTTTAACATGTATATTCGGATGTGCGACCGGAATAAATATAAAATTCAAGTTGTACGCAAACCCACGCAAGTAATCAAAACTTGACAATTTTCAAAATCTTTAACGATTCTTTTCACACGAGTTGATATTGCGACATACTTTTTTTATTTCTTGGATTTCCTTTGATTTCTAGTAACAGTTGTACTATTTCGTGGTTATGAATACCTTGCTGCTTTTGCAAAGATTCAATAAAACGAAAAATGTTTGGAAATTGTGATCCACATGTTTCTTGAAAAGCGCGATGCCATCCCTCGACGGCATTATTTGTGCGACGTTAAGAGTGCGCTGATAGACATTCCAAACTGAGTTGGAAAATTTGGAATTTGACGTCCACGACGTAGTCTTCGACCAATATAGGCATCTTAGAAATAATTCGCAATCCGTACAGCCTCTTCAGGAAATCTTTCGTTTTCAATTAATTCGGCAAATGCATTGCTTACGTCATCTTCAGGTATAAATGCCAAAGAGAGAATCATTCTTATCCAACGAGCGAACTCGTAATCATTTTTGTATTGAGCTTTGAGACCTTCAGTTTGAACTTTTCTCCAGGCGGATTGCGATAAATGAAAAAAACATCCCGTCTTTAAAATAACTAGAAATTCCAATTCAAATGCTTGAATGGCAGCGAGTTTAAATTCTGTCATAAGTAGAGTTGGCTGCAGTCCAGGTTGCAGAAGTTTCAATTCTTGCAAAAAATTTTCATATGTAGCTCTTGTTTTATTTGGTAAAAGAGGATATACTAGTGATATAACGGCATTGTGTTTGGTAGCGTGGATTGTGTAAACTTGTTGAAACATAGCTGGTGCGGTACTAAACGTACCATCTGCAAACCATTCTTCACTTTAAGCCTAAAGATGAACATTCTTCCAGACATAAGTTGATCATCCGAATCATACATCAGAAACTGTTGCATTTGACCATCAATTACAATTTCCCTAAACACTCGAGGAATCATCAATTCTTGGATATTTCTAGAAATCGCAGGTGCTCCTTCATTTCGTCTTGCTCTACGGATAGTTTTTTTCAATGAATCCTTTTTGGGCAAAATTGCAGCAACATCTGTGTGAGCTTCTGCGATGACGTTTGCAATAATTTGCTGTGGTGTTTCCTGTGTCGCAGTGGCACGCTCTTTTTCCATAGCCACCAGACGAATAGCTGCTGGCCTGGCAGATTGAGCTGCATGATTATGATGCGTAGCCATTTTAACCACTTCACCATCTACGCCGTCTGTCCATACTCGTCCCTTGCAGTTTGATCAATGTTCGCACACACATATCCCATGTTCTTTATTTTTTGGTTTTTTTTGGAGAACACGTAAATATGGTTTTGATGAACAAGCTTTCGCTTGTTTAGCTTTGACAAAACGTACTCCGCCATTAGTAGAAATACTGAACTGAAGTTAACTATTAGTAACGAAGCACGCAGTAACAAAGTTGACAATATAATGACTTACCACTGGCTTTGTATAGCATTTTCTAACGTAATTTACCCATTCCCCAGTGAAATCTCACTAATGGGAAATTCCTCACGTACCATAGAATGTGATTAGCAAAATTTCAGATAATGGTATTATAATTTACCATTACAAATTCTTGTTGAAGTGTATATCCCTCTGACCGAACAAAACAAAGCATTCTTATAGAAAATTTTTAATCTATCCTGGATTTTTGTATTCTTGTTTAATAATCATTACTGTAAGACCCTTAATGATTTGTCATTAACAGTTAATTATCTTTATTGTAACAAAAGTTTTTTGAATTGAGGTTTCCCAATAACCCCACTTAAACGTTCCCGTAACAATAAACTTTTAGATACCCGTTCATTTAATGACACATCATAATCCGTATACAATATAATTAGCTGGGAGATAATGTATAAGTAATTGCAATAGTGTAATATGCAGGAATACGACAACAATAGACAGATAAGAAATCACTTGGAAAATTTCGATACCTATTATAGCTTATACCCATACAGGGAGGGGATAGATAGGAAATGAAAACTACAGGGGGATTAGTTTAACAAATATTGGATATAAAATATACGCAGAAATAATAAGAGCAAGAATGAAAGAAGGAATAGAAGAAAAAAAAGGTATATATATATATATATATATATATATATATATATATATATATATATATATATATATATATATATATTAGCAACTTTGCCGACAGGTATGTAAAGCAGTTACATAGTCGATTCTTTAATAATTATAGCCAACCTAACAAGTAATAATAATAATACTAACAACAAGTACAACCTCTTGCGTACTTTACTGCAGGCATTCGAAATTTTATACTTGCCAACTGTTAGGTTGGCTATAATTATTAAAAATCGACTATGTAACTGCTTTCATACCTGTCGGCAAAGTTGCTAACATTTTCGTACGTGAACGTTTCACGAGTCGACACTAGATGTCGAAAACTTATCATATATATATATATATATATATATAATAAAACGATTAGTAAATAAAGAGATAGAAAAGAAAGGAGGTAAGGTTATTCGTGGATATAAAAGCGGCATTTGATAGAATAGATAGAAAAGACATTGTGGGAAATGATGAGGAAAAATGAAATAAAAGAAAACATAATAGAAGCAGTGGAAGAGATTTATAAAGAATCAAAAAGTAGATTAAAGGTGAAAGGAAAGTTGGGGACAGAGTTTTGGACAAAGAAAGGTATGAAACAGGGATGTATGTTGAGCCCGATGCTATTTTCAGTACATATTAGGGGGAAAAATCAGGTTGGGGGAACCAAAATAAGAAGAAAAATATAATAACACTTGCATATGGAGACAATATAGTAAATCTTACAAGTAAAGAGGAAGAGATAAAAAAACCAATAAAGACGTTAAGAAGATATTTATAGAAAAAACAATTAGATGCAAACGTAGAAAACAAAAATAATGGTATTTAAGAAGAAAATAACAAGAGAAAGAAAGGAGAAATGGTGGTGGGGAAAGAAGAAATAGAAAGAGTGGACAAATACAAACACTTAGGGTATATGATGAGATATGACAATAAAGACTGTGATCATATAACACAATTAGGTAAAAAGGAAGTAATGTAATGGGACAAGATGGAGTATAGGAGAAAGATTATTCGGTAAAGAAGTAGAAAAAAGAAAGTGGTTATTTAAGAAAATAGTAGAAAGTGTGATGATGTACGGAGCGGAGATTTGGGGATGGAAGGAATAGGAATAACTAGAAAAGATACAGAAAAATTTTGGAGATGGACACTAGGTTTGGAGAGGGAAACACCAGGGTATTTAATAGAGGAAAAAATAAAAATTGAAAAAATAAGAATACAACCAGGGAAGAGAGCAATAAGATTTGAGAAAGAATGGAAAATAGAAAAGACAATGAAATTCTATATGAATGTTGGAAGGAGGTAGAATGGCAAAGAACAAAGCACGGAGAAGAAGAGAGAAGAGCATACTATAGAAGAGGGGTTATGCGACAGAAGAGGTAAGATGAATGAGGGAGGAAGAGAGAAAGATGGAAGAAGAGATAACACAAAGGGACAAAGACAACTAAAAACAAGAAAGAGAGATGAAGATAAAAGAATCAAAGTATAACATGAAATACAAATATATGATGGTGGAAGGGATACCAAAATATATCGCAAGAGGATTAACCATAAAAGAAAAACATATGGTAGCGAGGTATAGACTAGGAAATGAGGAAAATGAGAATAAATATTAGAAGAAAGATAAAGAAAGAATGTGTAGGATATATGGTAGATGAGTGCAGAGAATTAAGGAGAGAGGAAGTGAGAAGGGAAGTTCTGCTAGGAGAAAATGGAGAGGGCATAAAATGGATCAAAGATATAGAAGAAAAGAAGAACAATTAAAATAAATTAGACTAGTAGAACATTGAACATCTATTAGTGGAATGCAGCAAAGTAAAAACAAAGGAAAGAAGTAGGAAGACATTACTGAAGAAATGATGAAAGACCAGATGGATGTGAGAAGTGGAAGAAAGAGGAAGATGACTAGAAGAAAGAAAAATAAAATGGTTAGAAAGTTAGAATAAGATAAGTTTTAAAATTCAGAGAGATATGTTCTTGTATTAATTTTTTTTAATATGTAAAATTTTAAAATGTAAAAAGTTATACAGGGTGGTTCATAACTATTGGGACATAGACTAAGGGTGGGTTATTTAGGCTAAAATATGACTATAGGACCTAATATTTTTAATAAAATATTGCTGTGGAAAACGATACAGAGCGTAAAATTAAATATTTTTTTCATTTTTGTTAATAATTTTACTATAAATCTATCAATTCTTATCAAAATCGGTAGAGAGGCATAACTTAAGACCAAGAACTATTTTACAATATGTTGTAGTGAAAACTTTTTAGTTATTTTGATTAGAGATTATGACGTAAACATCATTTCTACACAATATTGGTACTTCTGTTTAAATACGATAATTTCATCTGTTTCCGAGAAAAACGCAAATGAACAATTTGTAGTGTCAGAAGGGGATTTGAAATATTACTTTATTTATTAAGGGTGCGTTTTGGACTGTCAGATAATTATGCTTCTCTGTAGATTTTGATAAGAATTGATAAATTTACAGTGAAATTAGTAACAAAAAATGAAGAAAAATTTTTTTTTGTGTAACGCCTTGTATCTTTTTTTACGGCAATATTTTATTAAGGCATATTTTGTTTAATGTCATATTTTGGTCTAAATAACCCGCCCTTAGCATATGTCCCAATAGTTATGAATCAGCCTGTATAAGAAAACCGAATCGATTTGTTAATTTAAAAAAACAAATAAATTTAATTAATTTGATACTTAAAAATTGAATCCGTCATTTGAATTTGATAGATAAAAAAATTTGTGAAATTTGAATCGGGCATAGTAAAAGAAGTACCATAAAATACTTTTGATTACATTTTAACAGTTTTAAAATTATAAAAAAATTCGAATTTTGACTTTAAGGCTCCATTTTGGCGTAACTATTTGTCTAATATAAAAGTTTTACTGAAAAAAAGTTGTTTATTTTGATGTCCTCTATAACCACTTCAAGCTTGGAACACATATTTCGTGACACCCTGCGTAATATTAAATATTTATCCAAGATTGTTGTCATATTGAGCCAATATTTCACCAATGTTCCTCCTGTGTAAGGCTGTATTTTTATAAAAAAAAAAGGTAAGTTATTTTAAGAAGCAAAACTTTGCATACAATAGTTTGAATTAAATGATGCCTCTCTTATAAGAACATTTAATTCGGTAATAATACTAGTATACTTAATTGAATTATTAAAGCGAGCCTGCGTTCTTCCGTTGTGAAAGCCGTTAAACTGGTATTTAAAGTGATTTTTTTAAAGAACAGTACGTAATTTTATTACTTTGTTATTTTATCTCTGATTATCGTTGTTGAAATCCATCACTTGGTTGTGAAGCATGCAAATTATTTAGTTCTTATACCGAAAGTATCCATTCACCAGTGTTTTCAATCATAATAAACCTAATTATATAAAGTTTTATGTATTTTTTGCTTCTAATTGTTTCTATGCATCTGCCAACGATATCATGAAGATCATACACCATGAATGGTGACTTTCTCTTCTTTACCTTAGATTCTATAGTAACTGAACATATTTTGCATTATGTGGGACAAAAAATGTATTAAATGGTAATCATAATTTATGGTTACTTATTTCTCATCATGGCTTTTGCTTTAGAAACATGTGTAATAAATATAATGTTTTACCAGTTCAATTGCAATTTTGTTTTAAAGATATAAATATTTTGAATAATTTCTGCGCTATTGTTTATTTGAACATGTGATCGATATTAGCACCTTGAAATTTTTATTATACATTTTAGCATATTTTAAACTAGGAAATATGTACACAAGATAATTTTTTGTTGCAATTCTAGTTTTTAATGTCACTCACATTTTTGCATTATATAATACGAGAATGCTCTGTATATAAATAAACGTACAATTGAAGTTTTAATTAATTTTTAGTTTTATCTCATGATTATTTCATGTTTTCATGTGATAATTATTGATTATAGAAAATTATTACGTTTCTGCTTGATTTTCACTGAAATCTATACGCAAGTCGGACTTTTATGTTTTAAGAGGGAAATTCCAAAACAAATTGCAGAATAGTTTTGAATTAATTATGACTAAGGTATTTTTCTAGCATTATTTGCAGGCGATAGTATATTGCGTTCGTAGTTGAAATGACCGCAAAAACAAACTTAGAAATTTTAATTAAATGATTAAGTTTCAATTCACGTGTGATAGTGTGCATTGATCATTCCTAGAGTGATTTATGTTGTAGAAAATCCCATCTGCGGACGTCATCAGGTGTAATGTTTTTATTTGTAGTATGAAACAGGTGTCAATTTTCTACCATTATTTTAATCGTCGAACGTCTTATATACTTTATTTTATATAAAACTGCTTTAGCAGTGGCTGTGCAGTTAATTCTCCGTAATCAAGCTAATGGGTTTTTTCGAGTGGGGGTTCCAGAATCGCAATGTATATAATATGAAACAAAACGAGTCCCCTCTTTTGGAACATAATTTCGCGTAGATTGTACGTTTATCCTTGTTCAAACCATTTTTAAAAGAGTACATTATCCTCGCATTACTTTATAAAAGTTTAGCTGGACATAGTTGAAGTTAGTTTTGATTTGATCATACCGTTTGTTCTCTTGAAATTATACAACTGCAGTGATTGTTAGTGTTTATTGTGATACCAAATTGAGTGAGTACTAAAAAAGCTGTTTACAAACAACTTCTGTAGTAAACGTTACGAAGTCAAAGTTTAAAGTAATTACAAAAATTAAGAATTGTGTCTAGGTCAGTTCTATTATGGCATAATTGTAGCTATTGTTGCAGTACTGTATGTATTTTTGAGTAGTAAGTGTTCAAAAGCCGCGGTGAAAATACCATTGACCTAATATTTGGGTTCGTTGATTTCTCAATTTTAAGTGAAATCTATACAAAGCGCAATTTTCCTAATACAAATGCATTTGCGTATTTTCGATTATAAAAGCCAATTAATATTGAAAGCCATAAATTATTGTTGTAATTGTTATAATTAATGCGTACCGCATAATTAAATACTTTTCGCTTGGCTTACGTCTTGGAAATTTTTTTTTTTGTAAACTTAATTACGCTCTACTGTAGTGGAAATAAATAAAATTACGAAAACATTGCGATTTTTTCGCAGGAAATCACGTTGAAGCAATATGTTTTTGGTACAAGGAACTTGTCCTACAAGTTCATTTAACGAATTTCACTTTCGTTCTTATTTATCTTAATCTTAATATATTTTCTTACTAATTATTAATCGCAAGGTCAATGTTATATTATAAAAACACACTTGTTTGTTTCCTTGAAAATTGTTTCCAATCATTTTTTTGTTGTATGTAGTTTTTCTCATCGGTTTGAGCCAGTTTTTTTATTTGGCACCAAAAACTGCAATAGCAAACATATTAGTTGAAGGAGAAAAAGGTTTAATGACCCGCCTTTCTAAAACTACCAGTAACCATTAAAAAATTATTTGCACAATATTTTATTTTTTAGCTTTACAGAGATGGGATCTGTTCCACAACTGTCCATACTAAAAGGACGTACCCGCACTTTAAATCCAAAGCAATTACATCGCATATTTGAGGAAACGGTAAAGAAACACCCATCTGAAATCGCTATTTTGTTTGAAGGTAAAGGAACAACCGTAAGGTAACAACAAAATTTACGAAGGATCTATTTCAGAAAATGGCATTACACGTAAACACACCTACTTGGAACTCGATAACATGACTAACAGTTTGGCCAGAGTAATCCGACAAAACATCGATGACAATAACATACCACGAAATGATGATGGTGACTTCGTCGTTGCAGTTTCCATGCACCCCACCGACTATCTAGTCATAACGCTTTTATCAATTTGGAAATCTGGTGCAGCATATTTACCTCTCGATCCATCATTTCCACAATCGCGTGTAGAACATATCATTAGAGAAGCTAAGCCCGCTTTAGTTATCTTTGAGGAAGGTAGTGTTCATCGCACGTTATTATACACTAACTTGACCACTTAAAATTTTAGACAAAGGGTACTTTTTTAACACATTTAAAATATCGCGCAATACCTTTTTTAATGCTGCTAGTACGTATCCAACCACTTCTTTAAACGACGAAGAAACTTTAAAACATTTAAAGAACGAATTGGCCCTTCTTCTGTACACATCAGGAAGCACAGGATCTCCAAAAGGTAAAATAATTATATAACCTGACATTAATATATACGTACTTTATTTTAGGAGTTAGACTTCCCCATGCCATGCTGCTAAACCGATTGCAATGGCAATTTAAAACATTTCCTTACAGCGAAACCGAAAAAACTTGCGTATTTAAAACAGCACTCACATTTGTCGACAGCATTTCCGAAATATGGGGGCCTTTACTCAACGGTCTCGCAGTTTTGGTTGTTCCCAAATCTGTTACACAAAACCCAGAACAACTAGTACCTGTACTTGAAAAATATAAGGTACCAGCGTTTTTAAATAAAAAAAATTATGTAATAATTTTTTTAATTGCAGATTGAACGTCTAGTTCTAGTACCATCTCTTCTTCGATCTTTACTGATGTATTTCACTTTACACGTAAGTAACTAGTGCTTGTAAGTTAATTAGGTCAATTGATGAATTTTAAAAGGAAAGAAGATTCTTGCAAAACTTGAGAACTTGGGTGTGTTCTGGTGAAACATTGGTGGTATCTTTGGCGAAAGAGTTTTATAAATATTTTCGGTCGATCAACACAAATTGTGTAACTTTTACGGGAGCACGGAAATAATGGGTGACGTAACTTACCATGTTATCACAAATCCTGAACAATTAAACAGCGAAGACAAAATCCCTATAGGTTGAATCCTATTGAATTTAAAAATTCATTTATAACCAATGATTATTTTAGGTCTTCCCATTGATAACACGATAATCTACTTATTTGATTCCGATTTTCGACCAGTCAGAACGGGGGATATTGGAGAACTGTTTGTGGCAGGTGCTAATTTAGCCGACGGTTACGTAAACGGAAGAGACCCGGATAAATTTATCGATAATCCTTTAGCAGTGGATCCTGCTTACATGAAACTGTATAGAACTGGTGATTTTGCACGTATTGCGAAAGGAACTGTAGTATACGAAGGAAGGACTGACTCACAAATCAAAGTACGCGGTCACCGCGTCGATCTGGCTGAAGTCGACAAGGCAGTAAACGCACTCGAGGGTATTGATAAAGCTGTCGTTCTGTGCTATAAACCTGGGGAAATTAATCAAACCATATTGGCATTTGTATTAACTGATGTAAGTTCATTAAGTGAGCACGTAATCGAAACGATGTTAAAAAGCACTTTACCTTCATACATGGTGCCGCAAGTGATTTTAATCGATGTAATTCCTCTACTAGTCAATGGAAAAATTGATCGCCAAGCGCTCTTTAAATATTACGAAACTTCAGACGACAACAACAACGGTAATTACAAATCAAAAAATTTTAATTTCCGTTTTTATTAGACAATAACATCCGTAGATGACGAAAATTTTCAAGTTGAAATAGATTACACTGGAGTACCAGAAAGACAAAAAGAAGCAGCTAGGTACTATTCGAAACTATAGCTACAGTGTTAACAAAATCTGCTAGAAAAGCAATTAGCACCGACGCCAATTTTACGAAATTGGTGGAAATTCTTTAAATTCTATTTACACCATCACTTGTTTGAAAGAACATGGTTATCATATAAGTACGTTAGTAACCTACATACATTATTGAAATTTAATCTTCTTTTTTTTTAAAGGTATTGGTGATTTTATCGCAGCTGTTGATTTGGGAGAAATTCTTGATAGAATGTCGCCAGAAAAGCAAGAACAACCAATTTTGATCACGCAGCCACCTTGTTACTCAGCTGAATTGCTTCAAGATGAACATAAGAAAGACGTTATTGAGTGAGTTAATATATGATTGGTAATTTATCAAAATTAACTACCTAAAATTTATAGTATAATCACAAGCAGTTTTTATCAAAAAGCTGATTTAGAGCAATGGATTATTACCGAAATATCAGAATCGGATTATGAAGTCATACTGGAAACAATATGGAACGATCTCAAAGAAAAACAGTTAAGTTTTATTGTAAAAACAGAGAATGGGAAATCTGTGGGCGTGTCTTTGAGTTTTGATGCCCGAGATGAGCCCGAAGTTGTCTTGGATTCACGATTGATGGTGATTTTTGAGCTGTTGGAAAATGTTGAAGGTCCCATACGGGAGAGTCACTTACCTGAGGGTAAAGGAAAAATTTTACACTCGTTCATGATGGGAACCAATTCAAGTTTAACGCCAAAAGAAAATGTAGCTGTGATACAATTTATGGAAGAAGAAGTAGTTCGACTTGCCAAAACTAAGAGCTTTGCTGGAATTTTAACTACTAACACCAATCCTTTAACTCAACAATTTTGTACAAACGTGTATGGATACAAAACCTTTTTGGATTATCAAGTAAACCAGTTTGTAGCGAGTGATGATACGAGACCTTTCGGTCTTGCTCCTGATTCACAACGAGCTTTGGTACAATGGAAAGAAGTTTGATTTTTAATATTATTTAAAAAAAAAACGAAGCTTTACATTTAGTTCCTTCAGTAAATTTAGTAATTTAAAAACCAACTGCTTTATATTATTTATTTGTAGTTTATTTTGTAGTACTTGTAAATATGTAAATGTACGTAGGACATGTAAAATAAAACTTTATGTTATTGTAGAAGAATGTTTTTGCTCACCTAAACTGCATTCCAAGCACATGATTTAAAATAAACCAATACATGCACTGTGTCCAGTAAAGAGCTCAGTTTTATTTATACACTTCAAGAATTCTAATTTTTTAGAGTCCCTTTCACTTCATCTGTACTAACACGTTTACCTGTTGCACCTTTTATTATTATTATTTATTATACATTCATTCAAACAGTTTTCTTTTATACAGAGTAGAGTATTATAAACTGAGCAAAATTATTTGTTTGATGAAATCTGAAACAGGACGACAAATTTTAGAACTAATTATATATTTAAAAACATATTGGGGGTTCTCTCGGTGGTGATTTAAACAAATTCATTAGCAAATCAAGATTATATATTTATCTTTAATTTATTTTAATGGGATAATAGCATAACCTTGTCATTTCATGACTAGAGTAATATTCCAGTGTTACTTAATTATAAAGACACTTAAATAAGGAAAAAAATGTAATAAATACATAAAAAAACTGATTGCATAATGCTTTATTTTTTATAGAATTAATGTGTCGTAAAAGAAACTTTAGTCAGAAATTATATTTTTACGATAAGATATTGGAAAAGGTTCTTGGAAAATTTTACAATATGCGCGTCATAAGTGGAAATATATTTGCGAAACCGAACGTATATGGACTTTACATAACGTGATTAAATAAATAATCTTAGAAAAAGCATTTGTATAGCAGTTTAAAAGCACAAACGGAAATTGCGATTGTTATTGTTAACATTAAATGCATTGTTGCTTGTGTATATAAACAACATTATCTAGAGGATACAAGTGACTTTTATGATTAATAATAATATGAACCGTAATAGTAACAACATTCATAATTACAATAGAAACCGGAAGTGGTAAAATTTCATCCTGTGTACTGCGCGGTACTGATGTATCCTCCATAAAACATTATTATATGCATTACTGAAGATGTGAAATGGAGTGACAATTTCACTTCAACTCATATAATATGATTGTAATTCCTAATTTTCACTGATTTTGTTTAATTAATGATAATTATATAAATAATCCATAAATGCAGATAAGTGAACAAAAAATTCAACCAAAGGATGTAAAACTAAATTAAAATTGCCATTTTTTATGCCAATTATGGTAGAACAATGAGAGATGTATATACTTATGTGGAATAACGAAAAAGAACAATAAAAATAAATAACGTTTTGTTAAACAATGCAATAAAAATACATTACACATTACAACTAATTACGGCTAATACACTCTATTTACCAGTTGGTATTTTACGCACGTTTACTATTGCCAATAAGTATGTATACTTATTGATAATTACGTCAAGACCGATTATCATATAAATCATGCGCATACTGAATTATCATGTAACAATTAGATCACATTCTCATGTACTTTAACTTAATTACTATATAAACTCAAACATAAAAAATAATATACAGTGTGGAGTGGAATGAAAATAATTAAATTCCTTATCCTTATTTTTATGCAATTTTCTGCTGAAAAATATTCAAAGTATTTTTTTAATTTTTCTGTTCTAATCGACCGATGTTGAAGATGCTTACATTGCTGCATAGAGAATAAAAAATTATCTTTATAAAATAACAATAAATTTCAATTTAACTTAATTATTTTTCTTTTCTGTTTCTCCATCCATTGTCTTCTTTCTATTACTTCCTCATCCATTCGATCCCTTTCCCAATTATCCCTTAACAATATCCTTTTATCTCTTCCTTCCAGTCTCAATTCTTCTTTCATGTGTTCCAAGTTCTCCCATCTATCTCCGCACAATCTGCCCAATCTATCCCCGTCCTTCCACCAATATTTATTTTCTCTTTCTTCATTTCCCAATATAAATCTTGCAATAGTTCTTTTCTCTTTCAGTCCTTCCTTTCCTATTCTATAACGTGGTATCCCTTCTGTAATAATCTCGCAATACTTTTCATTATTTCTTCCTTCTTTTATTCTCGATCTTCGCTCTTGAATTTGCGTCTGCTTCTATACTTTTTTTTCTCTCCTCAATTTTTGTATCTCCTCTCTCGCATAACCTCCTCTTTCATAGAATAATCTTCTTTCTCTTTCTCCATATTTTATTTCTTGAAATTCTATCTCTTTCTAACATTTGATTAATATTTCAATATCTTTCCTCCTCTCCATCTTTTCCTCATACCTCACCGCCTTTCTTCCTATTTTCCTCTTGTACTATGTACCCTGGTATTTCCCTTTCTAATCCCAATATCCACTTCCAGTACTTCTCTTGTATGCACCCATTCCTTCCATCCCCACACTTCTACTCCGTACATCATCACTGCTTTGACTATCTTCTCAAATAACCACCGTCTTTTTCAAAATCTTTTCTGAAAATTCCTTTCTCTATTCCCTACACTTGTCCGATTATCATATTTCCCTTATTTGTTCACTATCCTTATTATCGTATTTTAGAACATATTCTAAATACTTGTATTTGTCCACATTCTCCATTTCTTCATCTTCTCAATGCCATGATACTTTCTTCTTTCTCCATTTCTTCCTTTTAAATTCCATGATTTTTGTTTTGCTTACGTTTGCCTCTAACTTTTTCTTTTTAAGTATTTCCTTAGAGTTCTTATTGCCCCTTTCATATCTTCTTCACTTTTTGCTATCACTATGACGTCCGCATACGCCAATACCCATACTTTTCTTCTTTCTACCACTATTCCTCCCACTTGGTTTTTTTCTAATTCCTCTTCTAGATCCCCAATATATAAAGTAAATAAACACGGATTTAACGAACATCCTTGTTTCAGCCCTCTTCCCGTCTTAAACTTGTTCCCCATTCTCCCTCCCACTTTGGTTCTGCAACTTGTGTCCTCATAAATTTTCTCCACCGCATCTATTACATCCTCACTGATTCTTTTTATAAAGAGAAAATGGAAGAAGAAATGGAAATATCAGGAGAGATGGAAGAAGATATTGAGAGAATACTAATAAAAATGAAGGAGGCGACGGAAAAGAGAAAGTACAGAAAAATAAAAAAGAATTAGGAAACAAGAAAGAATGGTGGAACAAAGAGTGTGATAAGGGGAAAAGAGAAGTGAGGAAAGGAAGACGAAATTGGAAAACAGGAAAGATAGAGATAGAACAATACAAAAACGTAAAAGCAAATTTCAAAGAAATATGTGAAAGAAGAAAGAAAGAATATAAAACACAGATGGGGAAAAGGATAGAACAAATAAAAATGAGGGACAAGCATGGGAATTTATTAACCAAAGAAGGGGAAACAAAAAGGATGGAAATAAAAATAGAAGGAAACGAATGGGAAGAATACTGCAAGAAAATGTTAAAAGGAACGGAAGAAAAGTAACAAGCAAAGAGATGGAGAGGACAAAAATAAGGCATAGAGAAGGCGGGATAGAAAAAGAGGAGATGGAGAGAGCAATAGAAAAAGTGAAAATAGGGAAAGCATAAGGGACGGATGGAACGCAAGGAGAACAATGGAAATACACTGGAGAAAAATGAGAGAACAGCTAAGAAGGATATACGAAAGAATATGGAAAGGAGAAGGAATACCCGAAAAATGAAAGGAGGCAATAATATGCCCAATATACAAAGGAGGGGATACAAAACAAGTGAAAAATTACAGAGGGATAAACCTAACGAATGTGGGATACAAGATATATGCTGAAATTATAAGAGCAAGATTAGAAAAACAATTAGACGAGAAGAAAATTATCCCAGACTGGCAAAACGGATTTCGAAAAGGAAGAGGGACGATAGATAATATTTACATACTAAAGCACCTAGTTAATCAAGAAATAGAAAAGAAAAGAGGAAAGGTATTTGCTATATTTTTGGACATTAAGGCAGCGTTCGACAACGTGGAAAGGGAACGATTATGGAAAATTATGGGAGAAGTGGGGATAGACAAGGATGTGAAAGACGCAATAGAGGAAATATATGAGGAGACAAAATGTAGAACGAGAGTGGGAATGAAATTGGGAAGAGAGTTTTGGACGGAAAGAGGGCTAAAGCAGGGATGTCCATTAAGCCCTAGCCTATTTTCAATATATATTAGAGATTTAGAAGAAGAAATGAAGAAAAATCAGGTAGGAGGAATTGTAATTGGAAGAAAAAGGTATGGGTGCTGGCGTATGCGGACGATATTGTCGCATTAGCGTCAAAGGAAGAAGAGATGAGAGGGGTGATTAAAGTTTTGAAAAGCTACCTGGAGAAAAAAAATTAGAAGCAAATGTTGAGAAAACGAAAATAATAGAATTTAAGAAGAGAAAAGGAAGACCAAAGGAAAATAAATGGTGGTGGGGGAGGAAGAGATAGAGAGAGTAGATAAGTATAGATATTTAGGGTACACTATTAGATATGACAATAAGGATGGGGATCACATAAAAGTGTTGAGACAGAAAGGAAATAAAATAGTCGGGCAAGTATGGGGGATAGGAGAAAACATTTGGAAAGGATGTAAGAAAAAGAATATGGATTTTTGAGAGGCTAGTAAGAAGTGTGATGTTGTATGGGGCGGAGATTTGGGGATGGAAGGAATGGGATGAACTGGAGAAGATTCAGGAAAAATATGGTAAGTGGACGTTAGGACTTGAGAAAGAGACACCGGGTTATATAGTCGAAGAAGAACTAAAACTAGAAAAATAAGGATACAAACAGGAAAGAGAGCTTTAAGGTATGAAGAAAAAATGGTGAACAGAAAAGATAACGAGATACTCTTTGAATGCTGGAAAGAAGTGGATGGGCAGAAAAGGCGATATGGAGAAGAAGAAAGAAGAAAATATTATGAACGATGCGGGTATGCGAGAGAAGAGATCAAGAGGTTAAGACAAGAAGGAAGGCTTATGGAGGAGGAGATAATAGCAAGGGATAAGGACGTACAAATACAAGAAAGAAGAGTAAGAATAAAAGAAGGTAAATATAACGAGAAGTATAGACAAATTACAACAGAAGAAGTGCCGAAGTACATTACAGACGGTAGAAGCCTAAAAGAAAAAAGAATTATAGCAAGATTTAGAGCCGGTAATGAAGAGTATGGAAACAAGTATTGGAGGGGTGAGGAGGAGAGAATGTGCAGGCTGTGTGGAGAGGAATGGGAGGATATAACACACATGAAAGACGGTGCGCAGAGCTGAGACGTGAGGAAACAGAATGGAAGACGCTGCTAGGGGAGAAGGGAGAGGGGATACAATGGATGAGGGAACTGTTGGAGAGAAGGAAATGGATAGATGATAGGAAAAAGAAATTTGAAGTTAAGTTGATTTGTAAATAAAATAAAATACCGATTCTTTTGTTATTTAAAAAAACAAAATAAATATATTGATTGATTCTTTTTTTTTCTCATTCTCTCTCACAACAAACCTCTTTCCATCTTGTCAAACGCGGCCCTTAAATCCGAAAAAATTGTCTCGTCTTTCTGTTTATTAATCAGGTGCTTTAGTATGTATATACAATCGATAGTACATCTTCCTCTTCTGAAGCCCATCTGCCAATCCGGAATTAATTTTTTCTTCTACTTCCCTTTCTAGCTTTTTTCTTAGTATCTCACTATACACTTTGTGTCCTACGTTTGTTAAGCTTATCTCTCTGTAGTTTTTAATTTCCCTCCTATCCCCTACTTTGTAAATTGGACATATTATTATCTCCTCCATTGTTGAGGTAGTCCTTTTCTTTCCATATCTCATCCTCTCTCATGTAAATCTCCATTGTACCCCTTGTGTCCTGTCTAAACCTCCCGTTTTACCTATTTTTTAATTTTCTATTGATTCTTCTAATTCCACTTTTTCAACTCCCCTCTCTGCTTCTCCTCTTTCTTTTAGTTTTTATTATGTTTTCGTCCGGTTCTCGTAGCAAACTTTTACAGTGTTCCTCCCATTTCTCTTCATTTAGTTTTATTTCTATCCTTCTTTCTCATTTTCGCTTTCTTTATAAAAACTCCCAAACGTGTTGTTTGTTTTTTATTTCGATGATCTCTGTTTCCAATTCCTTTTTGTATTCTTCCTCTCTGCTTTTACACATTTCTCTAAACTTTTTTTACTTCTGTATTCATCTATATCTATTTTCCGTTTTTCTACCTTCTTCTCTCTTTTCTCATTTTGCTCTTTGGCAGTTTCCATTCCACTATTTATTTTTTGTCCCATTCTCCTTGTTTCTTTCCTGAATCTTCTTATTTGAGTCGTTTCTTTTATTTTTGTATCCATATTTTTATCTCCTCATCTATTTCATTCGTTGTTTTTCGTTCTTCCTCTTCTATTTCCATTTTTCCTCTATACTTTACTATACTATCTTTGTCCATATCTACTTCTCCACCCATTTCTCTCTGTTCTCTTCTTCGTCTTTTTCATCTTTCCCCCTATAGTTAATTCCAGCGGTTGGTGATCCGCTTCCTCTTTCTCCCCTATCTTGAAACTTTCTACGTCTTCTAAACATTTATCATTCATAATTACGTAGTTTATTACCGATTCTCCCATTCCTCCTATAAATGTTTACTCTCCCTTTTCCCCGTCCCCTATGTTGCCGTTCATTATTGTTCATTCTCTATCTTTACATCATTCTAGCAATTTCATTTCTTGTCCATTTATTTTCTTGTCTATAGATCTCTTTATTTTTACTCTTCCATTTTTCATAATTCCCCCTCCTCCCCAATTCTTTCATTAAAATCTTCGCTTACTATTAGCTTTTCCTTTATTTTCACTAACCGCCTTTTCTATTTCTCTTCTTGTTGTTTCTATTTCTTTTCTATATATTGTTATTATCATATATCTGTTACCTACTTCTGTCCTTACATTGGTTTTTATTAACCCTGCACACTTCTCCTCCTCTTCTTCTAGTATCTGCCATGTATTTTCTTCCGGTAACCTATCTTTCCACTCGTCCCATCATTTCTCCTCCATCCATGTATCTATCATCCCCGCCATTTTAAATCGCCTTACACATTTTCGAAATTCTTTCTCTTTGTTTTTTAAACCCGCTACATTCCAAAATAGAATTTTATTACCTCTTTTTCGCTTTTTTCTTTTTCTCCTTCTTTCATTCTCTCCTATTCTTAAATCCTCTCTCTCTCTTTTAGTCATCCACTTTCTTATCTTTTCCTCTTTCTCTGACCATCTCTAGTCCTCCCCATCTACCCACATTTTTTGTATCCTACTTTCACCTTCTTACCACCCTTTTCCATTTATTTTGCCTCTTGTCTTATCTTCATTTGGACGTCCGTCTTTTTTTAGTCATGTCATCGCCTATGTAAATTCCATTATCTTTCATCATTCTCTTTTTTCTCATTATCTCTATTTTATCCTTTATGCTCTTCATTTTTATTAACACTACACCTTTTCCAATTTCAATTGCCTCTTCAATCTTTGTTTCCATCTTCACCTCTTCCTTTATCATATTTTCCACTTTCCTTTGTATCTCTCCTCTTCCTCCTTGTACATTTAATCCTCTGACTACTACATTTTTTCTCCTCTTTTTTCTCCATATTTTCTACCCTTTCTCTAAGTTTTCCACTTTTTCTTCTGATTTTTATTTTTCAAACTTTTTGTTTATTTTTTTATGTCTTCTCTTATCTCTCTCATTTCTTCATTTATTTTTTCCTGATTTGTTTTATCTGTTTTATTTTGTTCAGCATTTCTTTCCAAATATTTATTGTTTGTTCCTCTTCATTCATTCGCCCTTTTCTCGTTCATTCCTTTTTCTTCTTCCCTGGATCCTCCTCATTTTGGCGAGCTTCCCATCTTTAACCTCTTTTAAATATCTTATACATCTCCTCTTCCCTCATTCTCTTTTTTGTATCTGACTTTGACTCCTCTGAATTCGACATTTTTCTATTTTTCTTATTATAATTTAACTTGACTTCAACTTAATTCACTTGTAAATGCCACTTTAATCTTTAGACTATTGTCTATTATGAAATTTCTTTCTGTTAATTTATTTGCATGGCAATCTAACGTAATTTAATTGTAATTGCTGTTATTTCCCATATTTGTGGACCCGTGATATGCGCAATCTTATCTCTCGCACGCCGCGCGTTATCTCCGACCGCTTACACGTTCACTTAAAAGAACTTTCACCTTCACTATTTCTACCGTTATTTCTTATTATTTTTAATTACAATTCACTAAATTATTTTCACCGCTCTATACACACGCTTTTACTTCACAACTTCTCAACACCGAATCTCTATTGCTAAGAGTTTAAGCTGCGTATAAGCAATCCAGTTATAATAATTATTAAGACCATAACTTTAGAACCCCTATATATTTCTTTCATTTTTGGTAAGGATATATTGCATTGATAACACAATAAGATAGTGTAATAAAAACAATTATAATCCAGGTTTGGTTTAAAAAAAATTTGCAAAATTCGATAATCTCCAAAACAACACCCTGTATATCAGAATTTTTAAAATCCAATAGATTATTCGAAGAGAACAGAAAAAATAGAGCGGCACCAAAATATTTTTCGAAGTGCATGAATAAAATACTCTGTATCTCTGTTAATAATTATGATAGACTAATGAACCAAGGCTATTTGGAACCACCAAAGTGTCCTCTACTTGCAGTTAACCTATGGTGGTTTAACTATGAAACACCTTGTATAAGCGTTCAATATTTAATCATGGAATACATTCATCTAATATCTTACTATTTAGACATAAGAGTAAATTTATTATGATTTGTTGGATTAAAAGATATTGAATGTTTTTAATACTCCATATTTTAAGAAAAGTCGACGTAACTCCGAACGCTCTGTATTTAAGTATAGGGAACCTTTATGAAAGTATGCCTTATTTTTTACCGGCAATCAAAAAACGCAATAAAATACAAGGTGTTCCATAAGAAAAACATAACTTTTGGGTCCAACTGTATATTTAAAAATAATTTTAAATGTAAAGTTTATCAACCTGCATGCTACTAAAAAGACAAAACATTGAAAAACTTTTACTGTTTTGCTATAAATCTCCGTCCCGTTGGTGGTGATTCACCTTGTATAAATATTATCAATAATGTGGACGAACAACATTGATTAGAGTTAATGAATGATAATTGCATATATTGCATATTTGAACATTATAATTTGTTATTCTTTAAAAGTTGTGTATCCTTGCATAATCGGTTATTTTTATTCGTTGAGTTTTAAAAATACGTAAATAACGGTCACCATTGTATTATTTTTGACTATAACTTTTCTCGCCAATCTATTTGACTTATTCAGTCATTAAAAAAATTTGACAGTTGTATTTTTTTTCAATTAGTAGCTAAGTGAACAATCGAACACACACACAAAAATACGTACATACCTTTATCTTTACAATTTTGAGTAGTGTTTCTGAAAACTATGTAATTTGAACTTTTTCAAAATTCAAAAACGCATTTTAATTTTTTCATATTTTCTATTAACTATTTTCTTATTTAAAAAACTCGTAGATGACATTTAAATTGATCAATGTCTATTATGACGTTTTCAGGAATGTTATTTTTTTAATTTTTTTTATTCTGTAAATCAAAAAAGATACAAATGTTGACAATTATTTATTTTTGTAATAAGTAAATACAGTTAACGAAAAAAGTTTAATACATTTTTTAAGCATATTTGCCAAAATATTGTATATTGTGGTGCATACTTATAGCCTGTGAGTGTGCATATTTTTATATTTACTTTAAAAAAAACTAAGTAACAATGAAAAAGTACATACAACTTGGCTAGTTTATTCTAAACTAAATAAATTCAGTATTCTGCTTTTGTTATAAATTATTTTTAGTGTTTGAAGATAAAGTTAAGGGCAATTTGAGAGTGTCAAAAAGTGGGTGGATTTTAAAAAATCCATTAAAAACTGTTGATTACATCAACCAAAATTTAATTCAATTGGAAGAAAAGAGATTGACATCAATTATTGAAAGAATTATTTGCATTATTCAATATTTACTTGGATAAAATTTAGTTTTTAGAGGAAGTAATCAAAAACTTTATGAAAAGGGTAATTAATAATGTAATGGCGGAACACATTAGAAGAATTTAAAACGACAATAGTAATATGCCAAATTACTTAAGTGACAAAACGAAATAATTTTTCAAATAGGCGAAAAAGTTAATCAAAATATAATTAAAACTTTAAAATTATGCAAATATTATTCAATTATTTTAGAATGTACACCGGATATATAAAAAAATTGTCAAAACTAAACTACAATCTGACTTAAATTATTACAGACAGTTAAGATATTTGTTACGATTTATTTGAAAACAAACTAAAAAAAAAATACATATATATATAGCAGTGCTAGAGGCCTGCCGGCAGCTCTTCTTAGTCGGAAGTGGTCGTGGGCTGATTGAAAATCGTTCAAAATGAACGCCTCTACACTGCTCGAAAAATTTATAAGGCGTTACCTAAGATTACGTATAAGAAATATCTAGAGCCACTAGGAACTCGTAGACACAGAAACAAACCGTACGTGAATAGAAATATGTATATTGTTATAGCGACTTGAGTTCAATTAACACACAGAGAAACACAATAGATCATATCATTTAGAATGAATACCAAAATATAGTTATCAAATAATAATAATTCACGAGAGCGAGTTAAAGCACTAATACAAATTCGAGGCACAAACGCCCCAAATAGGTTAGCGTATTTGACAGTCGTAACACCGATTAATCCCTGCAAGCGATTCACGCGACAAATATTGTTCAAAAGGTATTTGACAACAATTACGGAGAGTACCGTATCTTGGCCGATTATTTAAATAAGTTCAAAGCACACAAAATTAATTAGGAACTTGAAAGATCTTTCTAGTTCACAAAAGGTTATACCTACAGCGCAAAAAAGGTACGTTACTAAACTCACGACCACGGAACAAATAGGACGCGATAAAATTTATAAATGACATGCATAAAAGAATTAACTTAGTTGGTATAACTAGGAAGTCTTCGGTGTTCGACAGTTAATCGGCAGATGTAACAGCTCTCGTATGCAAAGCTAATATTTCACCACCCAATGAAGAAAAAGGAAAAGCCAAAGTGGACTCCGTTGATAACAGTTGCTGGGCTGCTCACAAAAAACCAGATAAAGGGCTTTTCTTGGGTGGTGACCTTAACCCAAAGAAGGGATCAAAGTAGATGGAATTCCAACGGTGGTATTATACCAGACCCACTTCGATATTTTATAATTGTCGGATTATTATTGTAGCTAGCATAACCATAATTAAATATTCATTGTGTAATTAAAACGGAGTACGTCTGCAATGACCAGCAGAATAAGCCAAAGGAGAAAACCCACAAAAGAAAGACAAAAAGAAGGTGCACAGGAACTGTAGTCGAAGACTTATTCCCTACTTTGAATGGAATGATTTTACTTCAATCGATACTACAAAGCACATGTCTAATTGTTCAACTAAAATCCTCAGAAAACTTTTCAAACCAAACATTCATATTCAAACGCAAGCGTGTAAACACAGCTCCCTATACTGTAGGGAGAAATTAATCTATAAATCAATTATTTGCGAAATAATACCGTCACAAATTACTTATCAGTTGCAATAAAAAAAGAAAGTAGCATACCTTCAATATCGAATTCGTTTTCACAAAAAAAATCCAAAATTATTGTGGAAGAAATTTACTAATGGGGAATCCATTCCAAGCACACCAACGAAATAGCAAAAGAAATTAATAATTCATCCTTAATAAATGATTACATAGTAAATAATATTCAAGCTATCGAAATTAACAAAGAAACATTAAATTGTTTTAATAATAACAAGAAAAACGGATGTCAACATATTGCATTGTTCTCAGAAGTAACAGTGGCAGAAATTGAAAAGATTATACGGAATTAAAGTCGGATGCTTATGGAATAGATAATCAAAACTTTAAAATCCTAAAATTAACTCTACCATTTTGCAAATTTGCTCTAGTGCATATTATTAATGGAATTGTCCCGGATATATGGAAAAAGGCATTAATCAACCCTCTTTCCAAAATTAAAGCAAAGAAACTTAAGGATATCAGGCCTATCAGCGTTTTACCAACCATGTCAAAAATACTTGAAAGAATAGTGAAAAATCAGATAAATCAACATATCCATAATAATGATGTCCTACCGTTAACACAATCCGGTTTTCGTAAAAATTACAGTACAATCACAGCTCTGTTAAAAATAACCAGTGATATTACCAGATCCATAGACAATGGTGAAGTAACAAATTTGGTGCTAGTTGACTATACTAACGTTTTTGACGAAATTAATCGCACTCTTTTACTTGCCAAATTAAATTATTATGGAATTAAAAATTGTAAGCTGTAATGGTTTTATAGTTACCTAAATAACAGACGCCAAATAGTTAAAATTGATGATGACGTTTCCCACGAACTATTAATTGAATATGAAGTTCCACAGAGCAGTATCCTTGGGCCAACATTATTTAGAATATTGACAGCTGAACTACCATCAGTATTGCAATCAGTGGAACATTCACATGTATGCAGATGACACGCAAATATATAAATCGTGCTTACCACATTGAAAACATATGCTGTTATCTGAATTACATAATAATATTGAACGACTTCTGGAATAGTCTAAGAAGAATGGCCTACGTCTAAATCCACAAAAAAAACGGTAGTGTTGTGTATTAGTTCTAGTGGTGCAATAAAAAAAATTAATAACGGAGTTAAAGACTCTATAACAATCGATAAAACAGTTTTAAACGAAAGTAATAGTACACGAAATTTAAACATACACATTGATAATCGTCTAAATTTTGATATACATGTGATAAAAAAAGTGCAGTAAAGCATATGCAAAATTAAAATTATTTTGGAAATTTAAAACAATGCTACCAGGTGATGTAAAATTTGGTAAATGCTCTCGTACTAAGCCATCTTGATTATGGAAGCATGTAAATTACAACTAACGGTCGAAATGAAAAATAAACTACAAATCTTACAGAATTGTTGTATGCGTTTCTCCTTTCTCCTACAACATTAAGAAATACGATCAGATCACGCATTTCTATAATAAAATAGGTATTTTGAAAATAGAATACAGAATCATACATTTTTATGGCAAATTATTATTAAAAATTTTAATAATTAAAGAACCGCAATATCTTTATACTTTATTATGTAGGAAATCTATTCACGATCTAGTTTTAAAAACATTAACTCATTTTGTATCTCGCAACACAGTTGTAGCATTAATTATAAAGTTACTTAAGATCAGCGACGCATATGGGGAAAATGAAACGTACAATTTCACCGATTTGTAGATGGCTCCACCGTTGATTTTCAGCAAAATATTTTAGTTGCTATCTTGCGCGCGTTGAATTAGCGTCACCGTTGAACCGCTCCGAGTTTGTGTTTGTGTCTGGAAGTTATTGTGGTTTGTTGTGAGAATGGCTAAGTGCAAATAAATGCACTGCAAAAACAATACGAAGAAGAACTTAGAATCAACTTGCAAAATCCTTCTTGATTTAAAAGAAAAACTCATCAGATTCATCTTTTCCAACTGGGTTCAAAACGAATAAATTATTTGTGTAAATAATAGCCACAATTACATAGAAATACATAAAAATAATGTTTTTATAATAAGTTGTATTTAATTTGATTAATTTTCTGAGAGTATTTAACCAATCGACCTCAACTTGGTCGCGTCGTTTTACTTGTTAATATTCCTATTTTAAAAAAATATATACAAAAATTTAAATCGTTCAGGAGAAGATTGCTACTAGTTTTCGGGTAATTAAAATTTAATCTATTTTCAATGTGCTGTAGAGTTACCAAAGTTTGAAATCAATTTGTTTTGTAAATTTTTTTGTTTCGTTTAATGCAAATTTTTAAGAATAATATAAAATTTGTATTGTTTTACAATTACACTTCGAGATATGATCTCTCAAAATAAGTTGATTTTCAAAAAATGGGGATTTTCAAATAGCTTCAACTTTTTTCTTTGAACTTAGATTTACCTAAAAAACGACGTCGTTTTTATGATAACGTATCATATGTTATTATAACGTGTGTTAATCGGTTTATAAGGACACCGATTGTAAAAATATTTGATGAATTATTTTAATTGTTAATTTTCTATTCCACTTTTGAAATAAAAATTAGTATTTACAATCATTGCATTTATTTGCAACGTAGACTGGCTGGCGATAAATCATCAAAACCGTTGCTGACATTTTAATAAGGCTAAATGCAGTGTTACGACGGTGGAATTTGTAGTTTGCATTTTATAAGACGGCGTCGCTCAAATACAGTTTCCATGTTTATGAAAGGTGGGGGTTCTCCATAAGGCATTTAAATTTTTAAAAAATGAATAAAAACAATTTTATTTGATAATCTTTATTATCATACAAAATAACCATTCTTTACAATTATTTCTTAAATATAATTGCTTTCAAATTTTGGCCGTAACTACGGTTAAAATGGTCCATTCTGAAATTACAATTTTCAATGATGCATTTGAGTATTTTGAGTGGTATTTGGTCACTGACTCGAGTAATATTGGTGTGCAATGCCTCAATCCTAACCGGCTTATCCATGTATACTTTAGAGTTTACATAGCTTCAAGGAAAAAGTCAGGAAGTGTTATGATGTAGCCGGCCAATTCACTGGTTATAAGCGTGAAATGATCTGTTCACCGAATCTCGCAGTAAAGCCACGGTTTCACGGGCTGTATAAACCAAATTTCGTCGAGATCACGGGCTTTAAATTTAGGTATCAAATAGTCTGTTATCATGGCGCGATAACTATTACCATTCACAGTAACATTCCAGTCCTCTGTTTTGAAGCAATACGGACCGATTTTTCCACAGGCTGTAGGCGCTGTGCCGGAGTAAGTCTTTCCATTATGAAATGTCAAACACTATTGAGGAAGAATGACATTTCAGTAAAAGCAAGTAAAAAGGTCGCTTTTTACCACACCTAAATTATTTTGTTTATGTTTTGGTTTCATCAGTAAGTTAACTTGTAAAATTTGTCGAAAACTCGACTAATTTTACTAGAGATAAATTTAGTTTTAGAATAAATGGTTTAATAATCAGAGCTTTAATATGTTTATATATTATACCTGTAATAAAAACGCATATATTAATAATGAATAATAATTTTTTTTTTGTGTTTATAATAAACTAGTAACCACACCCATTTGAAAATAGGCCTAATCTAGACAAAACTCAAATTAAAGACGTGAGGTCACTACTCCCGGGTCAGAGGTCAAAGGTCAGGTCAACATAGCCTACGCTCTAAGTGGGAATTTTCTAAGAGTTTTGAGGTATTGTTCGTCAAAATCGGTCCAGCTGTTCCGGAGGAGTAGCGTAACAAACAGACAGACAGACAAACAGAAGAACAAACATTTAACAATTTTATATATATTGATTAGTTAAATTGATAATGAATTCAACTCAGGGACGGCAAGCTATTTTTTGCACCCGGCTGCACACATCCTTGGCTCGGCGCTGATTAATTATTTAACATGTGCGAAACAGGTTCTTTTGGCTTTTCAAACTCAAGTGCGCGTTAGCGTACGACGGTGCCATTGGCACAAATTTTCGGATACTGTTCAATCTCCTGTTATAGCAAATCGTTTGCTTATCTTTGTTTTTATGTTTGGTACAGTGACCATAAAAACTGACCCAAGGTCTTGAATATCTGCAACCTGCATGGAGTTCAATTCAGCAGCGGGAGTAGCGCCCATGATGCCCATTATTAAAGCAACCTGAATAATTAGTTAATTTAGTAAAGTATATAAATATTTACACTAAAACATACCTTTGTTGCTAGAAAGTTATTATCTGGGGCTTCTTGTATGAATTTGTTAATTTGTTCTGGGGTAAATGTTCTCGCTTTTTTAGGTGTGTAGTTCTCAGATTTACGTTTCAGAAATGCTCGCAGTTTTACGAAACTTTCGATATTCACCCCACTATTAATACTTAAAGTACTTCTGAGCATGGAGTAAAATGTCCATAATGATGAAGCGTTATGTATTTACCGGACAATTTCTGGAAGTACCCTAGGAGAACATCTTGAGAAAAGGAGTTTACGTTATTTTTAGTACGCCAATCCATGGAAATCTTGTATGGTACTTTTGGCGAGATTTCTCAAAGAGCAGATTAAGAGTTGTAATTCTAGTTGCTTCTTTTACATGTGGTGATGTGCCGATTTCCGATGCGTTTTAGGAACTCATTTTGGTCCGACTAATGAACGCAGTTAAATTTTTTATTTATTTGACATTTGTTTAAAACAAATTATGATTCCGTACGGTTGCTATGAAAATAAGGTAGTCTGTGAGTTATTATAACTCATGCTTCTAACTCACGCATCGTAGTTATTTATACAATTATTCATCAAAAATCATTGAATAAAGACTATATAACCCAATGGGAGTAGATAAAGACGTGAAAGTTGAATCAGATAATGACGTTATAAATGACGTCGAAAATTGATGTCATTGGGCTGTGACATTTACCTGTCATTTTTTCGTATGGAATGATCAAAAGAATACGTTTATAAACGGTCATATTGCTACCTGGGATGCTACTAGGAAATTTAAAAACAATTTTAATGCAATTGGAGCGAGAAGAACTGCTGATGTTATGTAATGTAGCCATCGACGGAAAGCGATCGAAAATTGTTTATTGTAGAATAAACGCCAATATGATTTTCTTAATTTAAAATACATGTTCAATATTTTTTTGGAAAACCCACATACATAACAATCTAGTTAATCCTAAACTCTAAAAAATGAAGACGAATAATATTTTTTAATTTGTCCTTTAAACTCTCGAAGAAATAGTAACAGGGCTATTCTTGCACTATATTTCTAAATTTCTGTACTTATTCATGTCTGAGTAATTTTTACCCATTACAAAATTCATAAAACCATAAAAAAAAGGTTCACCCGTCGGTTTATAATAGTTATTTTTCTACTCCTATTCTAGAATACTAACATTCTGGATTACTTTTCATTACAGAATAGCTAGATTCCAAAACATCCTGTGAAAATATTCTCGCACTTGTTAGGGAATGAGCACAGGTACGGCCATCTCGTGGCTGTTAACATAAAGGTTGCGTTTGGGGACAATTATTACAAAAAATTTCATTAACGATGCTTAATTGTAGTAATATCGGGTATAAATGATACAATTTAATTTTTAATTTCTAGTATAACTCATATAAACGTAAAATTAAATTCCAAAAAATGTAATCTCCAAATATTTTGAATGTTGTTTGAAAGTGTTATCTGTCAGTAGGTAACTATATACCAGAGTGGTTCGATTAAATTAAAAATACAAATTCATAGTTTATTGTAACCATACAAATACAAAATTTGTTTTAGTTATTGTCAGATTTTCATTCGCTGATGAAAGTATCGCAATGAACATACTGCGAACCTATGCTTTTCCATATGACGAAGATTAAACAAACATCTTATTTGTTACCAAGATTATGAACAATAGAACTATAATATGTAATGTAAGAACAGAGTGGTCAACTTATTAAGTTAGTGTGTTGTTCACTACCATTAGCAAGTCAAAGTTCATCTCTATTATTGTTGTTGTTAAAAATCAGAAATGCTTTTTAAGTCATCGATGAAAATATTGGTATTGCGATGAAGCATCTATGAAATATAATGGACCCACAATTAGAGACAACAATGGTGATGTTAACGCAGATACACCACACATTTACAGCCATGTTAACACGTACAAAGTTTTCGAAGTTACACAAGTAATACCCCCTTACACCAGATTGAACGTAGGTATCCAAATAATTACTTTTAGTTGCAGAGTTTTAAAACCAAGGTGGTTTGCCTTTAAACATGCAGAAATTATCTTTACTTTACGGAATAAAGAAGGTTTTGTACTTATTTCTTCTTTCAATTTATTAAAATGTTAATGCATAACTTAGATATGTATCGCAGGCTTATTTTATTTACAGAAATACACTGACGTACAAAGTTTTCTACAGATTTCAAATATATTTATTCTTTTCTAATGAGCTAATGTGGTTTACAACTTGTTAATGAAGATTTCTGTCAATGAGTTGGTTATTTTATTATCTTCGAGGTATCGATGAATTAAACCTTGAAAAGAATGTTATCGACTTTATCGAAAGCTTATTCTATCCTGCAAGTAAAGCAAGCATTTACTTTGCACATAATGATAAATTACGCATCTCCTCAAGTATTTGTTTAAATACACATAAATTATTAGACACATAATGTATGAAAAAATGTTTCAAATCTGCCAACGCATCTTCCAGGAATGCAATCAGATGCCACACACAAATTTGTTTATTTCTCTAGGGTACAATGCTTCTGGAGAAACCAACTCAATTAATTATCGCATCAATTATCTGCAATTAGATTAAACTTGAATAAGCAGTAATTTTTTAATCATATACTTACCGAAAGTTGTAAGTTCTTACACAAGTAAATTTCTTGGCTTTATCGGCAACGTGTATTACAAGCATTAAAGCTATCGGTTAGATAGCGCTTTGCACTTTAACACACACATGCCGTTAAAGTTAACTGCTGGCATTTTTCTTAGTTTATACTATTCATACGTGTCAATGTTTACACGATGTTTGATTGTATATATTTATATATTTGTTAAATAACATAGATCGTTAACTAAATAATACATTCTGATAGCTTACACATAGGCGTACATCTTGTATATTAGCGGCGGTGTCTCTATACACGCTATACTCAAACACCTCCCCTTTAAGTCTTTTATCTCACAATTCATAAATTTAAACGAACAGTTGGTTTGATTACTCTACCAAACTTAGATTTATGTAAGTCACAGTATTTTGAAGGACGTTCCGTAACCCTATCATTACAAATATTGTTGCTACGACTAGTGCTAGGTTTGTCAAAATTTTTAGATTTTATTAATCCTACCGACTGCGCCATGTTTGATTGTATATATTTATATATTTGTTAAATAACATAGATTGTAAAATACATCGTTAACTAAATAATACATTCTGATAGCTTACACATAGGCGTACATCTTGTGTATTAGCGGCGGTGTCTCTATACACGCTATACTCAAACACACGAGATGTCGCAAGACACACATTTTACTTAAATTTATTTAATAAATAGTCTAAGATCCGACATAAGAAATGTATACCCTCATCTGTTATTTATTAGTGATAAGGAATAAATGATAGATAATGTGCACATTGACACATCGCAAATAGGTTGCCTAATTAAATGACGTACGGATAATATTAAATAATTAAATTTTTAATTAAATTTATTTATTCTACTTCTCACATTAGTTATTTAAAAAAATCGTACTCTAGTTAAGAAAATATATCCAACAGAATTAGAAAAGTATAGGTTACCTGTCTTCCTCCTGCGCAACTGCAAAGTTGCCTGATATAAACAGGCGAGTAAATGTTATTAATATACTCTCATCAGTTATTTAATCTTAGTTTATATCAAATGAAAGCTAATTTTTTTCTTAATCTAACTGTATTTGGTTGCCTTGTTAAAAAGTTGGTCCAGTCTATGGTTGCCTAGATTTTACATGCAAATTTAAAACGCAAGCGGTGAGAGTGACATAGATGCATTGCGGGCACTATCCACAAAATTCCGGACACTCAAATTTGGTTGGCGGGTTTATCGTCTATGAAAAGTAACAAGAAAGATCTTAATTGTATTAACTGTACTGAGCTTGCAATGAAATTGGGTCCTACTTTATGCTTGGGTTTGCCAGCTTTCCACGCATTTACGGGCAGTGATTACACAGTTGCATTTTATAACAAAGGAAAAGTTAAACCTTTCAAAATATTTTCTAAAGGAACGGATTTCCAGAAAATATTTGCATCGTTAACGGACCCAGTAGATCTATTCGTCGACGAAAAAATTCAATATGTTCAGGAACAAGTCTCTCCAACAAAAAGTCTTACGAACCATATATGTCAATTCAATGTGGCTGCATGCAACAGATGCAAGATGAGCCAAATTAAATCCTGAAGATTGTGGTTGGTTTATGGATGGCTATTTAAAGCCAAGATGGTTCTTAGGAGATCCAACACCTTTACAAATTAAGGATGTACTCACAGTATCGGACGCAAAAGAAAACGATAAGGAATTATACTTTTACGTAGCCACTTTTGACGAGTCAGAATCGGAATAATCGGAGCTATTTTGTTGACAAAGTTATGTATGATTAAATATTTTTTATATAATTATATAATTTTTAATAAATAAATACTGATAAAATAATTTGATATTGTATTAAAATTTAATTTGCATTAAATTCAGCCTATAATTGTACTCAGAGTGCTCGGAATTGCTTCCAATTTTTACTAGTGATAGCCCTTGGTCTACTGATCATAAATATGCAATAAAATTTTGTCGCTCTCAAAAACTGAATTTTTTAAAAATAATTTTCGAAAAAAATTTGAAAATTTTTGGGTCGGTTTTTTTTGCGTTTTTGCGCGTTTCAGACAATTCTAAGACTTTTATTTTTCAGTGAGAAAATTTTGGGGACAATTATATAAAATCAAATTGCATATCAAAATTGTCAGGATCGTCTCCTTCTTCAGTCTCGATCGGTGGAACAGGGATGGCTGGGTCGTACAGGTCTCGGGCAAGCATGAAGAATAGAATCAGTGGGTCTTGATTCAAAGATTTGACCATCTTGAGGAAAATATACCGAGCGAGGTATCCTCCCAGGAAGGTCCTCTGCCGGTTAGCATAGGGGCCGCTCGCTTTGGCGTGTCGCCTAGAATAGTGGGGTTGGTTAGGTTAGGTTAGGTTAGGTTAGGTTAGGTTAGGTTAGGTTAGGTTACGTTAGGTTACCATGTGGACTCGATTGAGTTGGTGTGGACTCCGGTTTCGGGGTCCTTGAAATGGAGGGAGTGGTTCACCTGCAGGTTGGTGTAGTTGGGGTGGTCGGTGAGCCCGGAATACTCTTTCCAGCAATAGGAATAAATGGTGGTTCCCGGTTCTATGTATTTTTCAATACATGCCAACAGGGTGTCCGCAGTACGGTCGTTCACGACTTCCATGAACACCCTGCCTAACCCCCTTTCAATTCCCCCAAACACCCAAGCTCCGTCGACATTTCACACTTTTCTTTTTTGGTTGTCGGGGGTGAACGGTGTTGGTTGGTAGGTTACAGTTATTACAATTTTCTTCTTAAAAAAATTACATTTTTACATGTGGTTTGAGGTAAACGGTGTTGGTTGGGAGGTGCGATCGGGGGTGAACGGTGTTGGTTGGTAAGTTACAGTTATTACAATTTTCTTCTTAAAAAAAACTTGTCGAATGTGATCCATTTCACAAGAAACACAACAAACCCACCAGCTCTTACTTTCTCTTTTTACTCTACTTCAACTTCCGCGCTCCCTCTTGTCACACCTCTGACGTAGTTTTTTCTCACTAAAAATAAAAGTCTTAGAATTGTCTGAAACGTGCAAAGATGCAAAAAAACCGACCCAAAAATTTTCAAAATTTTTTCGAAAATTATTTTTAAAAAATTCAGTTTTTGAGAGCGACAAAATTTTATTGCATATTTATGATCAGTGGCATGTAGGCTACTTTTGGTAAAAATTTCAAAAAAATCCGAGCACTTTACCTAAAGTACAATTTTTCCAAATTCAGTATTTATTTTATTTTATTTCAGTACGTTATTGCTAAAATCTTTATTAATAGTAACTTGCTTTACCATTGTCTGTCGAATGGAGTTGTGCCCGCAACGCATCTCTGTCACTCTTACCGTTCGCGTTTAAAATGTAAATCTTAACTCTAGGCAACCATGGACTGGATCAACTTTTTAACAAGGCAACCTAATACAGTTAGATTAAGAAAAACATAGACTTTCATTTGATATAAAATAAGATTAAATAACTGATGAGAGTATATTAATAACATTTACTAACCTGTTTATACCAGGCAACTCCGCAGTTGCGCAGAGGGAAAGCAGGCAACCTATACTTTTTTAATTCTGATGGGTATATTCTCTTAACTAGAGTACGATTTTTTTAAATAATTAATGAGAGAAGTAGATTAAATAAATTTAATTAAAAATTTAATTATTTAATATTATCCGTACACCATTTAACTAGGCAACCTATTTGCGATGTGTCAATGTGCATATTATCTATCATTTATTCCTTATCAATAATAAATAACAGATGAGGGTATATATTTCTTATACCGGATCTCGCACTAAAACGTTCGTAACAAAATTAAAAAACTAAACTAACTAAACACTATTAGCTGTGTTATTGTTAATTAATAAATCGCAAATAAAAGGCATTGTTTTTTCCAACCTTAACCTCAATTCCAAAGTTAGTAACTACTACCACAAATAAAAGGTACCAACTTATAATAGAGAACGAAACTAACGCTATTGTAAAGTCCTTAACATTTTTTTATTGATGCACACTTTTTCTGTCGTAGAAAAAGTATAATCTGCAACACGTTTAGAATGGCATATTCCGCACGAGTAGAATGTTTGTCACACGAGCCGAAGGCGAATGTGACGGTTCCATGAGTTATACTATTACCTAACAAGTTCTAGAAATTTCTTCTCGAAAAAGTTAGGTATATTATTTTATATTAAATTTAAACGTCATATAGACGTACTAGAAATTGTATTTTTGAAGGTCGAAGTAAATATGTATTGGAACAGTATCTTCGTCGGTGCTTAATGGGGTTGATCATAAAGGTTTTGATGGAAATCTTTTTCTCTTAGTAGCAATACTTGTTTCAAGATCGCTTTGAACGTCAGATGTAAATTCGGCCTTTTTTAGTTTCTTAAAGGCAAGTCCATAATCATCTAAATTGTATATATTTTCATGTTTAACATGCAATCAAGTTATTTACCAGTTTCATAATAGGATGTTTTAACCAAATATAACTCCCATGACTCGCAATCAGCATCGTCACCACGTTTAATACTCTTTCAATTTTTTTAGGATCTTTAATTGGTGGCCAAAAAACCTCTGTTTTACGTGGTGTAAACCACTTAGAAGAAACAATTGACACACCTCCATCACAATTCTATTTGATCTCTACTACAGAAAACCATATTGGCTGCAAAGAATAAATACCAAATGCACATACAAACTTAAAGCTGTAAAATATTCCTTACGTTTTTATTCTGAAAACTCTCCACTGCTAATGCCACAAAACATTAAACAAGTATGCATAAAATCCACCAACAGACTAAAAATTGGCGCAAGAGGAACAGAGGGAAATCGTAACCCCACCCTAAAACGCAATTTATAAGTTTCCAACAATAAAAATCCGAGTATAAACTTAGTTTGTTATACAACATATCCACCATGATGCTTAAAAATAAGGTCAGTTCACTAATTAATGGGTTTTGCGTTATAAGAATCAAAATGAAAACATATACCTACACCTTAAAAGTGAACCCATGTGAACCGTGGCCGTTACTAATACGCATACGTTGTAAACTTGCGCGCAAATCACGTATCATTGAAGTCGAAACGACGTTTCAAAAATGACGACGTTTATAGAATGCCACAAAAAAACACATGTTATTGACGTGAGAATGACGTTTCAAACAAGACGTATCTGAAATGGCACAAAAAGCACGTCCTACTGACGTACCATTTTGCGTATATGACGTCCATTGACGGAAAATGAAGTTTAAATTACGACCTTTGTACATATACCTGCTATCTGGGATATTCACAAAATTATTGTTCAAATGAGATTCTGAGTTTGAGTTTACTACGACCTACGCTTTAGAATGCTACAAACATTTATTATCAATTCAAACAATAAATGCTGACCATTAAAACAATGTCGAAGACAACGTTGAATTGTTTACCGTGTCACCCGTTGAGAAATAGATATACGTTTTATTAACTATTCATTAGATTTTTTGCCTAAAATACTTAAATAACGCTTTCAGCGACATCACCATTGCATTTTTAATTGAGTACGCGTTGACCCTATACCGTTGTCAGACTATCAAGTATTTAGACAATGGTTTCGGGAAAGATTTAGATGTATCGTATATGCAACCAACATTTTTAAACTTTATGGTCGCTCGGTACCTTGCAACGAAGTTTTCGAAAGGTTTATTTCAACCCTCATGGGATTGACTATATGCCAATTAGATTGCCTATTTCACTACATTTTTTTAATGCACTTTCGATACTTAGTGATAAATGATCAAACTAAAATTTTAAATATTCAATACTAAATATAAATTTCATCACTATAAACCATTTTAATTTGTATAAAATTTAATTCTGAACATTTTCTACAATTTCTCTTTTCTTTGCATTGGAGTTGTTTTGCATAATTACTATTTGTGTATGGTGCTAACTTTTGAAACATGTATGTAAAAATTACATAGACTACTAGCAGTATAAGAACAAAAAGAAAGGACATTAAGAAAGACGTTCACTTCATGAATTCTATGTAAACCACATTACATGTTACAGTTTCAAAATAGGCTTAATAAATACTTTGAAGAAATTACACTGAACTTGATTAAAACTTAATTATTCCGTATACCAAGAGCTTGTTCAAGTTCAGCCCTCTTCTGTTGTACTTTAGTATAGAAATATCGACAAACTGCTTCTTGTGCCCAAGGTTGATAAAAGAAATCTGAACGACGTTCTTCTTCTGGGTTTCCAACAACGTCGGTCATACACTAATATAAAAAAAAAAGTGATAAATTCCATTTAATTTAAAAAGATAATTACCTTTAAATCGCGCATTTGGGAAATGATCCATTTATGAATAAACTGCTGTGGATCCTTAGCAAAACTCAAGAAAAATTCTCGATTAGTCTTTAATTGATTTATTGTATCAACAGTTTCGTGAATTTTGGAATCTAGACCTTGAATTTCTTGTTGGCTAGCGGTGCTCAACAAGAAATTGTTCATTTGAGTTTTTAGAGTGTCATCTACCTCAACGTCAATGTCGTAACACGCCGTTTGTTTGCTTTCAGTGCCGCCTTCCACCGAAATCACATGATTAATCACAATTGGATCTGGTGGATGTAGCAATGGGTTCAATCGCTGCGGAATTTCAGCAAACTTCATTCTTTGACAACCAAATATTTGCTCCAAGTACTTATCACAAACAATAAATTCTCGCTCGTGTGCATCTTGTAGTCTAAATTGATAAACATCATTAAAGTTATAAATAATTTTGAAAAAAGCAAACCTATGTGTTTTTATGTACTGCCACAAAGCAGATATTATTACTGGTCTTGTTTGTGTGTGAACTCCTAGTAAACGAGCTAAACGAGGATCGAGTTTAAACTGCAAAGGCTGATAATCGAGCAATAATAAAATAGTGCATCTCACATTCTTGTCTCCAGGACGTTTGACCTACAGGAACACATGATTAATTCCAAATAAGATTTGAGTATGAACATACCTGGAAACCATCAGTTTCTTGGGTTGTAAGGGCACGATGCCACTCAACTAAATGATTATCTGGACCGTATAATTCCTTATCCAATTCAATTACGAGAGATTTAAAGAATGAAGAAAATTTTCTTTTGACTTTATTGGGGTCATTTTTAGAATCTTCCAAAAGTCTTCCTTCAACACGTAACTCCCATGACGCAACAGATCCTTCTTGGCCAGGACCTTCAGGTCCATCAGCAACTGGCTCCTTACTAGGATAAAATGTGTTCGAAATAAAAATTCTTAATTTACGCTTTTGCTTCATAGGTCGCTTCAAGGCCTCTTGAATATCAAGTCTTTTCCTCATTATTGTCGAATCTAATTTTCGTTCGAAGGCTAATAGATCCATGTAAGCCTGACTTTCAGGTACCAAATCTCGCACCTTTTGTGGTAAGATTTTATCTGCAAGTTTTTTTTTCTTTTTGTTAACACTATGAGGATAATCACTGGAATTAGGAGAATTAGAATCCTAATCTTTTAGTTAAAGTATAAAATATGTGTACCCTTTTTGTTGTTGCAGAGTACGACTGTCAGGTGGTCGCTTAACGCCTTGGGGTGCAGGTATCGGACCACCTCTCATAGGTGAATACGGCTGTTGTGGTGGACGTTGCATCATAGTGCCGCCGCTTGTACCCATAGGTGGTGGCGGCGTGTACCCCGTCCTTGTTGGACCTACGGTGAATGCATTGTACAATGGGTTACTTATTATGTAGGAGCATCTTACAGGATACGATTGACTTGGATACTGACGCATTCCGGGTTGTTGTGGTGGTGCATAACGTTGCGGGGGTGGTCCAGGAGGTACCTGA
>JALBCR010000625.1:0-152500 GCA_030710515.1 Abscondita cerata
TCATTGTACTTCGTTCGGTTACGTATTGCTTCGCTCGCGAGAGTGTAAACACAATTACATAAACAAATTATATCTAAAATACATTTTGAAACACACGTGTACATAGAATTAAAAATTATTCAAATTCACACTAATTGATACACATAAAACTTATTACTTACACACATATTTTTTCCACGCAAGCTAATAAAACAAAAACACGCTATTGCTAATTTGAAAGCGTTTTATGAAGACATACAAATTTTTAAAAGCGTGTTAAAAATTGATTGAATTCAAACTAAGTAAAATTCATAAAACGCATTCTACTTATTTTTTAAACATATAAAACTTAAAAATATTGGTTACAATGTAGCTTATTTCTAACAGCAAAATTTTGCCTATAATTAAACAAGCAAGAGCGACTTAAGTTAGATCGTGATTTTAGTTACATAATAAATAGAAATATGACAATGACAATAATTTAATTACGGATCAGATATTATCATGCAGCTATTTTGATATCGAGCAATGCCCCCATGCTAGCGTATTAACCCCATCTGGTTGAACAAAACGTTTATTGTCAGAACCAGACAAAGCGATTTTATTTTTGACGTATGCTAAAGATGTCATGCTTGAATGTTCTAATTATGTTCTGCTCTCGTACAAATGTCACATTTTCTGTCAAACACATTAAGTAATCATCAAATGAAATGTTATTTTGAACAACCCTCTCTAAAACACCTTTAGCTTTTTTACTGTTTTTACGTTATTGATTGCACTGTGTTCGTCGATATTTGAATGTTGTATTTTGAAACTATATAATTTGGATTTCAATCCAATAAATTCCGTCATTATTCTACCCGCATTTTCATCTTTCATCAAGCCAACAATTTTTTATTGCACCTAGTGATACCGAAAACGTTATTTTCTACATATTCGCTCGTGTCAAAAAGATGCGGATCTGTTTTCATAACGTCATATATATTATCAGTAAGATTATAAATCAAGACTATCGGTGTCTGTATACAACAACTTGCAATTATTGTAACCAAATTTTCTCATCATATATTCATAGTGGAAGCTATATAGGGAATTTTAGAAATATCTAATATAACCATACCTACATAAATTGGTTTATTAATAAACACTTCTGTTTTGTTCATCTCAATTGCTACAGTGTTATTATCAAAGATTGTTCTACTATGAAAATTTGGTTGATTTATGTAATGACGCGCACCGAAGCGTCCACCCCATTGTTGGACTATTTTTACGTTTTTGTGTTTTCTAACGTTTTCCATGCTTTTACCAAAAACCGCATTATTTAATAGTTTGTACAGATTCTTTTCAAAGTCGTTTTGAGAATTCATTCTTAATCGCGTATTTAAATCTATGTATGGTTTGAGCCAAGCGGATTGTTTAAATGAGAGAATTCTGTGAATTTGTTTTAAGATCATACCGTGGTTTAAACATTGCTGTAAATTTCTGTAATGAATTATATAGCGGGTTTTGTTATGCAATGTAGCTAACAATTTTTTGTTTGCAATTTGGCGGAAATTTATGTTCTGGACAAAAGGGCAAATGATTGTGTGAATCATGTATTTTTTTGGGATAATCCAGATCAACCTCCAAAATATAACCTACGTGCGAGTCGGGCGAATATTAAACAGGTCAAAATTAATAATTTCGTTGTTATTTAACCAATTAAAATCTCCCGTAGGCAAGCAACTGCTCATTCCCGTAGAGTAAAGGTTATTAAAATCGTAATACATCAAGTATGCGTCAGGCATTGCCGAGTTATAATTATTTAAATATTTATTATTGGCTTTACTATACCGCACGGAACATTGCGAAAGTCCTCCTCTTATACCTCTCTCTATAAACATTAAAATGTCGACGTCTGATAGCAATTCTAATTCAATTTAGTATACCTCATCATGGCGTCCCAAGCATATGCAGGAAGGCTAATATAATATGCGGGATCAATCGCGTATGTTGAAATGCATCGATGCCTAAAATTTTGAAACACATCCGCCAACAAAAGAACATCGCATTTTAAATATAAATCTACATATTCGCCTAAATTTTTAAATTGAATGTCTTCCATACTGTTTCCGCGTGTTTGTAATCAGAATCGGAAATGTTTGTGTTTGTTAACTTATCAAAAAATCGTCTTTACTCGGCAGCGCAACAATATCCGTCAATTTTCATAACAATCTAAATAACTGTAACACATAACGCCTTTTCTCGAAACCAAATTAAATTCATTTTCATTCAAATCTGAAAATTGGGTTTTTGAAATACAGAGCTGGTTTATATGCAAATATGAAGCCAATTTTTCTAAAGAACTATTCAAAAACCTAAACGAATCGATAAATCTAAATTTCATGTTGTTTTCGAAGCTTGCTTCAAATCCTATATATTTCTCTTTAGTTAAGGGCACAACGTAAATATTCTTGCATTTTTAATTAGCTTTCTGATAAATATATGACCGTCGTAATTCGTTAAAGAGTGAAAAACTACAGATATCACTTTTTTAGCTTGTAATTTAGATTACAATCTTGATGCGAGGCCGTTTTATAGGATCCCAGTATGCGGTCGTGGTCGCGAACTTTGATATCATTTAATCGAAACGTTTTTCCGCATATTCCACAGTTTGTTGCACGTTCAAATTCTAATTTTTCCGCGTCTGTTAGAGGCAACATGGGAACAACTTTGTCAAAATATTTTTAGAAAATGTGTTCGATATTTGAATTAATTCGTCTATAAACCACTCGTCGCAATCTAACCCCGTGTATTGTCTGTAGTAAGACACGCTGCTATCGAAAGCGCAGTGCAAATAGTAACCTACACTAAAAGGTTGATGATATTGAAACTTGTCAATTAAAGAAGCGCTATCGTCATCATTTCGTTTTATTAAAAGGCATTCAAAATCCGCATATATAATAAAAGGTAATAACATTTGATTCGCATAATTTTAAACACAACTGTTGATCCTTTTTTGGCATGATAACTTTACATTTGTTTAAATTTATACATTCTAATTTATGTTTTTCCAAACGTTCAGAGCTAGAGAAATAATTTAAGCAGCGCTCGCATAAATAAATCGCGTGATGGTGTTTTGTGACTTGCGATCTAACAAGACGCGATAAATGCTTGATTAGACAGTAATGAAATTTAATTCGGGACTTACTACTATTGGTGAAATCGATTTCATCTCGAGTTGTACTGAAATCACCACCTGCGGAGCGTCTGCATACAGCGTTGTCTAAGTCGTCGGCTTCGAAATCTTGTTCACCGTCGTTGGCGTCCTCATCGCTGCTATCGGCTTCTACCTCGTATCGATCCTGTATCATCAGCAGGTTGACATGGTTAGGCTTCACGTTTGATGTAAGATATGTGGGCACCGTGATAAACTTTCCATTCTTCTTCTTTTGGAGCATGTACACATTGATTGAAATATTACTATTTTGACGTTCAAATTTCGGGATTTGAACCAATGTCATAGGCTGGTTGATGCCGTCCAGGTTTAATTTTTCACTATAATGCGGATACGATGTAACACGATTGATGTTTATTTTGTTGAGAGGTGGCCACAGCGCAGCTATTATACACCAAAAGAAGCACCCATTGTCCTTGTTTTGGATGTTAATTACAGCATGTTTGAGTGCTATTTCTCGAGGCAGAGGCAAATAAGAGGATGCATGTAGAACGTCGCCACATTTGTTGATATTGACACCCAAGGATACGATGCGACAAAGTGCCCACCCTGAGTCTTTTTCGTCAAAATTTTCCATTTTTTTCATCAGAGATTGCACGACATTTTCAGCAAACCACTCGCCAAAACCGCTTTTATTCAGTGTTTCGTTGTCTTCGTTCATCATTAACAAATAATTTTTAGTTGAAAAGTGTTTGACATCGCGTGTTTCGCCACCGTCTATTGAATTCTTAAGAAACTCGCCAGATAACACAAAGTTTATTTTTATATTTTGTTTCTTTTTTCGAATTAATCGGATTATCCTCAACCAGATCGCTTCAAGACAGTCAGAAAAAATGATTCGATGAATTTATGGGTTAAATTCAGAACGATGCTTGTTCTAATTCTACACGAAAAGGCTGACTCTGTATCAAACCAGCGGATTCTGCTAGACCGGTTCTTCTTTGACGGCTTTTTTCTTCTTTTTAACTCGCATAATAAAGTTTTATATAGCAGTAAATTCGAAATAAACGTTTGAATAACATATCTTGATGATGTATTTACCAGAACACTATTCTTTTGCACTTTTGATGCCAAGCGAACGTATTTAGATATTAATTTTAAAACACATCGATTTTTCTTTCACACTTTTTTTAACCAATAAATTGTAAGAATATTTTATTTTATCGATGACCCCCGTTGTTAAATTATTTAACGACATTTAATGTTAAATTTTTCTATCAAAATTAATATGCCACATTTATTATGTAACTAAATTGATCTATATTTTATAGTCGCGAGCGAGCTTGAATGGATGGTGTGTGTGTTACTGGTCAAACACAAACTGGAGCTGGTCGACGGTTGCACCTGTATTCAGTTTTTGTACCCACCCTCTTAATGGCTATTGGCTTTTTGTTAAAACTATCAATAACATCGTTGCTAAAATGTGTTACAAGCCTTTTAGGTAGATAGTAGAAGCACTCTTTGATATAGATTATTACGCAGCGTCCATATTTACCTTCAAAGAACGAATCTTGTCAATTGCATATTCTTTTATTCAACTCTAGGTCTTTAATTAAACCCTTTGTATGAAGCTCGCATTTGGCTACTTTATTAATATTATCAACCATCGACAACGCACACGGCGATGATGGAGTCGTGCTTGATGATTCTGACATCGTTGTGGATAATTTAATGCAGACTGAGATTATGCGTCAACCCTTTCGCGTTGATATAGCCTAATTCCCACCACTAAAAAACACTCTTGGCTTTACAGAATTAAACAGCTTTAATATCGAATTATGGCAACCGAGATTTTCATTTCTGTTCGTATTCTTTCATTATAAATTGCGATTAATAAATAACTATGCGGGTTTAACCGCTAACAAATCAGAATTTATTAACGAGAAGTTGACTGTTTTCTAACCAACGCAGCCAATCATTATTATTTAAGCACGATTCACTAAAATTATTCTTTGCGTTGTTTTACGAGTCGTTTATTGATATGATACCTCTTCACACACCAAAATTGCGCGACCCACATTAACTGAAACATGTTCATAAAAAAGTTGATTTGCTTGAATTATAATTAAGAAAACATTTTTTTTGGTTTGTTAACACAACGTAAATGTGCTTTGAAGATAATAATTTTAAGTTTTACACATAAAATATTTGTATCGGGATAAGTTATAATTTATCAAATTAAAGTCTAGTTGTTATCTATATATATTAAATAACACACCCATTTTCTTCTAATGAATAATAAAATTTAATTAGAATAATTATTGGTTTTAGAATATTTCACGACCTTTTGGCCCACCCGATAGTTTTTGTTGCATAGCACAAAGCACTAAATCAGGGAATAGCCATTTGTTGGGTTTGCATTTGTGTCTCGTTTTTGATGTTATCACTAAGAGTCAGTTTAAATATACGAGTTTTTTATCTACTATACCCAAAGACGATCCATATAATAATTTACTATTGTGTACAACCAACACGACTGATGCTATCAAAGAATACACATTTTGGTGGTGTATTTTTTCTCAAGCGTCGCAGCAACGGCCAAAGCCACCCATATAGCGATAATTTACACAATCAGCTATTGTGAGCCGCCACCACAGTGAACAATATATCACAGCCATAAATGATTTTTCGAGCCCACCCATGTTTAATCAGTAAGCTAGAAGGCTTAAAATTAACTAAAGTCCTAATGGGTAATTAAGCTCATGCGTTTTACTTCTGAAATAGTACAAATTATTATATATTTAATTGTCTAGTTAAATCGATTTCGATTAATATTTTTGCTTATGATTTTCGTTTTCTTCAGCTTTTATCTGCAACAGTCAAAGTCGCCGTATAATGATAATTTACGACGCGTAATTAAACTCGTTCGTTTACTTCTGAAATAATACAAATTATCGTATATTTAATTGCATGGTTAAATCGATTTCAATTAATATTTTTACTTGTGATTTACGTTTTCTAAGCCAGGAGCCTCCCTCTTGCTTGTTTCTTTTCACATTGTCCCATGAACACAATTCTGTTGCGCGTCAGGGTGTATTCTTTTTTCATATTAACCAATAAAAGCGGTTTCGGAGATAATTAGGGTTGGTGGTTTGTCTCATCTTATATCGCATCTCTTTTGGCTTACATATAAAAGTGAAAATTTTTACGTTTTGAGCTAAAAAAAAATGCCTCGACGACGTCTGTTAACAACAACGAAGATGTCTGTGTGCGTGGTTGACTCTAGCCACACCGTACCCACGAGATGATGGATGATCATCTCCGTCGAGTGCACCCAGGTATGAACATCGGGAGCAAGGTCGCTTGGGAGTTGTTGTATGTATTTTTACTTTAAGTTTGGTTTATATATATAAAACTCATTACTGTTAAGCAAGTGAATTTTCATTGCATGTTTTTGCTAATAATTTTATAAATAGCCAGATGGTTCGAGTCGGCGACCGTCAACAGCTCGCGAAGGCTTCGCTCCGTCTCGCGGCGCGAATTCCAGTGGATGCCCCGACAACACCACCACCACCACCATCATCCCCGGCGGAGGAAGCAAGCGGGGTAGAAATCATATATATTTATTTATGAATAATAATTTTTAAATAAATTAAAACTAACGTTTTATGATTTATTTCAATCAACTACGTAATTTACAGGTGGTTGTATGTGAGTCGATAAAAAGTGTTTAAGATTTTGACGGTCTTTGGAAAAAATAAGCGGTTGTTATTTTAAACTAATAAGTGCTTAATTGTGTTTAAACCATTTGTTATTAATATTTCCAGAAGTGTTGATAAAAAAACAGCCAGTCTAGGTTCTAACTTGTTTGATTAAACGCGGGTCTATAATTAATTAAATCCACCCGTTGCAATCTATGCATTTATAATTAACCAACACCTGCACATCGAGAGAGAGATAGCTTGGTTAGAAAGGACATAATTCCCTGTTCCAACTTGTTCGGTAATCTCGAGTGCGGCTTAATTAAACCCACCCGCGACGCGAGGCGGTGTCGACGATTTGTAATTATAGACGGCCATCTTGCATATCATTATCAAATATATCATAATTCTAATCAAAATCACCACCTTAACAACGCTCCACCCCCTACCGGGGCGGCGAATTATCCAATCATCGCACTCATATCAACAAGTACTCGAAAAGACGACCACACCCCACAATTCTAATCAAAAATCGCCGCCTTAACTGCGCTCCACCCCTACCGGGGGCGGCGAATTATCAATCATAGCACTCATATGAACAAGTACTCGAAAAGATGGCCACCCTCAATGGGGCGAGTCCACTATCAGCCATCTTACTTCATCAGGGGGCGGCGAAAAGGGATGCAGCAGTTACACCCCACAAGTACCGAGAGTAATTAAAAATGTAGCAAGTACCGAGAGTAATCGAAAAAGCACTACATATACATCGTTTACACCCCGCAAGCGCACATGCATCGGCCATCTTACTTCATCAAGGGGCGGTGAAAGGGTTGCACCAATTACACCACAAGTACCGAGTAATTAAAAATGTAGCAAGCACCGAGTAATTGAAAAAGCACTACATGTACATCGTTTACACCCGCAAGCGAACATGCATCCGCCATCTTACTTCATCAAGGAGGCGGTGAAAGGGTTGCACCAATTACACCACAAAGTACCAGAGTAATTAAAAAAGTAGCAAGCACCGAGAGTAATTGAAAAAGCACTACATGTACATCGTCCACACCCCGCAAGCGCGCGCAATTACACTAAGTACGCCGTGTACTTGCATGTACAGAGAGTAATTGCAAAATGCACTAGTTATTGCTGCTGAATGCCCCATTGCTACTACTCCTTTAAAAAATTATATTTCATTTCTTGTTGCGTTTTATTGTTGTCAAATGCATTTTTCATTGAACTTTTATTATTATTAATGAGGTTAATTTTGAATTTTTTCTGGTATAACATGGATGTATATGATACAGTAGAACACCTCTTTTCGAAGTTTTTTCTTGTCAGTATCATTACTTTCTTCTATACCTGTAAATGTTTTCAATTAACATAAACATTAATTATTTTATATTTATGTAAATAATCACACTTCAATGACGAGACTAATTTTTACAACTTGTAGTGTTTTATTTGCTAGAGAGATTATATTTACTAATAACAGTACCTGCTACTTGATTTGAAATTCCGATCTCGTAAATCCCTGGTATTCCTTCAATAACCATATTTCCAATAATCAGCCCTGTGATGTATCGTTTATGTTAAGTTTAACAAATACGTTATCGTCATGTTATGTTATATTGGTAAAATCGATGTGATGTATCAAACATAACGCAAACGTAGTTAACGTATTATGTTAAGATTGTATGTTATCTGAGCACGTAACTGATGATTTCTACCGCGTGCATTTAACATTACCGTTTTGGTTAACAGTTGACGCACTTTGCAGTTTGTGAAAGTGTGTTTTAGTTTTTTATTATGGATTTTATATTGAACTTAGCTCTATTTGAGCATTTGGAAAATAGAAATAGAAGATAAGTTAACTTAATTTATTATGGATGTTAAGTGGATGTGTATGTACTCCAGGACATAACGAAGTATCAAATCATTCGCTGTATTTTGCTGTTTTATTTTTATTTGAATTAAATACATTTATTTTACTTACTTACTTGGTAATTTTTGAAGCTTAATTTTTAATCTCTTGGTACCAAGTGGGGTGACTTGACAGGTATTTTCCCCTATTAAGGGGTGTAACTAACATTATAAAATAATGTTTCCAATAACAAAAAATATTCTGGATAACTGGATTATTAAACAAAAAAATTACCTGTCAATCTAGAGAAAAAAAAATAAAACCTGTCTTTTTTCAAGTCGCCCACGATGGGGCGACATGAAAAATATGCTTCTAAATTTTAGGTATTTTCAATTATAATCACAACAGAGGCGACATGGAATCCAAAAAATGATGTAGGTATCAAATCCATGCCGAATTAACTAGGTTAGGTTAGGTTAATAAAACAACATAAATTATTTGAAACCCTTTATTTTATTACAAATAACATGGCAAACTATTAAAAATCGTAACAAATACAAACGAAACAAATACAACCGAATCGATACAAACACAACCGAAACGATACAAATTAGCTTTTTTAACTTAACCTATGTCCCCGATTTTTATATGTCCTCTTCTTAAAACCTCAACTTTTGAATTTTTTTTATAAATCTCATCTTGCTTAACCAAAGATATATCCTCTACTTGTGGATATATGTAAATCCCAGGTTGTTTGTTGCTTGCTCTTAAAAATTTACAGACAGAGGTTTGGTTCGGTTCAACACTTATTACCTTAGCAATATATTGTTTAAAATTATTCTTGTCTGTTTTTCATATTTGTTAATACGTAGTCATCGCGTTGGATGTCTTCATTGAGATAGTCAAGGATAACCATTTTCATAATCGGAAAATGTTTCAGCAGTTTCCACAGTTAAAACTCTTTCGTCAATATCGCTCTCTAAAGAAGCAATGGATAGGAAAGATTTCTGCCTTCTTTGTCCAGTGGATGGTCTTGGAGGTCTTTTGCGACATGCTTTCTAAATCATCATCACTAGTAGTTATATGATGGGGCTTCTGGCTTGGCGTGCAATTTGAACTCTGCACCTGTCTATAACGGCCAGTCGGTCGTCGTCGGGGGCGTGCGCGCATGTTCATGCATAGTCTGTTGTTGTCGGTCATCGTCCTGTTCGGTTGTTGTCGGTCATGTTCGTGTTCGGTTGTTGTCGGCTATGTCCGGGAAGGTTTCGGTTGTCGGTCATGTTCGGAAGCTTTCGGTCATGTTAGCGTTCGGTTGTTGTCGGCAATGTTCGACAAGCTTCGTTTATAGTCAAGATGGCGTCGTTGATGCTCGGTCGTTGTCGTCAATGTTCGTGTTCGTAAGTAGGGCAAAATGGCGGCGTGGGTGCGGTCGGCAATGTCCGGAAGCTCTCGGTGTTTTTCGGCAGTTATATGATAGGGCTTCTGGCTCACTTCCGGTGGTTCGGAACCTGGCTATAACAACCAGTTCGTGCTCAGTCGGTCGTCATCGGGTTCATGAGTAAAGATGGTGGCCAAGAATACGATTCCGGATCGTCGGTTATGTTCGTATTCGTGAGTAAAGATGTCGGCATGGGCGCAGTCGACTTTTCATATCGGAAGCTCTCAGTCGTCGGTTATGTTCGTGTTCTGTTTTTTTGTCGCCAATGTTGGAGCCTTGAAGTTCGGCACGGTGAAAATAAAAAAAATTGATTACGTTACATCTCATTTTGTATCTATTGTAAAACTTATCTTAAACTAAATTAACATAAGAAAAGATTTATTTGTTTTCAAAGAAAATACATAACACTTGCGTTACAATACAATATTAAAAAATGTAGCATACGAATAAACAAATAAACTATGAAAATCTAAATCTGCTTATTTTGTCCCCAAATGTAGGATTTATATGTCACTACGTTACCGGTCAACAATATCGTAACATCAATCAATATATCAGCAAAGTACCTGTTAAAACAGTGCTTCCGTAATCTTAAGAATTAAGCAAGGTTTTGAGTTTGTAATAATATTTGTATGTGAACAAAGAACATTAAAATCTTTCAGGTTCGATACTACAAAATGCTATTGTCGTAAACGCATAATTCAAATTGAACGGATTGCGATTTAGTACGCTGAATATTTTTTTTATATTATTATTTATTTTATCATTCACGAAATAACGCGGAAAACACCTGACTACATTTAAAAATTTGTGGTGGTAATCACAATTAAGCAATAACAGATGATACAGTCTCTGACAGAAATTTTAATTATCAATTGGAAGTTTTGGTTCTTCCAGTTTTCCGTTTATTCATCTTTATAAAAAATAGTGTTTTCAAAACTCTTTACTGCGATATTGTAACGGTAAGCAAATTTAGTGTGATTTTTAAATAATTGCTTGATTTAAATTTTTATATTACGTAGCGCACTCTTATTTTTTGTTTACACTAATTTATTAAGTTATTTTTAATGATTTAAGAACAATAAGGGGTCTATTCTGTAACTTCTCCGTTTAGTTTTTTTAACGACCGTTAAAAAGTACATTTTTATCGGCCCGTTAAAAATTTTACCTTTTATAGCTATTCAGTAACATTAAATTTAGACGGTCCTTTAAATATGCGCCTTTTTAACGGACCCCGTTAAAATAAAAGACAATGCGTTTGGCAACATCGCATGACAGCTCAACTGAACTACTAATACAACCCACAACCAATCAAAATTCTGTATGATTTTCTAACCTATTTTTATTGCACTGTGTCATTGCACTCACATGCACTTTGCTTGTTGTTTATGTAGCTCAAACAATGTCGCGAAATCAACGTACGACGAAGCGCCAAAAGAAATTTTAATTAATTATTTAGCGAATAATAGGATTCTATTGGGTGGCAAAATTAACCCAATTAATTTGCTTCAAATTAATAAACTTTGGGACGAATTGACCACGCAATTAAATACAGCAGGTCCATGTAAAACCACGCGGCAGTGGAAAGATGTAAGTAATAATTTTACTCTTTATAATTCTCATATAAATACATTTAAGCAATTACCTCCGGTTGTCAAATAACTTGTGTATTTGTAGACCATTAGTGACATGAAGACAAATGTGAAAAGAAAAGCCCGGAACATTAAATATGGACAAAGAGGCACTGGAGGAGGGCCCGCAGCAAAGCCACTTAATGATTTTGAAGAGCGCCTGTTAGTGCTCCTATCAAAATTAACTATTGAAGGTGCAGAGTTGTCGGAACCTGGCCTTCAACTACAGGTGATTGCTGAACCACCATTCAAATCCCCTACAGTAGATTCCGTTGTGGTGTTGAATGCTGTAAGCCATTCCATAGAAAATTGTTTATAACATTTACTGTATATTTTTACTAGGTGCATGATGAAGACATGGCTGTAGCTGGGCCTTCAAGTGATCAACCTCCAGTTCCTGTTCCTGGGCCTTCAAGTAACAGAAAGGATGAACCTCCAGTTCCTGTTCATAAAAGTAACGATCGGCAGAAAGTACAAGTGTCTGCCCCAGGTAAACTCCTTCGCCGAGGAAGAAAACCGAGAAGGGAAATAGAAGATTGCCTCACAAAGGCGTTGCAATCTCACGACGCAATTTTAAAGATGTTGGCCGAATCCAATGGTGCAATGGCACGTTCAAACATGGTTTTAGCCGATGGATTGAAGAAGCTGGCAAAATCCATTAATAATCTTGCACGTAATCACCCATAAATTATATTTTTAAAATAATAAATCATTACATGTGAAATAATGAGTGTTATGATTTTATTAACTGTAACACTTGTGTTTAAGTAAAATATTGTTGTACAATTTCATTACGAACTGCTTCTCCTCTCACATGCCATTGCTCTTGTACATCATTATCTACTTCATGCGGTCCAACTTCATCATCTTCCAAAATTTCATCTTCAAAATCATCATTGTAAATCGTGCAATATTGTGTAAAACCCCACAACTATAAATAATTTTCCCAGCTTTTATGGGATCGTAATTTAACGCACGATGCTTTAATAAACACCTAAACCTGGACTTTAAAACCCCATTTAATTTTTCAATTAAATTACGTGCTCTTATGAAATGGTAGTTGTAATTACTTTCTGGAGTATTTTCCGGTGGATTTTCAATGGGTGTTAATAAAAAAGGTTGAAGCGGATAACCAGAATCACCTATAAGAAGCCATTCGGAGCCTCAAACATATTCCCTTTCCATGTGGTTTCTAATGCTAGATGCCTGCCAAATTGCAGCATCGTGGGTTGACCCTGGAAAGCGGGCATTCATATTTAAAATATTGTAGTTGCTGTCAACAATGATTTGGCAGTTGATGCTGTAATAGCCTTTCCGACAAAAGTATGGAAGGCTTGGATAATCCTCTTTTGGTGAAAGTCTATTGCACCCACACAACGAGGAAAGTTATATTTTTCCAGGAATCCCTCAGCAACATTATGTTTTGCAGCCTCAGAATTTGGAAAAACGATCTACTCAGGTAGGAGATGTTGGTAGATTACATCTGTCACTTCATTGAGAGACCGACTCATACTTGGTTGGTTTAATGCAAAGTTATAACCACGCCCCGTTGTTAATTGATATCCACCAGTTGCGTAGAAATGGAGACTTGCGAGTACTTTAATTTCTTGTGGTATAGCGGTAATTCTTCTTCCCTCAGGTCAATGATAATCCTGGCAACTTCTTTAGAAAATCGAAACATGTTCTTAAATGTTTTTTGAGGTAGCTGAAATGGATCACTCATGTCTAGTAGTCTTCTTTGATAAAATTTAAATTCATTTCTGTCAAGTTTAAAAAATGTAATAGCTTGGATTATGATATTAATATATATTTACCTTTCTTCATTTTCCACTAGTTCTTCAATCAAAATTTCACCGGCTATGTCATTAAATGCCATTTTTAAAATAATAATCAATACACGGTGAATACGTTACAGTTACAAATTCGGTCACTTTTAACACCCCTTTAAAAAATGTCCGTTTAACGGAGAATTTTGGCGGAGATCCGATACAATTTAACGGAGTTTGAAGTTAGTGAATAGCAAAATTTTTTTAAAGGCCTTTAAAATTTTAACGGCCGTTAAATTTTTACGGAAACGTTACAGAATAGATCCCTAAATGTTTTAATTTCAATGGTTATGTTTGATTTTAAAAAATATTACTAAACGCGCATGTTGGTACAGCTGTGTCGGTATTGGTCACTCACCTGTTGCTGTTGGAGGGGCGACAACGAGGTTACTCATGTCAAAACCACAAAACCGTCAAAAACCTAACCTTAAATAAGAAATACTTTGTATCAATATAGTTGACAAATGATTTGACGAATTTGACAGTGAGAGCTGCTAACAGTGGCAGCAGTGGCACCATGAGAGTTTTAAATTACTACTTTCGCGCGCATTGTGTATCATATTCATGCTAACTTATAGACATACACACTAACATTATCTTTGTCTGGCAAACTAAAAGAGTCTATTAGCTACAGCTACAACTGGGAGTTTTATAAAGCAAATAAGGTACATTTGTGATACAAAGCAGATGAATTTGTAAATAATTAATGTTGTTATCAGAAATGAAACTCGAAAAGCTGAAAGTGGAATATTAAATTCTCCGTCAAATGAGAAATTGAGTGGTGATTCTAACAAAATTGTTTTGGATGATTTTGATTTTGGCGTTTTGAAACGAACTGTTCATCTACTTTAGACTGTAGAAGGTACCAACGATGAACATAGTTCAGAAAATGCACGATAAAGTTAACTACAAAGTTGGTCCAAATACTGTTCGAAAAGCATTGTTTAAAATAGGATTTAAATACAAAGAATACTAATTGTTAATGGAGCGCAATGATATTGTAGCTTAGCGTTCTCGTTATTTAAGGAAGTTTGATGCTTTGGTTGTAATGAAGAAACTAGTTACGTACTTAATCAAAACTTACATTCACCCTTCTTCTTATGGAGTTACCAAGTACATTATTGTTCATGCAGGTGGATAATACGGATTTGTGAAATCAGGTTGGGAGAAACATTGCAATCGTATCAATCTTTTAGCTAATGAAATGTGGGTACGTGCTGCTCTATTAGATAAAGTTGTTGAAATACGGTATTCGTGGTGAACACTGGTTCATCAGATGAAGGAATAAGTGATGAAGTTAACAGTAAATAGGTGAAAATAATTTATGTAATTGATTTTGATTCCTGGTACGAATTTATAATAACATTTACTACGAAGAGACTTAGAAGGAGAGTTACTCAGAAGCCTTAACGTTACTGAACAAATTTCTTTTAATTGAAATGTTCGAATAATCTAAAATATAGAACTGATAATGTATATCAATCCCAAAACCGTGTTATTGTAAACTGTCTTTGAAGTTGATAGTTTACTAGTTTAGTTTTTTAATATTATCGATTTGGTGATATTATTCCGATTAAATTTTTTGGTTTAAGACATTGATCGTTCATTTTAGTTAATTATATTGAAATCCGAAAATTATATGGTTATTTAGAGATATTGCTGTATATAGAAATAAGTTTACAGTGCATTTTTATTAGATTTAATTACGCTTTTAGTGATTTTTGAAATAAATGTGCGTTATTGAGAGGTTTTTTAAAAGTTGTTATATAATTCGCCATCTAGTGAAATGATGGGGGAAAAAAATAAAACTGTCGGTATTAATAAATTAAATTAAAATGAAGTTATTATCTTCCGGGTTGAGCCGTGTTCGTCCTTCCTTCCTACGTTCTCTGCTTGACGTTTCGCTAACTGCTGTTAGCTTCTTCAGAAGTTACTCTAAAGACTAATGTTTTTGTCTTCTGCTCCTCGTTATACACCTATGTTCCGTTACGGTTGGTTGCGGTCGATCAGTGACGGGTGGTTGGTTTTCGATGGTTGGTTGATCTTCTGTTTGGTATCGACCAATTTTGTGGCGACATTTGTTTTCTTTGTTTTTGTGAAGAGTTAGTTTCCACGTGTTGCTTAATCGGTAACCATCTTCTCGATTGTTTTTATTTTTCATAATTTCTAAGGATTCTCTGATTATCCTTGGATAGTAGTTGTTAGTCTTTGATAGAACTTTAGCTTTCTCGAAGTTGATGATGTGTTTTCCTTTTTCGTGTAGATGTTCTGCGATTGCTGATTTATCTACCGCTCTGGACTTGGCGTCTCGGTGATGTTCTTTTTAATCTACATTTTATGTTGCGCCCGGTTTGACCAATGTAGACCTTTCCACATGAACAATCAATTTGGTAGACCCCTTCTGTTGAGAGTTTCGGCAGGTTATCTTTATTAGAAGGTAGTAGTTGCTGGATTTTTCTAACCGTTCCAAACCTGACACCGATATTCTTCTTCTCCAATGATTTTCTTAATTTGTCAGTTACTCCAGCAATGAATGGTAAACGAGCGTAGGTAAATTAAAATGCCTTATTGTTTTATGCAAGATATCCTCATAAGTCAAGTGCAAGTTGCATCTATATTCCAGCAAAGATGATCCGCAAATTATCGTATTAAACTGTTGTAGATTTTATAGAAAATTTTGCAAACTAAAAAAATACCGTATAATCTCTGTAAATCATCAAAACTCTCATAATAAAGAACACATCGTTCACGTTTTATAACAAATCGCCTAGCTAGCCGATAACTAGAGTTAAAATTAAAACCCGGAATAGTTTAGTTAATGACGAATAAGAAAGTTGTTATTTACGAAGGTAGAATTTAGGTGTACACGTTGGTCATTTGCGTATAGCTAGATAGAAAAATTATTACTAGACGGCATACGATTTACAAAAAGTAGGCTTTTAATCTTAAAATCTGTATATAGAACTAAGTTTACACTGATTTTTTTATTAGATTTAATTACGCGTTTGAAACTACACAAAAGCGTTTACATTGTGCATGAGTCATTTGTCAGCATATCTATAAATAAAAACGTTTCTTGTTATCAATCTTACATACGCAATGGACACTTCAAAAATCATAACGTTATTTCGTACAAGATGTTCAAACAATCGAATAAATTACACATTTTTTAAATATCTACGTTTAATTGTGTAAAGTAAATACCAACTCTCTGTTAAACAACAAATGTGTTGTCAATAATATTTAAAAATTTCCCTACTTTTTATTTCTATACATAGGTGTACACGTTACAACATTAATTTAGTAGAGCAAAGCTTTTTCAAGTCCAGTTTCATTGAGCGTTGAAAAGAAATGCTTTATAAAATAATTACAATTTTCACGCCTCCCCACCATTAACAATTACCGGGATTCTCCCGATTATACCCGAAAGCAAATTTGTAGACAAACGTTATTACACATCCAAGCCTTTAGAACGTCAAACGAGAAATGCTTTAAAATACGAGTTAAAGTTTTCAAACTTGCCTCCCACCACTAATAATTAACGAGATTATGTTGGTCGTACAAAAAACAATTCAATTTCTTATACTAGAAAAAAACACACAAAGTGTTTATAAAACGTAGGGGAGAGTGGTACACAGTGGAACGAAAAAAATATATTTATTTATTAAAAATCAGTTTCTTACAAAAAGGAAAACTAACGTACATAGGTTGATTAAACAATGTTTAAACAAACATAAAATACCAAAAACCTTTAATGTTTTTGAACTTAAAAAGATACGAAATTTTTTTTAAAAATACTGCATTTGTTCCACTGTGTACCGCATCTTGTACACAGTGGGACAGACAGTGAAACATGTTTTTTTTTATTAACTGAAGGAATAACACCGGGTAAAATAAAAAATAAAGTAAAATGAACATAAATAAAACAATATTTCTGTTATTAACGCACATTTAAACGCCCAAAATTTATAGCAAATCTAAAATAACTACTAAATCGTTTGTTTTTGAGGTGACAAGTGGTTGTGGCAAAACATACTTGACATCATTTTTCTTACCAAGGAAATGTCTGGAACTTGTGGGAAAAGGAAATAGCAACCACTAAATTTTTTGTTTTGCGAAGAAATGACACTTCGTAATCCTCATTTTCATCCAAGTCTGAAAGTACCTTTCCCACATAATGAATGTCCTTGGGAAATTGCACCAGTATGAAATCATTTTGGTGTGCTTCATTGTTAAAATCAAAGTCATCTATTTCAGAAAACTCACTTGAGGAACTCTCATTATACTCCAGGTCATCATCTTCAGCATCGGTTGAATCGGTATCATCTGCAATTATTGATCTTTTCACAGGTTTAGGTCCTCCCCTAAGTTTAACATTTGATTTTCGCTTTTGTGCTTTTAATTGTTCTTGTTCAAGCAAGGCATCTTTTTCTGGAGTATCAGTGATGATGGAGCTTTTGCCTCGTTTTCTGGGTTTCCTAGTCATTTTACGAGGTTGAGCTTTAGGATATCCTCGAATTTCTTCTGGAGAAATAAAATTTTCTTTTTCCTTGAGTGCATCGGCTATCTCATGGTTTTGCTCAGGTCCTAGGTTGTCTGGAGGAGGCGTGGTAAGGGCTCTATGATAGTCTGTGGCTATTTTTGAACCAGAGGTTGTAGCAGGTACTGCTGGAGTTCCTGCAGGGTCTTCACTGTTGCTATTATTTAAAGGGCGATCAGTGACCGAAGACATTAAATAATCTTGCTCGGTAAAAATTGTATCATCGAATGGATGAATTCCGGTTTTCTTAAACCCAGAAATAATATTTGTGGAGTCAACGCTTTTGTATGTGCTTCTCCAACACATTCGGCAATATTATAAATTGTCAGTGGGATTCCGGGATGTCTAAGTAACCAAGATTCACAAGATGCATTGTAAAAGCCTTGAACGGAGCAAAAACTGAGACATCCAGTGGTTGCAGTTTGTTGCTGCAATGAGGAGCAATGTTACTATATTAACTCCTGCTGCACGAGCTTTTTCACCACATTAATCGAAATGTGGCTTTCGTGGTTATCGAAAATCAACACTGTTGGATTACTTTTACTGCTGTTGGTGTGCCTAATAAAGTGATCCATGACATCAGAAAATAATTCTGAATTCATCCAGCCCGAACTGTTCGCCAATCCTAGGGTTCCTGGTGGTGCTCCATTTAGCATGTGATTTTTAAATTTCTTGCGGGAAATATCATTACTGGTGGCAAAAATGTCCCAAGGGCACAAATAATAGCACAAGTGGTAACTAACTGTCCCCGTTCTCCGCTCGTACAGCTGCTTACTTGTTTTACTCCTTTTGACATACAATTTTCTTAGGACAGTGCACTGTGGTTGTGCTGGTTTCATCTAAGTTAAATATGCGTGATCCATCCGCAATAGTTGGCAGTCGTTGTAGTACATTCTTAAGGTTTGCAAAAAAGCGTCGACATTATGCTTGTTAAATGATGTCAACCTGGACAAACTGCATGCTTCGGGTTGCCGTAAGCTTAAATTTTGTCTTCTTCTCATGAATGCTCTTAACCAATCTACTCCTGCAGCTTGAGATTCATTCCAAGATTGTGGTATCTTTTATTATTCCTAACAGCACATTCAAAAGCCAACCTTCTCACATTTAAAGTTGTCAGACCATAAGCCATTTTACCACATGTGGTTATATATTCTGCTAACTGAAGTTCTTCTTCGTCGGTATAAATTCTGTTCACAGCATAGTTTGGCTCCATATTAATTTCAGTATCCGCATTTTGTTGCTTCTTCTTAACGTACCTATGTAGAGTTGTTATTTTAACATCAAAACGGTCTGCTACAGCTCGGATACTACAACCACCTTCAATAACTTCTTTAACTGCAGCTAACATAGTCTCTTTACTTGTTTTGCCAATTTTTCTATCTTTTTGTTTCCTAGGCATCTGTAATTAGGTAAATTATTCAATTAATAATGGTATTAATTTGGTTATTTTATTATGCGATATACCACTAATTTGAAAGGGTGGTTGGACAGTTAGTGGTACACAGTGGACATGTTCCACTGTGTACTACATGCATTGTTTCACTGTGTACCATAAAACATATTCTCCTTATTACATGTCTCTGATCACTAAATACTAAAAGTTAGGTTATAATTTATCATAATGTTGCATTAAAATATGACAATTCCGATAGTATAAGAAGGTGTAACGTAAATGTCATGGTAACTATACTAACAAATTAAAACCCTTTTAATTAAATTTTACTTCTTACCTTGGAAAACCGACTTTGTTCTCTAAAAATTCAGCAAGACTTCACTTACAGCTGACATTTATATCACAACAAGGCGTCACACTACCAACATTGACAACACAAATTACTACACAATGGGCGCGATATTCAAAAGATATTTCGTTTGTTCCACTGTGTACTGCGTTCCACTGTATACCACTCTCCCCTACGCAATTTTTAAAAACCCACTTTTGATAGTTTAAATAGGAAACTATTTTTTTAAATTTAAAAACGCATTACAAATTATACGTATCTCTATAAACAACTAAAGTCTATTTATAGTAACAACGGATTTTCTTATGCAGTTTGAGAAATAAATTGCATTATATGTACGTTTGGTTCTATCCATCGAAACAAGCAAGAATAAATGATTGGCACTATTCGATGACATGCAATTTAAAGCCAAAAATTTCAAAAGTGTAAAATAAACGTTTGTTTAATAAATTGCATATTTTAAAAATATTTAAAATCTTTATAGTTTAATTTTCAATTTAATTACGCAAAAAACCTAGAACATTGTGCTAAAAATATTTTGCTTATTTTCATAGCAGTTGAATTTTAAATTCATATTAAGGCTGTTCTCTCAGGGGGCTATAAAGTTTATGTAAATTTATTTCGCTTATTTTTAGAAATGTATTCCTGATTTTGCACAAACATATAGCTAACATTATTATTTATGTCGTGCAGGAGCTATTTTTTTATTTTCGTCTTCGTTGTATTTAATTTAATTAAAACGTAAAATAATAGAAAATGTATTTCTTATAAGCCCAAATTTCGACTCCTGCGCGACATAGATAATAATTTTCTGACAACCCTACTTTTTTTAATTTTTACGTAAAAATCAATGAGAAAAATTAACATTAAGTAAACGATAAATACTGAAAAGTCTTGGAGAATTGTGAAATGAATGTATCGCGGGCGAATTTTTCTGAGGGCAACAGGCCAGACTTGGAAGCCGATTAACACGTTGACGGATTTGGCGGTCCGTACGGACCGATCGCGACATTGCCAAATAGGAGGTGGCGGTCCGCCGGACCCACGAGTCACCTACCTACTAAAAATATTTGCCTTGGCTCTGGGACCGCTTATATATGCAGTTTCATCATGGTAACGGACCGCTACGACAGTGTATGTCCTCATACAACATCGACATTTCTTATTGACAATTCCTAACTCGTTAAAATTGCTATATTATAAATAAAACAATTTTATTCGTATAACATATAATAAAGAGAACTACAAACAATGTAAAAGCATAAATAGAAACTATATTCATGTATATTCACAAAAAATAATGTAAAAAAAACAACTCGTAACATGTAAGTAACTGAAGTATAGAAACTAAATATACATTATTGGTATAATAGATGTACCTAAGTAACATTTACAACCGGTGATCTCTTGAAAAACATTCCAAACAATAATGGGGTTCCCCATCGCAGTCTTTGCAATACGTAGTTACCTTGCGAACTTGGTTTTGGTAATTAGCCCCTTCTTCTTCTTGTTTGTAACATCCTATACAATATTTGCGGACCTTATGGGCTCCTCCTTCTTTTTTCGTAAAAAGAAATGTGTATTGGTCCGTTTTCTTCTATTTGAAGGACCGGATTGTTTTCCTCTGTAGGATTCTTATCGTTAACGAAAAGAAGGGACTCGATTATATCTTCTCTAAATTCGCTAATATGAATAGAACTTTCCTTTATTTGTTTGTATAGAAAGTGTACATTAACGAGTGATGTCCCCACAGAAACTCTATTGCGAGCTTTCTATACCACTATGGTCTTTCGTAAAGAAGTATTATAACTGGCCATTTGGTCACTGAGATCGATCGAGCTCTTACCATCATTGTAATCTATTATTGCACGAGGTTTTTGGATTTCACCAGTTCTTCTTTTTACAACGACAGTTTCATCCGTATGGTTTGTAAGAGAACTAACACATCACGCTTATCTCGCATATACGCCCTCGTTCGTTCTCTTGACCATATACTTCGCCTAATTTTAATTTTTTAAAGTTACTGCTTTCGGATTACCCCTTCTGTTACATCTCAATGTTCCAAGAAGGTGTGTTTTATTATCAGTAGAATGTTAGCTAATTCTAAGCTGGTATAGTAGTTGTCCGTTATGATTATTCTGCCACATCCTAGCAACCGTTCAGAAAGAGCAGTTACAATTTTAGTAGGTACAGATAAAGTGCAATCCCCGTCTCTCTCCTTTCCAGCATAAATTCTTATGTTCCACGTGTAACCTCGGTTGCAACAAAGCTAGAAGAGCTTGATGCCGTATTTGTGTCTTTTTGTGGCATATACTGCTTTAGTATCAGTCTCCCACGAAACGGTATTACACTTTCATCAACACAAATTACTTTTGCAGGGGTATAAACCTCTTGATATGTTTTGATGAGTAAATCGAGCAGTGGCGAGAATTTTATAGATTCTGTTGCCCTCTGGACATTCATTATTATTACTGAAGTGCCAAACTCGTAGCAACAGTTCGAATCGTGCACCGTCATAATTCCAGGAAGTATTGTGCTGAACAACTTTTGGATTTTGACCAATAATGCCGTAAACTTGGCAGTTTCACAAGCCCCATGTAACCGATAATTCCTAAGAATTTTTCATCTCATTTGAATTAGTTGGTTCCCATGTATGCAGTCTTGAGCCAGGGCCTACGTCGTCTGCTGTAGTTATAAGCTGAGTAGCGTAAAGGTTCGACTGATCTACCATCAAATTAATTACATCGTTATTTATGAATAACAAAAAGAAATCAATGGGTTTGCAATCGATTAAGGCCGCAGCGATTTCTGGCTTGATTCCCGCTTCTTGGTCAAATGAAAACTGCAAATGGTTTCCTATGGGAGTATTCAGAAATTCTCTTGAGACGTTGCAGCAGGTTCTGTTGTACGTCTCACGCTAGACGATGTTGATAGTTCATCTGTAACTTTGTTACTTGCTACTTTATTTGTTGTTTGTTGACTTGTGATTTCTTTAGAAGTTGAGGGTTGGCAATGTCGTCTTGAATCTAACTTTGCTGATTCTGAAAATGTAGAACTACATGCTTTTCCTTTTGCGTCGTTTTTGTGGTGGTACTATGCAGTCGTCTTCTGAAGAAGTAGCGGAATCACTTATTGTAAAGTCAAAATCACTGCCATCACTTGCTGAATAAGGCTCGGTTCGGACTCGGAAAGCCCAACATCTAGGACAAATGGAAAGTAATGTATTTACTGTACATTATTTTTCTCATAATGTTTGAATGTAGCAAGAGTTTCTGAATTATGTATTATGTATATACAATATAGTTACTTACCGGAAGAACATAGTTTAGCTAAATTTATTATCTTATGCGTTCGTTTACTCATGTTACATACGCACTTGGAGACAGATTGACATAAACTAAATGCAGTGATACGTACAATACGAAATCGGATGTATGTATTCATGTTTCGACAAGAATAATGTGGACCGCTGCGCGGACCGCTCGACTCCCTCCAGCAAATATGTCCACATAGGAATGGGCGGTCCCTAAGGACCGCCAATTTTTTTTGTCACAATAACCAAAATTACGATCGTAATTTGGTTTTAGTACATGTAAAGAGTTAGTTACTTAATAGTGCAAGAGAATAGAAGAAAAAAGACAATTCAACCCAACGGTCATTTTCATCTTGAACAAGCACATCCGTCAACGTGTTAATATTAAAAGATAAATAATATATTGTTGAATTGTTGATGTCAATTTTTTTTGTACATGACGTGCATTTAAACAGTTTAGAAACAGAAAAAAAAAGACAAATAGCTATTCATGTAACAAGAAATAAAAATAGTGAATCCCTACTAGAAATCTGAAATTGTCCTGAGTGATAGAACAGCCTTTTAAGTCAAAACATTTTCTATTTATTACATTATCTCTCATACTTGGACCAAAAAACGCTGGACCAAAAATTGTTTAAAAAAAACTAAACATTTGTAATTTTTGCATATTTTCGTATGTTGTGCTTTTAATCTTTGAATTGACCACCAAATAAGTATTATTCGCACGAAAAATCCCGTCATACACAAAGTACAGGTACATCTGGTCATGTCCTTGGGTTGAACACGACCGTTCACCAGTTAAGAGAGGTACAGAGAATCAGCCACCGACTTAGACTACTTTCAAACGTTCGTATGGGAACCATCTTCGTCGCGGAAATATTTCACCACCTCCAGGGATCCTCGGCCATCGTATCAGGTCGTACACTTTCATTATTCTTTCGTTGCTCGTGTTATCGGCACCATCCCAAGAGAGACTTTACTTACGTGAGCGAACTTGCGCCACATCCAAAAACTTTTGTACGCATTAATCACTTTGCTTGTATCACGCCGTCCTGCTCGCCAATACTTACTGAACGTCGCTGGTAGAAATGTACTGTTCTCGCGCAATCGAGACTGATTAACTTTATGATCACTGTATGTTAATGTAAATCGCACTGTAATGAAAGTAATGAAAATTTTTCTGTTCGGGACGTGTAAGAACCACTCGTTATTTGCAATTAAGACAACCCCTGTTGTAGGGACATCCTTCAGACGCCACTTAGTGCACTATCGTTGCTCCCTGAACCTTGATTTAATGAATACTGGCACTTGCCAAATTAAATACTCACTTACACGACACCTCGGTTTTACATTTAATTATAGGCGAGTATAAGTATAAATAAATGTCAACACAACCGCCATATTGATAAACCATATGTGTGGTTTGCGCATTTTGGATTGGGAACGAATCAGTAGCGGCGTGAAATTTTATTGTCTACTATATCATTTGTCTTCCTGTTTTATATGTGTATGTTGTGCGTTGTTGTGTGTAAATACCCAAAGAATTACCCAAATATATGTATTTTCCGTATTGGAGGATTTCTTTTCTACCGAGTGAACTAAAGTGACTTCTGAACAAAATAATTCAGTACCTTCAGCTTACTGCTAACGATTAGTTCGAGTTAGTGCTCGCTACAGTTATATTGGAACTTGGTGCCCAACATAAAATAAGACTATTACTTTCTGGTATACTGAGACCCCAACGTGTAACAGCCCACGACCCAACTCTCCGGCTGCAGGGTATTTGTTCATCGCTGATTTGTGCTTTAGTATCTTTGTTCAATTTGCTGTTACTAAGGCATCACAACCCTAGTCACCAGGGAATAAATGGTAACAGGCTGCTTGTTGGAATTTAGATTACCATTGCTTCTAAAGTGTGAGGAATACCATTAAATCTCCCCTGCAGGAATTTAAAGATATAGACCAGCATTTAGGTTTGGTGGATTGGGAACTGTTGACCGAGATTCCCGAACTGTTTTGCTCCCGATGTCTTAGATCAGAATTATGTCCAGGAATTGTCGGTGCCCCAAGGCACTGAGACGCGGAAAAGAAGTCCACGCCCGTCCCGGCGGGGAATTCATCAGCTGGCGCCCTGGCATTAAGAGGTTTTTTTTTCAGTTTGATTTTTTTTACATGAATTATTTTAGATTTGTAGAATTTAGGTTTTTTTTATGATACTGAGTATTCCTGTTTTTTTCTTCTTCCCGTAAGTAAGAGGGGGATGCAACGATGTGTTTTTATTTCTAAGTATCGCACCGTCACGAAATTAATTTGAGTAATTAATTGTTAGGATAAATCCGATTTCGTTATGTTTTAACTGTTTATTAATTTTGTTTATTATTAATTGTAAACCCAAAGCAAAAGATAGCAAGCGGCCCGTTGTACAAAATCCGATAGCGCCCCGCCTAAACTTTCGCTGGACACGCATTCCTCTCCCGTAAGGTCGTTGCCCCACTTAAGTTATTCCTTATATAAGCGTGTCTGAGTAAATCCGCTTTTTCTAATTTAACCGCCAAAGATACCGCTTTGGCTATTCTCTCCCCGACCCGCATGTTGCAGAGATACCGCTTTATGTTCCCTTAACTTTCCATTTCTCCCCTCCGTGTGTTGTATCTGGGGTGACGCATTTTCGCGCCTTAAGTACACCACTGAAACTGTTGTCAAAATTGGCATAGCGCATTTTCGTGTGTCAACTTGGCCATTCCTCATTTTTCCAATCCGTGTGTTGTGTTTGGGGTGACGCATTTTCGCGCCTTGAGTATATTACTGAAGTCGTTGCGTGGGTCGATATAGCGCATGTTCGTATGTCGACTTGGTTACTCCCACTACCTACCGCATCCCTTAAGAGACCGCCGTTCTGCTTATATACCGTCACCCTTATCCATATAGAAACCGCCGCTCTGCTTACATTACCGAAACCCTCACTCCTGTAACTGTCAAATCCACTGACTGCTTTTGGGTTGTATGGTTGGTGCTTTACTTTATTATGCTCTGTTTTTGCTGTGAAAACTAATAGCAACTTGTTTTGTGTTAAATAAACAAGTATTTTTGAGTTTTAGTGTATTCTCTTTATTTCTCCGAACTGCTTTCCGTTAGACTATCAGAACACTGGAATTTTTAACCTCCACTGTAGCTGCCCGACCAACAAACGGAGAGTAAACTTCGTCATCAAATCTGGCGCCCGAGATCCGTCCGCTTTTGTTATTTACAGAAACTAAGCGTCACAATATACACAAAAGGTCTTCGAAAAAATATTTTGATATTGCTTATAAAACAGTAATCTCTAGTAGTAACAACTTGCAGAATCTTCTAGGCAATCCGAAAAACCCAATAGATATGTGTGATATATCGGGTATCTATAAAATAAATTGTAAAGACTGTAACCAAGTATATACAGAGCAAACCAAGAGACCTATTAAAACTCGTTTTAAAGAGCACTTAGCTCATGTCCATTATCATGCTCAGATAGATCCAGTGTTGCCATGCATATGCTTGAAAATGGCGATAGAGTAGGCGACATTGAACTAATTAAGAGGATGATAATAAAAGCGAACTTGATTCTTTGCGAAAATTTGGAAATTTTTGAAAGCAGAAGTTTGCTTATGAATTATGATGATCACGGTCAATCAATGAAGTGAAACGATACGCGCCACGCGGTAGATAATACTTCCTATTGTTTTTATTTTCAGTATCGGTTCGCTGATGATGATAGCTCAGCTATTGAAACGCCTGTTCGAGTATAGTTTTTGTGCAATTTTTTGGTGTTTTCCAGTTTGTTACAAATATTACTAAATTTTTAAATATAGTAAAAATACGAGGGCTGTTCAGAAACTAACTCCGGTTGATTGAAAAATACACCAAGTTAAGTAAAAATATTTTAATATATACATCTTACAACTACATCTTTTGCACTATTTTTCGACATAGTCTCCATAACGATTGAGGCACTTATCATATCTCTCTTCACAAGCTTTGAAATTCCTTCTGCATAAAAAAACACCCGCTTGTGCCTTGAGCCAGCCTGTGACCGCATCTTTGAGTTTTCGTCGTCATCGAACCGTTCGGGACCCTTCGTCCTCATAACGTGACAGAAAGTCTAATGCAGAGGCCATTCTTTGAGTTTTGTGGTGGTCGGTAAGAATTTTGGGCACCCATCGTGCACAGAACTTTACGGTAACCCAATCTTGTTGTCACTATCTCGTACAAAAAGAGTCTTAGAAATCTGTGGAAAATCAGTAGACAACTCCGCCATTGTGAAACGTCGATTTTCACGAACTTTGCATCAATCTGTCTGAACGAGTTCGCTCAGTCACCAATGATGGTCTACCACTCCTCTCTTCATCATGAACGTTTTCTCGTCCACTTTTAAATAAACGTACCCATTCACGGACAACCCCCTTCACTCATAACTTTTGGTCCGTACACGGCACAATGCTCACGATGAATAGCTGCTGCAGAGCATCCTTTGGCTGTAAAAACCTTATAACAGCACGCACTTCACATTTGGCGGATTTTCTATTGCAGCGCACATTTCAAACTGCCACAAAAACTAAACCAGCGCAGGTACGATGTTCACTCGACTACGGCTTGATGCCGACTGACCTGCTGAGCGCGTGAATGCACAGATGGCGCGCTACCCCCCATTACCCGCACGATGACCAATCGGAGGTTAGTTTCTGAATGGCCCTCGTACAAAAAATAATTTACTATTTTTTCAAGTTCAAGATGATTATAAATCAAATAAAGCCTTACTTTTTCTAATATATGTATAAAAACTTAACTTTTTAAAAACTATTTACGTTGTTGAAACTATTGCGTGGTCTTATTTATTTACATCAAATACCTGGAAACATTACAATTACAATCTCAGAACGAGTTGACATTTTATCGATTATACTAATACGAATTAAGAGCCGCACCACCATTTAAAAAAATAATTCTAATTAGTGCAGTACCACCCATGAAATCCTTTACTAATTGCGCCTGGAGTGTCAAACACTGCACGTCCAATTTCTGTCATAGTTTCAGCGTCTAAAACAATTAAACCAGTACGATGGGTATTTCCACGTCCCCAAACCACGTTCGATAAAAGCACACCTTCATCTTCACCCTAAAAGTATCTAAACAATCACGAAGCACAAAGTGTTGACATTAAGTTTAATTACTTGAGCGTTTGGTTTTGGTACAAAAATTGCTTCATTCAAGTAACAATTTTCTTCACGCCATGTCTTAGTAGTTTTATTGCGAACATCAACTTTAATAAGCTGGAATGGAGATTTAGAAATAAAATATATAATCTATTTGGTTCTTACAGAATCAGAAGTTCTCGCAAGGACATCAATGCTGATGGCGTAGAAGAATTGATATTTTACACCTGATATGAAGAATGCAAAATTTTAACATCAATCAAATTTTATGTAATTACATAAAAAACGAAAAAAAAGTAACAACATGGCGAAAGATTTTTTGAATTATATGCAATAACAAAAGTCCGAAATTAAAGCGATTTGAACTTGCAAGCCATAGCAGCGCTCTCGATTCACAACACGGTAAACAATAATAATAATAATAATAATAATATCGAGTAAGCGGATCGAAGCACCAAACTTCCCAAGAGGCCCAAGGTAATGGTATGGCTACCACGAACGCTGAATGTGGATGTGGGCAAGACCCGAACTGGAGTCCAAAACCCTGAAAATGCATTTCGGACTTCGGACGCTAACCTTCAGGAAAATAGTTAAGGATGGTGAGAGTAATTCAAGTGAACCTGTTGCACAGTAGGGCGGGTTCCGCTGCCGTCTGTAAAACAATGGAGGCATCTGATATTGCTCTCATTCAAAAACCCTGGGTATGCAGGGGTAAAATCATGGATCTGGGTGATATTGACGAAGAGCTAATTTATAGCCGAACAGTAGAGAGACTCAGGACCTGTATACTTGTCAAAAGACATGTAAAAATACTGATACTAACTAACTTCTGTTCACAGAACATAGACACATTAGATTTGAAATCATGGGGTTACACTATGAAACTGAATCTTACCGCAACCCTAGACGGACGGACTGGGAAGTCTATAAAGACAGATTAGACCAAAACTTAACCAACACACTAGGTACGGCAAGCACAAATATTGAGCTGGAAATCATGGCAGAGCAAACTGCAGATGCTATGATAGCAGCTCACAATGACAGCTGTCCTCTGACTGTGAGAGACACAATACCAGGAAAGTTTCCTGGTGGAACAGTGCATTAGAGGGTCAGAGAAAGCAGGTTAACAAACTTTTTAATTAGGTAAAAATGTCAGGGATGGGGAGGCATATAGGGCCTCTGTAACAAGTATAACAAGGCACTTAGGAGGGCTTTGAAAGATCAAATGGGCGATAAACTCTTTTCAGCACTCTGTCATCGGGCCCGGATGGGATCATGCCCAACATGCTACAGAAGGGAACCGACCTCTTGTGGCGTAGGCTATGCGAGGCATTTAGGGCTATTTTAGCTCTACACTACTTGCCGAGGACGTGGCGGTTCACCAAGGTGGTCTTTATTCCAAAGACTGGCAGAGCAGACTACTCCCAAGCAAAGGCTTAATGTCATTTGTACTGAAGACAATAGAGAAGATTAAGGACAGGGATATTAGGGAAGGAATTCTGGTGACCAGTCCTCTATCCCGAGACCAGCATGCATACCTTCCAAGAAGATCTACACAGACAGCTCTTGGTACCCTAACTAGTAGGGCTTAGAGTAGTTTGGACAATAAACAGATTATGTTGGCGGCCTTCTTATATATACAGGGTGTCCCACGGTGACGAGACATTAGACATATTTCACAGACTACTTTGATTTGAATTTTGAAAATTTGGCTTTAGGCGTGGGACACCCTGTAGAGGGAGCATTCGATAATACATCTTTTGACTCCATAACCGCGGCCCTGAGGATACGTGGTCTAGAAGAAATTAACTGTATGCTAAGACAAAGGATGGTATTTACAACGTTTTTCGAGCACACGTTAACAACCAGGGTGGCAGGAGGTTGCCCATAGGGACTACTCTCCCCTCTGTTGTGGAATCTAGTCATAGATGGATTGTTAACTAAGCTTAGAATAGAAGGCTACCTCCCTCTGGGGTATGCAGACGACCTTGCCATTCTAGTGGAAGTCACGTTTTCAGTCACGATCAAGGAACGAATGCAACGTGCACTGAACGTGGTAAGCAGATGGTGTGTGAGGGAGAGAAGAGCTGAAAGTATCTTCCCAAAAGACCACCATAGTACCGTTCACACACAAAAAGAAATTAGAGGGATTAGGACCTCTTTTCTTAAATAGGCATGAACTAGCTATATCTGGGGAAGTAAAATACTTGGGGGGTAATCTTTGTCTCCAAGCTTAATATAGCAAAAGCCATACGAAAATCGGAGATTACCTTAGCGGTAATCAGACGCATGTATGACAGACAATGGGGGCTCAGACCAGGGATAGTACACTGGTTGTTCACAAAGGGTGATCAGGCCCGTCATCACCTACGCGGCTAGTGTATGGTGGGCAAAGGTGATACATGAGACCACAGTCCTGAGACTAAGCAAGGTCCAAAGACTTGCCTGTCTAATTATAACAGGGGTTCTAAAAACTACGCCCACTGCAGCACTTGAAGCAATGCTAGGCCTTACTCCTTTGCACATATTTATTAAAGGGAAAGCAAGGCTGGCGGCATACAGACTTCAGTTATCCTCAGCTAGTATCAAAGCTGACTCTCCTCACATAAGACTTTTGGTGTACATTGGAGGACCCTTACTTCAAATGGGGTCTGACCATATGGTGACCAAGCACATTGACAACGCACTCTTTCAAGTGGTCATTCTACGCCGGAATGACTGGATAGACTTTAAAGAGAAAATTCCAAAAGACGGTATAATCTGGTACACTGATGGCTATAAATCAGAGAAGTTGGCCGGATTAGGAATATTTAATGAAAGAGGGGATTTAGGTTCTGCTCACCCCCAGGAAAGCATAGCGACTGTCTTTCAGGCAGAAGTTTTTTCCATATTGAATGTGCAAGAACTAATATAGAGAAGGACTACCACCGTAGGTGTATTTATATTATGTCCGACAGTCACGCAATACTGAGAGCTCTTTTAAGTTAAAAGACCTCATTTAGACTGGTTTTTGAATGTTTTAACTCACTCAATACCCTGTTAGGCCAAAACAAGATAACTCTTGTCTGGACGCCTGGCATTGTAGGGAACATCAAAGCTGACAAGCCAGCCAGGCAGGGAGCCTCAACGGCTTACTTGGGCCAGAACCAGCCTTGGTCATAACAAAAAAGTCGAGTCGCCTAGCAGTCAGCGAATGGACTCGCAAAGAACATAAGGGATACTGGACATCAAGACCAGGCCTGATACACAGTAAGTGTGTGATTACAGAACCTTACGTGAAACAAACGGTTAAACTACTAACGTTAAGTCGGGCACAGTTAAAGACCACGGCAGGGCTCCTAACGGTCACATGGCTGTCAAAGAATACCTGCGGAAAATCGGGAGATTCACTGGCGACACCAATTGTAGACTATGTGGAAGTGCTCCTGAAACAGTACTGCACTTATTGTGTAGCTGCAAGGTGCTGGACGGTAAAAGACAGCTCATTTTTGGGCGCAACAAAATGGTACCAAATGAGTTAAACACGTATCACCTAACGACCTGCACCTATTAGTGCAGGGTATTGAATTTTGATACGTCGATTAACAACCAAGGGAAGCGCAATAAGTCTTTTAGGCTGCGGTGCATCCGGAACCATAAGTGGTAGACGGCCTGAGGGAGAAAAAAATGCAAATCGAGGGTTTGTTTATAAGTAAGTTATTTACTTAAAAAAACGTTATTTTCCAATGGAGCTCGGTTATCAAAAACCGATTCATTTAATTTACTGTTTAATCGATGTTCAAACGGTGTTCGATTTTATATCCAACTGGTAACCAAACCCATTTGAAAAAAATACGAATAAGTCATACTTCTATATTACAAATGTAGCGAATTTCTCTATACAACGAAATTTTACGCTGTAGCATGTACTTTTAGGAAAAATACATATACAATTTGTTTCCAAATAGTGAAATTATATTTCATTCAACGAACTTTCTAGCGTAAAAGATATTACGTTCTATCAAAATCTTAAATAATGTGGTAGTTATGTGTCATGTTATACTTATACTCAAATTCGTTTTAAAAACAATTATACAAAATACTTTGAGAATCCTATAATCCGCTGTGGTTAATCTCACAACTTAAGATTTAAACAGAGCATCAGCACGCATGTGACATCACAGATGCTAGCCTTGAAAAAGGTATGTTTTTAGCCTCGCTACCCATAATCTTTCTTAAAACGCTTATAAACAGCAAAATAATTTTTTTTCGATTTTTGTGTACAAAAAACAATGTATACAACTTTTCTCACCTCTGTATTTGTGATAATTTATTGTGGGTAATTCACAACCAAATGTAGTAAGAATTTCCCACTTTGCAATAATAGTGCCATTGTCTTGAAGAAAAGCTTTTGCGTTAGTGTTTTCTAATTTGACTAGGTTTTCATCTGTTTTCGCGTTTTCTAAATCCCATAACGGTAACACTAGTCTAATGGGTATACCGTTAAAAAGATTAGTAAACTTAGAACCATTACGCAAGTTCTAAAACATATTTTTAGTAAAAAATAAAATGAAAGTAATACACATACTTACCTTTAAATAATCTACAGTAAAATCATGCAATATTGCCGTGTTATCATGAGAGCATATATCAAGGATTAGATGATTGTCCTCTTCATACTGATTAATTATGTGAAAATAGAAAAAAGTGTCAGAATAAAATTTGTAAATTAAATTTCCTGTAGTTCGACTAATTACGCTTATTCGAGTCTAAAATAAAAAAAAAGATTCATTTAGTTCAACTTACTAAACTCTTGTAATATATATTTACTATTTCATTCGGATAATATCTTAAACAGTTAATAATAGGTGAATTAACTACTTTGCTTAGAGCACGATTCACTAAAGAAATAGTTGCCGGTTGTTCAACAATTACAAAATAGTTTGTTGTGATACCTAAACCACGAATTACTTTTTAATATTGTTATCTTTAACGTTACTGTTTTACCAAAACTGTGCATGTATGGTGGAGACAAACGCCATCTTACAGGTATTGCTGCTACTATTTCTGCTTTGTCATACATAGAATAATCACCTTCATCTGAAATAAACATAAAGAAAAAAAAATTAAATAATTTATAATACATACGATCTTTAGGTTTGTACGGAAAACGTACAATTTTATGTTGTGGACCATACCATGATAATGCCAAGTTGTAAACACTCCCAAAAAACGTATGCGTATGTAAACTATAATTTGGGAAATTAAAACCAGTACCATCTTCAGTTACATGCGGATGTGAGGTATGAGAGACAATAGTTAAATTCCTTAAATCCAATTTAATTTTTGTTTCCAAAGATTCTTTATCAATTTTTAACATAAAAGGAGTTTCACAAAAACAAAAAATTTCATCACCAAAAGGATATAATGATATATTTGCGTTGTCGGCAGGATCACTTGGCTTGAACATTGAAAAAAACCTGACACGATGTAATTATTATTTATACAGGCGTATAGACAATTACCTTTGAAATATCGAATGACATGGATCTGGTACTGAGCTGGTGCCAAAACCTGTAAAAACTACACGATTTGCTGAGGTGGTTGCCTTGTAAACGTCGGATTTTAAAAATCGACATTGAAACGTGACCTTACCATTTTTTATTTCAAATCTGAAAGTAGTTAAATATACCTATAGTATACTGCTATTTTCACATAAAATTAACTCTAAAGATCGTATATGTCTTTTAATCAACTTCTTATAAAAAAAAGGTCTTTTCTCTTTTTCATGTTAAATTTTATCTTTAAATAAGTTTTTCTCCAAAATTTGTTGATAATTTAAAATTGTTTCATAGGACCAATCTCAACCTAATTGAATTGTTTTTGTTCACTCTACCACCATGAAGAAGGGTGCTATAAAACCGTTTTAAATTTTAAATTATAACTATTTTATGATCGTCTTTGTCGACGTAAAGTCGACGTAAAGTCGACATTGAAAAGATATTACGCAATAGTTATTTGCATAACATGTCGACAAATATATTTGTCTAAAAAGAAGAATAAGGAAAATTTTGGGAAAATTATACTGATAGTGCTTATTGCTTTGGGATAAGATTCAAACGGCAAAAAAATTATTTATAATGCCATTGTTTTTTGCTATCTACTTAATTTTTTTTTACAAACGTTTTGTAAAAGTTACAGTAAAGTGTGTTGCAAGTTTAGGTAAAAATACATATAGTAGTTTATAATAAATAAAGAAAAACTGGTCAACTTCTCTAGTTTAGCCTAAAAGTTATATGTCTATATAACCACATATTGCATATATTGAATATTCTTTCTCCACGAGATAATAATTCTAAAATCTTTTAATAAATTTATTTATTTATTTACTTATTTATTTATTTATTTATTGCCCAAACAGGTAGATTACCCAATTACAGGACAATATACATGTATACATAGAGGTTTCTACAACATTTTAAATTTAATCTTTGTTATAACAATAGTATTTTAAATAAACGATCAGTTATCATAACCAAAAAAACAAAACAAAAAAATTAAAGTGTCAAAATTAATAATTCTTCACTACATCCTATAAACTGAGGAGCTGTTGGATACTGCATATAAATATATCTAAAGCAATATTAACAGCATTGTAACATTTACATTGTATACATTGGGGACATATGTATAATATTAGTGCGTGGCGTAGGGGTAAAACATATCCGTTTTACTAGTTAACTTATTAGGTACATTAAAATGTAGCAATTCTAATAGTTCTGGGCAATCAATTTTGTTGTGAATTAACCCATGCAGAAACCGTAAACTACATACTTTCCTTCGACTTTCAAGAGATATTATGCCGGCTACTTCTAAAAGCTTATGTTGGCTAAATCCTCTTTCTGGATAATACCCAAAGTTTTAAAAATAATAGTTTTAAAAATCTTCTTTGAACATTTTCAATGTTGTGCTTATGTGTTTCATACAACGGGCTCTAAATTATAGCTCCGTATTCTAATTTAGAACGCAACAAGGAAAAGTACAATAATTTAGAAACAGCAGGATTAGAAAAAGATTTTAAACATCTAAAAACAAAACCCAAAAATTTTAATGACGAACTTACTACGTTTTGTACATGAGGAATAAACGAGAACTTGATATCAAATGTAACACCTAAATCCTTTATTAATTCATGTCTTCGTAATTGTAAATTATTAATCTTGTAGGGATAGACAATAGGTGAATGTTTCCGGGAGTACGACACGATAGAACATTTATTTATGTTTAAATCTAAACCATTAGATTGACACCACAACTGAACTTTATCCAATTCTAATTGTATATAACGGCAATCTTCTATACTTGTAACAGTCTGTTATATTTTACGATCATCTGCAAATAGCAATTTTTCACAACATAAGTTATTTGGGAGATCATTTATAAACAATAAAAACAGCAACGGTCCAATATTTGAGCCTTGTGGAACACCTGAAGTTGCAATAAACGAAAATGAAGTACAATTATTGTATGCTACATACTGTTTGCGGTTGGATAAGTAAGATGACAAAAACGCAATTAAGGAGTCACAGAAACGAAAATTGTGTAATTTTTGTAGAATAAGACGATGGTTTATGCGGTCGAATGCCTTCGATATATCAGTATAGATAACGTCAACTTGAATATTGTAATCTAAATGCCGAGCTACATATTCACTGAGTAACGCTAAATTTGAGGTAGTAGATCTGCCTTGTAGGGATAGACAATAGGTGAATGTTTCTGGGAGTACGACACGATAGAACATTTATTTATGTTTAAATCTAAACCATTAGATTGACACTACAACTGAACTTTATCCAATTCTAATTGTATATAACGGCAATCTTCTATACTTGTAACAGTCTGATATATTTTACGATCATCTGCAAATAGCAATTTTTCACAACATAAGTTATTTGGGAGATTATTTATAAACAATAAAAACAGCAACGGTCCAATATTTGAGCCTTGTGGAACACCTGAAGTTGCAATAAACGAAAATGAAGTACAATTATTGTATGCTACATACTGTTTGCGGTTGGATAAGTAAGATGACAATAACGCAATTAAGGAGTCACAGAAACGAAAATTGTGTAATTTTTGTAGAATAAGACGATGGTTTATGCGGTCGAATGCCTTCGATATATCAGTATAGATAACGTCAACTTGAATATTGCAATCTAAATGCCGAGCTACATATTCACTGAGTAACGCTAAATTTGAGGTAGTAGATCTGCCTTCCATAAAGCCATGCTGTTTAGTCGAGATTAAGTGTTTTAAGTTAGGATAAACATTGGAATAGAGATAAATTTCAAACACTTTTGCAAAGTTATTTAATATGCTAATTGGTCTGTAATTAGTAATTATGCTAGGATCTCAGATTTTAAAATAGGACAAACACGCGAAAGTTTCCACACTTTGGGAAATGTATTTTATTTAATGAAAATAATTATTTTTTTTTATTATTTTTTAAAAAATTTATTAAAAAAATAATAAAAAAAAAAATTATATTATATTATTTTGTAAAATATGTTTTCTTTTAACACACATCAGCATCGTTCGCAAAACGTATAGATAAACTAGGAGAAGTACCATGCGATAAGTTTTTTTAGAAAGAGGAAAATCGAGCAAATCTTCAACATAAACGCTGCTGAAGTATTTGCCGAAACCATTCACTATTGATTGAGAGTCGTTATAAGATGTGTTACCATTCCGCATATAACCAGGAATCCTAGTTTTACTTTTTAAAATTGATATAACTCCAGAAATATTTAGTGTTTACTGTAATGGATTGTTCGACCTTACTAATATACTCTTTGTACGCAAATTTAATTTTAGCTTTAACTAACGCTCTAAGATTTTTAAAATTTACATAATCTTCATCTTGTTTATTACACCTATACCTTTCTCGATAATTGGCTTTTAAACGAATGTTTTTGATTATTTCTGAATTAAACCAAACTGGATACTGACGCCTTAAGAGACCTCGTCTAGGCACATATTTATCCAATATGTTATAGATTACTTTATAAAATGCTTTGCATGCTCTGTTTATATCCAGTATTCAACCAAAAAGACCAATCGCATTTATATAAAGCATTATATAAATTATGGTAATCTGCTTTTTAAAATTGTACATTTTTGAGTATTTCCGGTTAAAAAATTTGGTAGATTAGTACATAAATTTAAATTGATACGTAAAGCAGGGTGAAAACAATCTTCTTTAAGTAACGGTTGACTATCTTTATAAACAGAACATGTTACATTTGCTATTACTAAATCTAGTAAACGGTTGTTCACATTTAAGATACAATTATGTTGCTTACATTCAGTAAAATGCATAAATTCGTTCATTGCGCAACTTTTCGTATCACTAATAGAAGTTTCATTGAAATGTGGAATATTGAAATCACCTAATATTATTACTTTGTTAGAGTTATTGTAAAAGTACTCTTCGAATAAATCAAAAAATTGTTGAAATTTTTCGATTGATATATCAGGAGGAATATAGATTACAAACGCAATTAATGTACAGTTATCAAAAAAACATTTACATCCGATAATATCTACAATCAACGTTTTCTCTTGAATAAATTCTAAATTTATTACCTTAGTCTTAATACTGTCTTGTACTGCTAGTAATGCACCACCTCCCCATGATCTATGCGTAAATTGGAAATTGCGATCACAACGATAAACTATGTAGTTGTCAGGTACTAATTCTGAATTTCCTATGCTGCTATCCAGAGCAGTTTCAACCAGTCCGATAATATCATATTCACTATCACACAATGACCTATACAGCAAATCAGTCTTTGTTTTCAATCCTCTAACATTTTGGTAGTAACAAATCAAGTTGGGCTTAATTAGTTTAAATTTACAATGTTTGGTATTCCTTTAACATATTTAATTCTGATATTTTTTTCACCACTTTTTACACGTGTATCAAACTCTTCTTTTATTTTTTTATAAAAAGCTCGTTGAAGTACCGTTTCGTCTGCTGATATTGAAATTTTGTATAGAGAGTCTCTTAATTTATGCTTATTTCGCAATACAGCAAACACATCATCACGACATCGAAGCATAACTTTCAGAGGTCTTATTTTACCAGTAGTTGGTTTACCAATTCTGAACACACGCAATTCTTCTTTTTTTATATCTAAGGTAAGATATTTCAGTACCTCGCTGGTAACCTTCATATCATTCTGTTTTTCAACATTATCGTTGGAACACTCTTCTTTAAGATTGTAGATAATTATATTTGCAGCTCGTCTATGTCTTTCTTCGGATTCTCTTATAACGTCTTCAATTATGTTATTAGTATCATTTTTTCCTCGTGTAATGCTTTTTAATTCTAACATTTCTTCTTTCAATAATTTCATTGTTTCCATCAATTCATTAATTACTTTTTTAAATCATCACATCCTTCACAATTACGGTTGGGGATATTAGTATAATGAATTTCGACATCCTTACACTGATCACATCTCCAAATTGCACCAGTAATTGATTTTAAAACTTCTATTTTATTTCTATCCAAATTTAAACATTTACCATGATAAGATTTATCGCAATGCGCGCATTGAAGGCCAGGGGATTTCAATGTTACAGTTTCTGTGCAAATAAAACAACTTATCGGCATTTTTACCTATTATCAATTATCATTGAGTGTAAGATATATAAAGATTCACTGTCACTACTTTTCACCGTTCAACTATGTTGTCGAATTCACAATAGCATGCAGAAAAGTGACAGAAAACACTTCCGGAGTTATACTCCGGTATATAAAAAGAAAGAAAAAATTTTGCCCTTGAGATAGAATATTTATTCTAAAACACTTTCGACTTACGGGTTTTGCATGTATTTTTATTCAATAACAAGTAACAGAATGAATATTCTGAAATTATGCTCAACCAAATAATGAGACAACCGTAATTTTCTGAACTATCAGTGTCAAATGTAAATGCAACGTTTTAGATATTTTGAGGCAAGTATTAATTTAAATTTTATGAAATGAATAATATGAAATTTAGTGAATTAGATATAGTCGTGAATAAAAAACAGTTTGTTACTCGACTACAATGAATATTCGATCTACTCGTATCGAATGTTCATTCTAACCTTTGGCAGAATCTACAATTATTTTCTTTTGAACAAAAAGTTTTGTTTTCTTTAAATTTATTTCTTAAGTTTCTACAGAAAATTTGGTTAGAAATTATATCAGAAATGGTAATTATTGGAAAGAAAAGCTTGATGAATCTATTGAAGACATTCAGTCAGGACGTATGATCCCATCAAATACAATATTAGATCGCATAAAGGTAGAGGTGGAAACAAGTCAAAATCTTTAGGCAGGGTTACCGCAATCGCACATGACGAAGAAAAGCGTCTTGCAAATGGACTTCTATTGATTGGAAAATACGGATTTGGGTTATCAAGAAAGCTTGTTGGACGATTTGTTACAGCAAATAACATTAAAAGAACGATTCAAGCACGACATGCCTGGTGAAGATTGAAAGTCAAGCCACTCATCTTTTAGCATAAAATTGATAGAAACAGCTGCTCGACAAAATATTACAATCTTGAAGCAACCTGGAGGTAAACTTCCGAAGAGATAATTTTCTAGAATGATAGGTGAGATATGGAAAAACCTAAGCAAATATGTAATACACATAATAACATAATAACAATGGGTAGCATAAATAGCCTAATTATATTAGAAGCTATAACTCGATAACATATTAAAAATTGTTTATATTTATACTGATATCTACACTTAAATATTCAGACACTATAAAACACATGGTTCAGTAGAATTTTGTGGACAGTTTTAGTAAATTTTACATTTTTGAGTTTCTCACATCATACGGGAGTTTATTATATAACTTAATACCAACATATTTTGGGTTATACTCGTACATCCTGGTTTGATGAGCGGGTATTGTATATTCACTTTTATTTCGTTTGTCGTACGTATGGAAATCACTATTGTATGAATTCATCGTTTTATTATAATGGACAAATGTTAATATTTCTTATACACATGGTACTGTTAGAAGTCAAGTTTTTTGAAAATATTTCTGCAACATGTGTTTGGAGTGACACCGGCCATATATCGAAGTGCCTATTTTGCAGTTTAAATAGTTTAGAAGCATGATTGCTTGCTCCCCAAAACAATATGCTAAAATTTATTCGAGAATAAAAGTTTGCATAGTAATAAGAAAAATAAATGCTTTTATTTGTAGTTGCTAGTCTATATATAACGTACCATATAGAAGATAATTTCATTGGTTGATCATCCATTACTAAACCCAGAAATTTTATTGTATCGACTTGTGTTATTGATTTCGAGTTGATCTTTTAATAAGTAACTTTCCAAATGTTGATACTGCTTTAGCTTAAAATGTATAAATGAAGTTTTAGAGATGTTTAAGTATAATTTACTTTCATATAACCAGTTTGAAAATTTGTTAAACATGTTTTGAGTTGTTATTATAGTGTCTTCCAGTTTATTTTCAAAGCATAGGTAACTTGTGTCATCTGCAAACATATTTTTGGTCAACTGTGAATGATAGATCATTTATAAACATGAGAAAAAGTAATGGATCCAAGACGGATCCTTGTGGTACTCCATGTTTAACATATAAAGTTTCACATTGTATGTTGTCAATATTTACAATTTATGTTCGACACTTTAAGTATGATTCAATCCAATTATGAATTTTCCTCTAACACCAAGAATATAAATTTTTGTAATAACAGATCGTGATTCACCAGGTCAGAAAGCCTTACTTAAATCTAGAAACATGCCAACACACTTTTGCTTATTATTTAACTTTCCATAAAGATTGAGTATAAAATTTGTTGTTGCAGTTTTGGTTGATCTTTTTTCATAAATCCATGTTGAGATGTTGACATTATATTATTTTTTTTCTAAAAAGTAATAATTCTGTTGAACATTGCTCGTTCAATAATTTTCGATATAGTGGAAACAATAGAAGGTCTAAAATTATCTATACAACTTGTGTCATCGTTTTTTATGTAGTGGTACAGTAGAACCCCGATTATCTGTGCTCCACGGGACCGGACGAGGCACGGATAAGTGAAAAGCACGGATAATCCGAACATTAATTTACTACATGTTATGTACATACATATTATGTATATACATATATGTACTCAAAATATGACAGAAAAAAAGATTCCATAAGTTCAAACTAAGTTTATATGTATATATTGCATAAAAGATAACAGAACAAAAAATATAATTCTACATAAGGTAAAAAGTAAACTACACAAAATAAGAAAAATAAAAACTCTACATCATAGGTACATAATGTTAATTTGCGTTTAAATAAAGCGGATATGGTATTTTATGTAGCTATGCGTTTGAAAAAGTTAGTCACCGTGGTCTGTGTTAAAATTGTTCGATCTTTTAATTGTCTGACGTATTCTGCGCAAGTTCAAAATGTCGGTAAGGTCCAAAAATTTTCGTTGCTCAAAATAATCTAGTAGAACGTTGGCAGCTTCTTCAGCCTCTCGGTTAGAAACTCTTTTGATTGATACCGTTCCATCATTTTCTTCGTCTTGACTATCATTTTCGGATGAATCAGGTTGTGACGTATCGGGCTGACTCAAAACTTGTACGACAATATCGTCGTCATTGAAGAGTTGATAACCTGGCTCATTTTTGTCACACTGAATCCATCTTTCAACTTCGGTTTCGTCAACTTCTTTGAACTCATCAGCGCTGCGCACTAATGCAGTTAATTCAGTTATGGTCGCTTCTTCCTCCTCAGATTCCACGATGCTTTCATCCTCTAGCGTCATTATTTTGTAAAAAGCTCTTTTGAAATTTGTTTCTTTCACTCCATTCCATGCATTTGCCACTGTAAAAATTGCGTCTTTGATCGTAAACGATTTCCAAAACTTCATTAGATCAACTTCATCCAACAAATTCATCATAACTTCTTTCCGGTAGAGGCGTTTCATTGTCTCAATAACACCTTGATCTATTGGTTGGGCAATGGAAGTGACATTGGGTGGGAAAAAAAGAACAAAAAAGTTTCCATCGTCAGATCTTAGGACTGCCTCATTGGGATGAGAACGAGCATTATCCAGAAGAAGAAGTGCCTTTTGTGGCAACTTTTCCTGCTTCAAATAAGACTTTACCTCAGGAATGAACTTTTTATGAAACCAATCTTGAAATATATCACAAGTTATCCAAGCAGCTTGCTGGTTATAATAGTGAACTGGAAGATTGTGCAATTTCATGTTTTAAAAGCGCGAGGATTTTTGACTTTCCAATCACAGACAGCTTTAGTCTATGACCACCAGACGCATTAGCACAACACAACACTGTTATTCGGTCTTTACTCTTTTTATATCCCGGTGCACTCATCTCATTACTGGCAGCTAAAGTCTTTGTTGGCATTGCTCGCCAGTATAACCCTGTTTCGTCAGCGTTATAAATTTGAGAAGGTTGTAGATTATTTTTGTAATTATGGTCTCCAGCTCATAGCACAATTCTACCATTGCTTCTCCGTCGGCACTGAGCTTTTCGCCTTGAATTGCAAGCTCACGGATCCCTCGACGTTTTTGAATCGATGCAACCAACCGCTGGATGCATTAAAGGTTCTTTGATTTTCAAGCGTTTGTGAAAAATCTCTGCTTGTTTAGCACACATTGGTCCAGAAATTGGTACGCCCTCTGATCTTTTCTGCAAAAACCACTTGGAAAGTGCTTCATCGAGTTGTTGAAAAGTTGATCCTTTCAATGATTTTCGTGTAGAAATGTTTTTAAAAGAGTCGGACTGCGATATAAAATTTTGTAGTTTCAATTTGTTTTTATTGATATCGCGTATTGTTTGTTTGCCAACTTCATAGACTCGTGATAATGTTGCTACACTTTCGCCCTTATCAAGTTTATTTAAAATCTCAGTTTTTGTTCAATTGTTAAAACATTTCTTTTGCGTTTAACACTGGTTGTTGCCATTTTAAAAACCAATACAAGAGAAAAGAGAACTCGAAAAAGAAACGCACGCGTTAAGATTATAGCAGTGTAGTCACTCGTTTTAACACGCAATTAAATATGTAAACTAAAAACTAAACCTGAAACATATTCTGTACTTCACAGAGGCAGATCAAAAGTGCGTGATTCCCCGAGTTCGAGCACTGGGATTACCCGACCGATTGATATTGTTTTTATGCGTCTCTCTGGTCTCTCTCGCAGCGCGCCATATAGAGAGTTTTGGTCGAGTGATTTCCGGTAACGTAACGGTATTTCGTTAGAACTTCAAAAACACAATTTCGATGATGGGAAATCATAGCACGGATAATCCGCAGCCCGGATAATCCGCGCACGGATAATCGGTGTTCTACTGTATTATTTTACTTTTTTAGAATATTGGGAAAGATTCCACAAGATATTGTCACCTCCTTTTGGTGAAAAATTGTTTTTTTATACGCGCGAATGATTTTGGTTCATAAAGCTCTTTTGAATTGGATTAGACTATATTTTTAAAGTATTTCATTTACATAGCAATGCATGTGTGTTCATGGTCATATCTGTGGGGATGTTGTTTTTGGTCATTTGATATATTTTTTTGTGTTTAAATCAGTTGGTATAGAGAATCGCGTTTTCGTCACGTTCAGGCAATTAGAGTTTTTAGGAAATGCTTATTTCAATTAGTTTCACACTCGATTTCTTCGAATTTAAGCATCGCATGTCGCATTTTGTTTTGCTATCTCAAAGGCTTCTTTGTTTATTCCATGGAAACAGCTCGGTGGTTGTCGCCTTTATCAATTAAATTAAAGACTTGTTTTGACTAAGTGAATAAAACACACGGAACGTACCCACGATCTAATTTCTGAAAAGTCATTTTTGTTTATTATTTCTGAGAAAATGTTAATTTCTTGTAATGTTCTTTGTGTAGGAAATGTTAAGAGGGGAGACTCCCTTCCTGATAATTGTTAATAGTTTTAAGTTAGTCTTTAAGCAGATTTACTAAGGGTAACATGTAGTTATTTGATATGTACCAAATTGTGCGGATTAATGTTGTTAAATTTAAACAACCGCCTAAGTACCGTAAGTGCCGAAAAGTGTACGTCTATGTATAATTATCGAGGCGCGAGTGCATTGAGGAAATTAAGTGTACCGTAAATAAAGGAACCTCCATTTCGCGAACCCTTATGAGCTTATCGTTCAATTGAGTTAATGTAATCGAAGTAAACGCATAGCGGATGATGTGACGTCCTCTTGGTTCAGCGATTTAATAAGTGAATAAAGCAATACCGTCAAGAAGCTTTAGATCGAAACTTAGCATTATTCTGCAATAATGATTCGAGTGGATTCTTCTTCGAATAATGGATTGAAGAAAACCTCAACTGTAAGTACTCTACTTGATTACTTCAGAAACTTCCGTGCTTTTGGGTGTGAGTTCGCGTTTGGTGAAATAAATTAAACAGCGTTTAGGTATTTTAATTTTTTATATTTTGTCTTATTTTAAATTACGTGTTAGAGTTAAAATTGTGTTCAATGGTAAAGAAAAAAAGAAATGATCGAACCGAGTCCAGAGCACGTTATGTTCGAGTTGATGTTACAGTAAAAATTACGTATGTGACTAGGCCACAGACTCGTTTCGTTGATTTACCCACATAATGTAATAGTTTTAGGAGCGCGGTTAAAAATCTGTTTCTTCGCCCGGTACCGGGGTAGCTTATCGTTTGCATGTTTGTCTGTTGTTGTTTTGTTTTTTGTATTAAGCGACGAAATACGTCATAGAATTAGGACACCGTGTTAAAGCCGTGTACATTTTTTTTACCCTTAATAGAGAACCGTTAGTAATGAATATTCTCTTTTATTACCTCAAGTGTTTGCATTTTGTCCCTTTTCTTTAGTGAACATTTGTCTTAACAATTAAAAGACTAGGGTGGCGCCTGACAACACCGACTGTGACCTAAATAAGGTAAGTCAGAGACATATCCTAACTCACCCCTCGCCGTTTTGCTAGCCGGCACATTCCTTTTGGAATTGCTTGTAAATTTTTTTATGTTGTTTGAAAAATGCAACTTTTTCTTCGTTGTAGTGATTTTATAGTGTGTGATATAGTTCTTTTATTTTTTGCGATGATATTTTTAGTCCTTTTGTAAGCCACGGTTTTTGACGATTGTCATTTTTAAATTTTGATTTTTATAAGGGAAACTTAAATCTATATAATAGGTCAAGGTGTCCACAAATAGTTCCTAGGCTTCGTCCAGGTTATATGATTGTAATATGAAATTCCATTTTTCTTTTTTCTAAGACATTAACAAGTAATAGTTTTGTTTACAAAAAATTCGAACTAATTTGTATTCTTTGTAATACATAGTTCACTTTAGTATACTGGTAAGTTAAAATTTGTGCAAAATTTATGACACTACAAGTTATTTCGTCACTGCATATATTAGTACATATATAGTCTTGATTTTACTGAAGATGCGGTAACTCTAGTTGCTTTGTTTATTAGGTTATTTATTCCATAGAAATTAAACATTAGTTTAAGATCATGTGTCTCTCTGGTTTCCGTAGAAAAATTAATATTTAAGTCTCCACAAAGAATTACATGTTTCTTGTTCTTTTCAAAAGTTTATTTAAAATTTTTTCTAAGCTAGCAATGAAGAAATCTACACCAATAATTTCTATACCTTTTTCGACAGTACAGTTTTTTATCCACAATTTTTTTTTTTTTTTTTTTTTTTTTTTTTTTTTTTTTTTTTTTTAGATTTAATATTTTCATTCTCTATGTAAAGCAACTTTATTCCCAGCTTCATGTAAATAATTAATGTTTTGGCCTTTTTGTTTGTTGAAAATTATGCAGTTTCCTTTTTTTGAAACACATATTTTGTTTCATGAATTCGCAACAAACTGCAACTTTACTAGTGCATTCGTTTTTAATGTGTTTAAAAGAAGCACAGTTATAACATCTTTTGATATGATATGAATCCTTTACAATACACCTTTTCCACCCAATAAATACATATCCATTTTTCAAAATTGAATTTCTAGTAGTAGGATTTACAGCTATTATTACATTAATTTCAGAATTTGGATTACTATTACTAATGTTTCTAACCACTGTCAAAGAAAATTCATGAGCTGATTTATCAATGTTGTTGTTTTCGATAATGTGATTTTCCAAGTCCTTGTTATTTTCCGGTATATCATTGTGATAGACACCATAAATTATTAATTTTGGCAATATTTTTTACGTTCTGAAATCTCAAATTCATTTCTTAATTTTTTTATGTTGTTTATATTTTGGTAGCTCTATTCAGACTATATTTTTGACATTATCTCTTACTTTGTCTATGTTTGATTGATGATATGTTCTTTTTTTTTTTTTTTTTTTTAAAATGGATATAAAGTTATTCATTGTTAATTCGGAGTCCTCAATATTAGTAACTAATTACCAGGCTACTAATGAGAACATCTGCTTGAATTTATTTAATTTTAAGTTTATTTTAGGTTTTAGTAATATTTCATTATCAGTTGCATTTAAATTATTGTTTTACTTATGTTGGAGCATTATAGGACCATGATCGGTTAAATGACTGTCTAGAATATACGATCTTATTTGAAAACAACTAGTTGTTAATTTCTAACAAACAAAAATATGATCTAAACAAGTACTTAAAATAAATAGTGTAGTTGCCCCCCATGTAATCGTTAACAACAGTATCATCAGTTTTTAAAATTTCAAAGTTTGAACTTACTACAGATTCCAAGCAGATTAATATGTCTTGAACAAATATTTTTTATCGATTGGTGGTGGTTTATATATGGCTGTTATTCATATAGTAACATTAGAGAGTGTGCATGTAATGGTACTAACTGTAGCACCAGAGATAGGTAGCTTTTGGTAAGTATGCTCAACCACTACATTAGATTTTACTAAAATAATCACTCCGTCATTTATGTTATAATTAGCAAAATTATAATATGTTTTATAACCTGGAATATTAAAATGATCTACTGAATTAATTTGAAATATTTCACTTAATACAATAATATCAGTAAAGTAAAGTTTAAAGGTTTCTATAAGTATATAAGATTATCAATATTTTGAGATGCAAAATGTTAAAGAACTTATTAATTTTGTTAAGATTAGAATGTTAAATTTACTAATGGTGTTTGATAGTTTTCAGAACTTTCTGAACTGTGCAATATATATTCTTTTTGTTAATACCATTAAGACCCATAATTAATTCTGCTTCAGGCTACTTCAGTTTTATATGACGCACAATGATTAATGTTGTATTTTTTCTTAAATCGCTCATTAGCATTTAAGCAGTTGACACACTTCTTGTATACATGTTGGCAGAGTTCATCTTCATGTTCTTGCGCACAGTATTGACATATCTTATCTTTAGTGCAGGTTATGCCCTTGTGAAAATATCCTTGGCATTTAAAACATCTATTTATCTGTAGGTAGATGAACCCCTCAATACAATAATTGACGTATCCGAGCGTTTTTTTTTTGAAAGTGTAATATAGCTCCAAAAAACGGTGTGTTTCTGTTTTCAATGGACCACCCTGTATTATTTTTTCGGTCTAGGTCAAAAATTAACACTCTCATGTGCCATTTGGTGTCCGTTTTTAATAATTGACAGTTTTGCTCGTCAAATTGCTAAAGAAAACAGATTTAAATCTAGTCTACACTAATTTACTCGCTAAAATACAAACCTCGAGTGTAATTAGGCAGGACAATTTAATGGATAAGAAAACTAGAACATGTCGAACTATTTATGATGGATACATGTAAATATTAATTTAAATAAACTATCAGATTAACAATTTTAAATATCAATGGAGACCGCGATAATTGATTAAAACATTCTAAGTGGAAAAACCTCTAGTGTATTTGTCGCTAGCGGCATATGCGATTTTTATACATGAATTAAACTGTCAATCAAATAATAAATAATCGTATATAAAAGTCACATATAATTTAAGTATAACTGTATAATTTAAAATAACAGGTAAAATAGAATGTAAGTGAAGAAAATAACATTGTATATTTCGCGCTCAACGTGGCGGGGGCAAATCTTGTCTAAGAATTAACTTGTGGGCAAAAATGATGTCAAACATGTACAAAAATAGGGAACAAATTAAATTACAAGATCTAAACTAAGGAAAAATCTAGACCGTAGTGGGCAAAAAGAATAGATGAAAATGAAATTATAAAGTTAAAAATGTTCAAACAAAAATATGGAACATAATTTTCAAGTAATAGAAAAAATATCGAACATGAATAAAAGAATCTAGACAAAGAATAACAGTCGAACTCAAAGAAATTGATAAAAGAAACAGAAGTTGAATGTTAAAAATTAGATTGCAAAACACCTATGAAGAAATTGCAGATATTAATACAGATGGAAAAAATATATAACTTTAGAGGTTAATATAGAATCTAATTTGAAAGATGAATTGAAACCCAAATTGAACCAGTCAGAAGAAAATTTTAAAAGAAAATAAAAGCGCTATATTACAAGAAAGTTACAAAAAGTGATTGATCAGAAAAATGTTTGTTTTATTGTACAACCTCTGGCGAACTTACAGCAGGCGATCCGAGAATGTTACATAACACATAGTCGAGAAAGTTACCGTAATGCAAATGTATTTTTCGTACGTGTTACGTTAACACGAGTCGACACTAGATGTCACAACACTTATTGTTTCTGTATGATGTGTCCTATAGTGAGGAATACAGTCGACAGTACGTATTTGTACAATAGTGAACTTACACTCGAGTTCTCTCATTCCTGAATAGTCCCAAAAGTACGATACAACTGTCGAGTGATTCTCGATGTTTGTTGGCTGTGATAATTGAATGATTGACTAATGTAACTGCTAACACATCTGTTGACAAAGTTGCCTTAATGCAAATGCATTTTTTTGTACGTTTTAGGTTAACACGAGTCGAAATTAGATGTCGCAACACTTACTGTTTTAAAATTAAATTTTTTGAGCTATTTAGATGCTAGAAAAATCTTTTATAAAAACCAATCTAACTTTGAAAATTAATAACTCCCCCTATGTTAAACTTCAATACCTAATTTTTTTCTCATACGTTTATGAGAGGTGGAACTTATAAGGGATGAACTACAAATGTTTCAAATTTTGGAAGGTGCTTAAAAAGGTCAAACTTTGACAATTTCAATTTTCATTAAGTTCTTTATTTTAAATAAAATCTAATGCATAATATAACATTAATGTGTTCCTTTTTTGATTATCTTTTGTCCTGAATCAGCATTCTCTATGACTAAAATCTACAGTTTTTGAGGTACTTGATGTTATTGCGAAAAATGATGAACTTGTCATAAATATCGAATACAGTCAAATTATTCAAAATTGCAATACTTTTAAGATAACAATTGATTTAGTTAAATAGTTAAAAAAACAACAAAACAGAAATAAAGAATACTACTTAAAAATTTAATAAATACGCCTTTTAAGGATCACAGTACGTTTAGTATTGGGAATTTATACGTAAAATTTCCAATTTTTGTTTAAGTTTTCTGTCACCCGGGAACCGATTTTGACGTACCATGTGTCAAAATGTAGGACGGAATGTCCTCTATCCGCTAACCACCTTTTGACAAAGGTCGCCTAAATGACCTACAGAAAATAATAGTCTTCAAAAAATGACCAGATGTTGTTTGGTAACCAAACAAATTTGTTAAATCAAGAAATTTAAACAAGTAAACAAAAATATTGAAACATTCGAGAGATTTGTAATAAATTCAAATTAATTGAAAAGCATTTTTATTTAGTAATTTTGAGCTATAGAATATTTAGTATGTATATAAACAAGGGAAATCTGTAGGCTGCTACGCATCCACCTTACAATTCTTATCACAAATAAAAAAAATTATTAAGATTTTAAAGTAATGTTCAATCAATGTGTGTAACGTACTTTTCTTATCCATAAAATACCAACGCGTAGAAGTGCACTTTGGAACTCGCCAAAAATAATCGAAGAACGAAATTTTTTGTAGATGTTTAGTTCTTCTTGTTTCGGCCCACCACAAAAATATTTATAGACTGAGTCGTTTTCCTTACACTTTGAATGATTTTCAAATATATGTCTTAGTCCATTGATAATGTCTTCTTTTATATTTTCTATTTAATTTCCCTGAGAGAGTGGGACGATTTCTTTTTTTCTTTGTTTTGTAGCACAAACAATTGCGTGCGAAATCTCATTATACTACTATTTAAAAATGTTTTTATTGCTAGAATTACTTTTGGTCGCTTATTCAAATCTTTCATACGGTGGCAAAAGTTTCGGGGAATATGATGCCGACATTCAACTTTTTGTACATAGTAACTTGGCCCACACGGTTTTCCATCTATTATTTTTCTATAGACACTACTGTCACCGTCTCCGACTAAATACTTATATCTAATACTATGCATGTCAATGAATCCCATCTAGAATAATCGCCGCTTCCATGGAAGTCGAAGTTCCATTCCAACTTTTAAAACATTTATGGTTTGGGGTAGTCGCATTTAAGTTAGTTTTGTACTTTTCACATAAAGCACAATATTTTAATTTTTTGCCCACATACAGCACTTTTTTTTGTTCAGGCACCTATAATACATGCTACACCTGACAAGAAGTTGTAGTTGGTTTTGTAGGATCTTTTGGCCCATGCTCCATCAACAATTACTGTAATAAAAGGAATTCAATCGTTATTCACCTCACCTAATTCTATAGCCAATCGACATTCTTCTTTCCCTGCAGATAGCATATATGTTTACTGTTTACTTGGTCTATTTATGTAGGTATGTAATCGATTTTAATGCTTTATGTACGTTTTAGACGTAATGGAAGGAATATTTAGTGAACTGGAAAATTCGGCTAATTGAACTTTGACCAATTCCAATAGATAATGCACCACCAACAGCAGATGTATTAATATCTTTACTTTTTTTTCCTTCCGTTGATATACATTCTCTTTTTCCGCAAGCGTTTCACACAAAAGTCAATTCACTCTTAAAACATTTTCTTACTTCAGAAACCAAGTTCATATCATAGAAACTACAATCAAAACCGCTGTGTTTCAAAGATTTTAAAGCTTCTAAAAATGGAATTAGGTGTACTATACGGCGGCCATCTAATATAGGTTTTTTTCCTAATGTTTCATTCATTATTTTCGTATTCAATATTCAAATTCGGAGGATCCATATAGTCACTAATTTCAATTTCCTCTTGTAAAGCATGTTTCAGTCTCAAAATTCCAAATTTTTTGCCGTAATTAAAATGATAGATCAGATTTTCTTTCAAATTATTGATAAGTGTAAATTTTTTTGTCTAATTTAGCAGATTTGTATCCACCCATGTTTGAGGTGAATATGGGCACCCGCTGTATGTCATCTACAGATTTATATTTTGTGGATTATAAAGTATTATATCAATTTTTTAATTATACTTTAGGTTTATATTAATGATTGATTAATTTAATTTTCATTCATGAACTTCGAAAAAAATATTGTCAGTTTATTGATGGTAAAAATAACCTTACGCCTTACCTAATTCTACAGCAACTAATTTCTTTTAGAAACTTTGTTTTACTTCGTCTTCTAGCCGAACATGTTAGTTCTTTCTACAATACAAGCCCAATTTTTAGGAACATATATCAGATATATACCACAGAAATAACAATACACTTTACTACAACATCAACTAGACACAAAATAAATTAGTAAGTATGAATTGTGGTACGGATGGATATTTTTATGCATTTGTTTCAATATTTCAAAACCAAATCTTTTAGATGACAGAAATATTATTATCTTCTTTTCATATAGGATTTCCGTTGGCAATTGTTTTGAAAGAAACAATACCTTTTAGTGAAAGACCTCCTAGCGACACCGACGCAGGTAAAATGTAGTACCTAATACATATTTCTAGATATCGAACTTACTTTACGTCAAACGGAAAAAAATTTTTAAGTACTGTAGAGCCTTAACCTACTAAATGTCCAATATGATTTCCACTTACGTGTAAATATTTAAACTAGTATAGTCGCTACCTGAACTTCGTTTGCGTGTAATTCTTCAAACATCCTCCTACTTAACCTCTCAGCGTTATGTGAAAATATAAAGGACGACCAATTTTTTAGACAATTTCATTAAGGGACCGGGTTAAGATAAAGGGTTCTGCCAAAATTTCAAAATAATTAACCGAATTCCCCCGATATTGATGACCACGACAGTAAATGTTGAACTGCGAAGATATTTTACGCTCTAGTTAAAAAATAGTAGAATATTTTAACCTATGTTTCAAAAGATTGGGCACAAAAAGTTTTGGCATAGATCAGATGGTTTAGGGCAATTTTTCAGAACGGGTTTAATTTTTTAATTAAAAGGCTTACAAACAACAGAATGTTCATTTAAAATTAAATGTAAAGGTCCATAGTCTTCAATAATACGTAGTCTTCTGCGTACATCTTGCATCAAGCCTTGGACAGTTTGTATATTAATCTCCCAAAGTCCTCCGTCTTAATTGTTGCAAATTTTGGGCTTCCCGGCCTTCATTATATACTTTTCTAGACAAAAGAGTCCACAAATCTTCAATTAGTCGAGCCTGCGGTAAATTTGGAGGGTTGTCATTTTACGGCACAAAAGGTATGTTTTGAGCATTCATCCAATTCTGAGTGTTACGTACATAATGCCACGAAGCTAAGTCCGGCAAAAACATAATACATCTTTAGCATGATTCTGGCGAATAAAATTAGCCAATTTTGGTAAGCAGTTGTCAATGTAGCTCTGACTATCCACAGCTTCCCCTCTAACTTGGCCCACATAAGACCTGGAAATCCCACTAGTTGATATAGCGTACCAAACTAAAACCTTATCAGCTAATTTCGCCTTTTCCTTGTATTTCACATTGTCTGGACAATTTTCGACATTATCGGTATAAAATCCGCCATTTTCTTTGATTTCGGAATTTACTCAGAGTGTGGGGTTGACATCGCAAAATAACTAATTCTACATCCGCGTATTACGTATGTAGTAAACGCGGAAATAATAAGAAACAATTGCAAGTAAGCAAATGCAAACTCAACAACTTAACGGCCTTGCTTATTAAGCACACTAACCTACTTCGCATGTATAAAACGAAGTAGGTACAACAACACAGTACAGTTTAAGTTTGAGTTCAGTTCGGTTCCACAGTTCGACAGTTCGGCAAAGCAGTACGGTTCAACAGTTGGTCTCACCAGTTCAGTTCGGCCCACGGTCCAGTTCGGCCCACAGTCCAGTTCGCCATCAATACGATGTAATTCATTACGGGCCACCGCCTTCCGTACGACACACAACACCGGAATATCAGGTGACATCGCATAGCACGTAGTACGCGATTACTACGTGCTGACGCCAACGTTTCCATCCATTCATTATTATTAGTATAGCCCGACTACGCTATGTATAATAATAAACTCTGCTAAATTCTAATCCAAACGCAACCGTTTATCTGATCCCAAACCGATGTTTAGAGTAATACACCCTAAACACCACAAGAGTAAAGTACTTTTCGTCATCCATGATTATGACTTTGTCATTTGCAAAATCAATGCGCCTTAAAGCACGGCAACATCACGGTATTCTAGCCAACTGATTAGGTGTAAACTTTGGGCATTTCTTCCTTTTATGATAATTAACACCTCTCCTCTTTAGTTCCCTGGAAACTGTATTCTTTAGACACTCCGTAACGCCGCGAAAGTTTTCTAAGCGATTTTCCCTTCTTATTCTTGGCGTTTCGGGTCAACTGATTTGCTCTCTGTCTAGTTAACAGTCTAGGTCTTCCACTCTTAGGAATATTAAGGCATGGTATACCCTGCTCACACTCTGCAATTACACGATATATCGTCCTGCGCGAAATATTTTGGTTTTCAAAAATTCGGACTGTTTCAGCTTTAGACATCCACCCAACCAAATTACAAAGGTTTTTTCTAAGATCTAATTTATAAGGCATTACGAAGCAATTAATGTTAAAAACTGACCTTTCATTAGAATGACAGATCAATAAACTACTTTTCTATGCACAGCCAAGCAGATACTTTGAATTTTTAAAATCATTTTAAGCTCAACAATTATATTTTTTAACCTCAAGTGAAATATACTATTTTTTCTTCAAACAATTAATGCTGGTTTTCATGTGTTATTCTCAAATTTTTCAGATTCTCGAGTGTAATAGTGACTTTTTGTTGTTGACAAATCGGGTGGCTACTTTACTGTAACGTTATAATAATAACAAAACCGACGTACCAACCTAAATAATCGTGTTTTTCTACGAAATGAAAATAAAATAACAAAAACCTAAAATAATTTAAAACACATATTGTCTCAAATACGTCGGAATCTTTCAGTGATTAGTTTAATATTAGTGAAAACGACAGTATTACATACAGATTTTATCGCAATACTTTAAAAGCGTAAGTTACTTTCACTACTAGAGATGAAAATGTAACTTTCACACTATGCCAACTGATAAAAAAAGCCTACTTTCATGTGTATCAGGAGAAAAAATCTTTTTTTCACGGTTAAAATACCTTGCCACTAAGATTAATGCGTGAATGTCATCTTTTTTGACAATTGTAACAAAAATAATTATCGTATTTACGTTATTAATATCGATGGTAATTTAACGGAATCAATTGTAATCTTAAAAGTACTGCAATTTTGACTAATTTGGCAGTCATGGCACACTGTATTCGATATTTGTGATAAATCAATCATATTTCGAAGAAACTTTAAATAACTCAAAAAAGTGTACATTTTAACCATGCTTACATTAAGAGCGGCCCACAAGTACCCCACTCTAAAATATGTCTAAGTTCATTCTACAACCACAATGCAATATAGCACTATACTGATAGGGGTCGCTACCTGAATAAATCAAGCTTAAAAATTTCCCTTTTTCGGAAGCTCAAGTCTGACGACTACCAGATCGGGATAATGAGGAAATCACTCATTTTCATATCGTAATTTTCAAATAACTTAGTTATTATACCACCTAGACGATTGCGTTTTTCATTTTAAAGTAGAGAATATTTTTCTATATCCAGGTCGGTTAGAAATATTAATACAATATGTTAAATAATTTTTTTAATCCAATAGTTGCTTAAATACAAACAACCGCCTCGGTAAAACTAAAATTGATTAGAACGTTTCACAACTGAACATAACAAAAATCATGCCGCAATAATTTTTTAGAACTTGCATACAGTTTAAAAAAATTATGTATCTAGTACTAGTACTGCCCACACCGTCTAATTTACGTTATAATTATGTCCAAAGCCATGTTGGTGACGTCGAACATTCTTCCAATCTGCAAGACGGTTATCTTATCTCTTATCACATAATACAGGAACGTTAATGTTAGTATTTACTAACTCGAATTATACTATGTACCTATTATCGTTGGTATTATGAATGTTTATATAAACTGATTCTTGTATAAATGACTTTTCGAACAAAATCAATGGATTATCACAGTTGATAATACTCCTTCCCACATTCGACGAAATTTTTAATTTTAACCAAAGGAATCAACAGAAAAACTAAGCAAAAAATGCTCTATACATTTTATTCGTAAAATTGATATTTTTCAGTTATTCACGACTGAAGGTATCACTTTTTTTAATTGGTTTTTCGTGAATAACTCGAAAAGTATGCATTTTATCGAAAAAACTGTAGAAACAAAATTATAGCTTATAAAAAATAAAAAACGATTAATTTATAAATGCTCTACGATCAATATGTTGTCAAACGCTAAATTGGAGAGATTCAAAGTGCAGCAGCAAGAAAACTACCATTTTTTCGAGGAATAGCTACAGAATCTTAGAATCTTTTGCAAAATATTTAAAGAGGCCTTTATTTTAAAAATAAAAAAGTCTTTAACAAAAAAATTGAGCGAGTTATGGTAAAAACAATGTCGGTTTATACTTTTTTCAGCGAAAACTTCACAGAAAATAACCCCTTAACTACCATCCTAATTAAAATTAGATTTGCCCTTTGCAATTATCCGTTTTGATGTATTATCAATACAAAAATGTTAAATAACACATGGCAGTTTAAAACCTGAATTTACGAGCACTTTGAGCACTTTAAACACACCCCTTTTTAAAATCAAGGTATTAAAAAAAATTTCTTTCAAAATATTCGAAAAGCGATATCGAATCATAACGATCTACATTTTTATCTATTAAAGTAGTTGTTAAGCGTTACAATGTTATAAAGGGTGGTTTTTTAGGGTTGAAAAGTTGCGAAGTAAAAATAGACATTGATTTTTAAGAGTTGAAAAGTAAAATAAACTTAATTTTTATGGGCTTCATTGAAAGCTTCATTTCCTGGACTACATGTGTTAATACAGTGAAAGCAAAAAAGCCTGACCAAACCGCTCTTTTGAAAAGTGAACATAATAAATATGTTCAGCCACTTTTAGAATGAGCACGAACTACATATACCTAACTTCGTATTTATGTTAAAAATTAAGTTAAGTCGAAATTTAAATCTGTGTTTAAATCAACACAAGGGATTGCAACAAAACAATCAAATTATTACTAATGGAAAAATAATTAACTGTTATCGATGTTGTACTAACAGGGTATTCAAAAGGCTTCCACATTACTGTTAATTTCTACTTTCATGGTTTCGAGTAGTGCAATTACGCCATCCTTCACATAAATAATGCATATCGTTGCCTTTAATTATGATTATTAAAAACGGTTGGTAAAATTTGCACTATGTAACATTACAAACAGTTATTTAAAATAAATTCGTTACACTAAGTATTGTATTGAAATTGTTAAACGATTATTCAAAAGTCTTTCAACTGCATTGTTATAACAGATATTCAAAATGTGAGCTGTTGTTAATAAGACACAATGTCACTCGTTTCTTCATATTGTCAAAAACTGTTTGTTGCTGTTGTTCTGTATTACTTTGGATAGCATTTACTATTGCCTCTTGTAAGTCTTCAATTGTGTGTAATCGATTTTAATATATTTTGTTCTTTAAATATCCAAATAAAATAAAATCTAAAGGTGTTAAGTCTGGTGACCTCGGTGGCCATAATCCTCTGCCCTTAACTCGATTGTCATAATATTCCTCAAGAAACTGTATCGTTCTTCTAGTACATTATCATGTTGAAAATAACCTTCTTGTAATTCATCATCGTGAAGATCACCAATGAAAACTTCTAGCATATTTTGATACCGTTCTGCATTAATCGTATCATCAAAGAAAATTGCTCCAATGATTCGTCTTCTTGATAATGTAATCAAAAATACCCATTTTCACAAGATGCAATCAAGTTTAAGGAAAAACATGTGGATTTTCATCACTCCAGATGCGGTAATTTTGTGAATTTACATATCCAGTCAAATGAAACCACACTTCGTCAGAAAAAAAAATGTTTTATCTAGCACGTTATCATTTCTTATAGTATCGTTGAACCAATTGCAATATTGAATTCGCTTATCCAAATCTGGTGGTAAAAGTTCTTGAACAACCGAAATCTTCTAGGAGCGGAAGTGCAATTCCTTCTTAATAACTGAACGACATGTACCATAGGACAAACTAGTTTGTTAAGCCAACTACCTCTTCGTTGATAATTTTTGGACGACCAGGCGATTTTCCGTGTCTTACGCTTCACGTCTCATCAAAACGCTTTATCACATGATGAACTTGACGACACAATACACCGTACTCAACTTCGAAATTGGATAAAGCCTCCATAAATTCTTCGCTACATAAGCAAATTGAATAAACCCAAGTGCCATTTTCATATTTATTTCCATTACGAAAATAAGATTTCAAAATAAGCTTATCGTGATCTAATGTAAAAACATAGTCGATACCAAATGCTTGGTTGAAAAGTAAAGCAGCAAGTTTACCTAAAAGAAGGTAATGTCATTTAATCCATTTATCACGGAAATAATATTTACGGTTACCAAATACGAAAGTATCAACGATAGTCTTAAAAAAATTAACTTGTAGACAAAGAGATGACATACAAAGCTAATGTCACGCAGATCACGCTGAATAACAAATCCAAGTGGAAGAAAATATTAATATGCTGATTTTTTCAGATCAGGTTTTTTTGCTCTCAAAGTATATTAATAGATAAAATGTTTACTGCTCTACAATTACATTTTATTTGTTACAGCAGTGTTCCTTATTTTTATTGTTTGATAGTTTTCTGAATGGTTACAAATACGATATTTTTAATTTAGAACTCCTCGCAAAAAAAATTGAAAGAGAATATTTAATTTAAAATTGAAAAACTATTGAAATATTCATTGAAACCAATAACATTCAATAATATGTATTCCATTTCATAATAATTCCTTTAGTGGATAATATTTTCAAATTCTCTTTATCCGTCAAGATAAGCAAACAACGAGTACGTTGTTATGTACAAAAACGCTACTTTAAATCAAATTACAGTAGAAACTCGATTATCCGGTCCTTAGTTATACGGATTCGCGATTATCCGGACTACCAACCGCGACCAATTTTTATGTAGTATCTACAAGTCCAATTTATGCAAGCAAGCATGAATGTCGGAACTGGCATATCCCGCCCGCGTCTCGTGGGATCGCTGCCTCACTCATTTCGTTATTGTTTTAGTTAGTTTGCTATTGTGACTCCGCTCTGACGTGCGTGTCACAGCTACATATTTAAAAATGTCAAAGCGTAAGCGAGTGGTGTTATCGCTTAAAGGCAAAATAGATATTATTGATTCATTAAAAAAAGGATAAGCCGGTCGTAAGTTAACTGATAAGTATGGTGTATGTACATCCACGATAAGTGATGTTAAGAAGATAGTGAGGACCATGATATAAAAACTACTTTAGACGGGAGAAAACATCGGAAAATGATGAAGAAACCTAAAAATGAACTTTTAGAAGAAGCTCTGTATTGTTGGTTTTTACAAAAACGATCAACTGGGCAACCGATATCTGGTCCTTCGCTCTGTGAAAAAGCTATACAGTTACATACAAAATTAGGTGGCGATGAATCGTTTGTGGCAAGTAACGGATGGTTGTACAGATTTAAATCACGTCATGGAATTCGGGAATTGGAAATACAAGGTGAAAGAATGTCAGCTAATGTAGATGCAGCAAACTTTTTAAAGATGATTTTAAGAATAAATTGAATGAACTAACTATGACTTGGATTTTGTTTATAATGCTGATGAAACGGGATTAAACCGAAAGTCGTTACCTTCAAAATCTTTAGCTTCTAGGCAAGAGAATTCAGCTCAAGGATATAAAACTAGCAAAGAACGAGTAACAATATTAGTTTGTGCTAACGCTACCGGGATCCATAAAATACCTTTGCTCCTCATAGGAAAATAAAAAAACCCAGATGTTTTAAAAATACCAGGATAACCTTAATTTATAAAAATCAAAAAGCGCATAGATGAACTCTGAAATTTTCATTGACTGGTATGACAACACTTTTGTACCTGAAGTAAAAAAAAGACAAAACGAAATTGGTAAAAAAGGAAATGTACTACTTTTACGGGATAATGCGCCAACCCATCCTTCAGCTGAACTGTTAGAAAGGGAAAATGGAAAGTTTAAAGTAAAATTTTTGCCTCCTAATGTGACATCCTTGATACAACCAATGGGTCCAAGATTATAGCTATTCTCAAACCGGGAAAACCCACAAACAGCGCAGAAAGCTATCGTCCAATCAGAAAATCAGGGGTCCCTCCTTAGTGGATGAGTCCACGATAAAGCGTGTCGGAGGTTTGTGGGCCAGAATATGCGAACAAAGTGTCGGGTTTTTTATGTGCGCATTTTCTTGCTGTTGCGGATGCTGCAATTGAGAGGTTTGTCGTACCTGCTTTTTGTTTTGTTGTACGTCGAAGACTTGGGCCTGTGGGTTCCGTGACGTGTGTGCGAGTGCGGTTGACGTAGTGCGCGTCGTGATCGTTTGTTCCTCTGAAACAGCGATCCTGGAGTTTGTGGTCGTTGCAGTGGTCGTTCGTTTGCGGGTGTTGCAGCGGTCGTGGCGTTCGTGGTTCTTGTAGCGAATGCTGTCGTTTCAATTGCTTTGGTGGCTGCTGCGGATGATGTGTCGGCTGCTACGGATGCTGCTATGGATGCGTACTTCAGTGACAATTTGTGCGATGCGAGTGTTTATAAGATCTCGCAACTGGGTTTTGTAAGCTTCGTGAGGTATGTATATGCGCCCATTGTACCCGTATGTAGTACCTTGAAGCTTAAGCCAGCAGTTGCGTGACGAATGAGGGTGCGAGCTCGATGCTCCAGCGATTCCTGTATTTGACAGACGAAGATGTCTAGAACTGGCGTTGCAAGCTTCATGTCGTGTAGGCGAGCGCGTTGCTCTAGCTCAGGTGGACGACGAAGTCTTGGGCCTGTTGAGTTGCGGGTGTTGAATGTGTGTGCGTGATTGCGAACAGCTCTGTCATTTCGAGACCTAGGTTTGTCCTTGATCGATGGGTCGTCTGAAGTAGCAGATGTGGCGATTATGGATGATGCAGCGTTTGTAGCGTTAGAGGGATGGTGCAGCGGTTGATGCGTTTGTGAGAAGATGCAGCGAATGCGGCGTGTCGTCTTGTGCGAGTTGTTTGTTGGGAGATGGGGTGATTTGGCGGGCATGTTGTCGTTGACGGGTGTGTTGTTGGGCGGTGATTGGGGCGGCAGCGAGCGTAGCGGGCTCAGTGTAGGTCGTTTTCCCGTTGATGTTGTGTATGTTATAGCGTAGGTATAAAAAATTTTGCGATTATACCTGTTGTTGTGTTGCCTGGAGCGTACGATGATGAGGACGAGTAGAACCACAGTAATCGTGTGGAGCGTATCGGCGGTGGTCAAATTGGCTGTTGCGTTGCCATTTGCATTTTGCACGATTATCTCTTCCTTTGATTCTGAGCTACCCATTTCTCGTGCATGCGTCGGGGTCTTTCTCTGATTTGATCACGTCGGGGTCACCGCTGTGGCGTTTAGAGTGTATTACTCTAGACGCCGGTTTGGATCAGAGAAAGAGTTTGCGTTCGAGTAGGGTTTAGCAGCGTTTATTATTGTACATAGCGTGGTCAAGCTACACTAATTATAATGATGAATGGAAACGTTGTAGGTCAGCACATAGTACTCGGCGTACTACGTGCTATGCGATGTCACCGGATATTCTGGTATATGTCAATCTGAAGACGGTGGCCCGGAATGAATTTCACCGATGGATTCGAGCTTCGGCCGGTCTTTACTTGATGCTGGCGCTGTGACTTGTTGGCTTCTCGGCTGCCCTCATTATTCGGTTGGAACTGCACTGAATTGATGGCGAACTGGACTGTGTGTCGAACTGATGAACTCATGAAACGAATTTCTGAACCGAACTGATTTCTGTTGTTGTACCTACTTCGTTTTACACATGCGAAGTAGGTTAGTGTGCTTAGTAAGCAAGGCCGTTAAGAATGCTGAGTGTACACTTGCCTACTGTTATTGTTTTCGCGTTTACTACATACGTAACACGCGGATGTAGAGTTGATTAGAATGGGGTTGCGATGTCAACCCCACATATCAGAAAATATGTATGTACTACATGCATAGGTAAATAAGTGCATACTTCGTATGTTGGTAAATGTATCTCTTAATAATTTCTTAATAAACATTAATTTTCGTTATGGATTTGTTGTTTTTAATAAACACGTAACATTATGTAGTACATATGCACAAAACCGCTTTTCTTCATACATTCGATTATCCGAATGCCTATCAACAACAATTAGTCCGATTAATCGAGTTTCTAATGTAATCAGAACGTTCTAGCGATCGCTCGTTAACGCCATCTCCGATATAATGGCTGAACTTGCACAGATATAATTTTGTATGAAACATGGCGGACGATACTTTGTAATAGTCCTTTTAAATAATCACCTAAAATTTTAGACGTAAGTATTTCATAATAATCCCATTAGGTTCCTCTGTGTTTAAATGTATATTTCTGCTAAATATTTTACAATTTTGTACGACTTCAAACGGCGATATTGTAGTAGATATTGTACAAATTATAAAACAAACTAGACCTCTCTATTCGTTGATGCATTGTTGTTAAGAAACCTATGTTTAATTTTTAAATTTTACACCGTTTAGATAAAAATGATTAAATTAATCAGATTAAATTAACTATTATGGCGCCATCTTGTAATTCGGCTTCAACTAAAAAACTTGCGGGTCCCTCTTAATAGGTATTTACATTTTTAAAATTCTAACATACATACATTTAACTTTCATACATTTAAAAAACAGTGTAACACACAAGAATCTCGAATATTTGAGATTAATACCTAAAAACCAGTAATAAGCGCTTGAAGAAAAATAGTATATTTCACTTGGAGGCAAAAAATATAATTGTTTAATTTAATTTGCGTCAATTATGTTGTTTAACTCATCGTATAATAATCTACTATTTTCTTCAAGCGAATTAAAGCAGCATATTAATGAACTAACGCCAGACCCTAAAAAGCTTTCTACTGTCTAAACATCAGTAAGCATTATAAAAGAACTGTTTATAAAAAATGTTTCCATTAAGTTCGACAAAACATGGAATGGTGGATTTTGTTTACCTTGAAAAGATAAGATTGGGTGCAAGTGTAAGATGAACTGAATAAATTCGAGTACAGAAAGGTCCAAGTGAAATATTAGGAAAGAGGGGATGTGAACATTAAAAACTAATGACAATCGGTGGTAAAACGTGAATTTAAATAAAACGTTTAATTAAAAACGAACCCAAGCCTGAGATATAAAAGATAAAAATTGAAGTTAATGTGTATAATTTGTTTAAATAAATTCAAGAGTCTCTTTGCTAAATAATTTTCTTTATTAAAAGCATAATAATAATTCATTGCAATATATACACTGCGAGTCAAAAAGTCTTAAGTAAATTCGTTAAAAAAAAACGGACGATTTTTCAGCAAAATCCTCGGACACGTCGAATTTATTTTTGAAAAAGCACTTTTTGGATACTAAATTGTTTATACATTTTAGAAAAGAAAACACATCAATTTAAGTGTTCAAACTGGCTTTGAAATTCTCGAAGTACCTTTTCATCAAGTTAACTTCTGTCATTAATTATTTTTGTCAAAGAATAATTCCTTATCTTTTCGTTTTGATACTATTGTCAAAAAGTGGGGGGAATGCAGTTTGAACACTTAATTTAATCTGTGTTTTCTTTTCTAAAATGTATAAACAATTTAGTATTCAAAAAGTGTTTGTTAATCGGTTTTTTCATTGTTGAACAATTATTGTTAATTTTTCAAAAAGAAAATTGTTTCTCAGAAATTTTCTTATGAGACCTGTCAAACTATTGCATTTCTAATTAAATGGCCACTTGATCTTTCATTTTTAGTGAAAAAAATTAGGGTTACTATTTTAAAAAATTATGGTAACGTCATTGCTGGAAAACAAAAAAAACATCGAAACAAAATTTCAAAAGAAAAGGTGTCTTTTTGAAAAATAAAATCAACGTGTCCGAAGATTTTGCTGAAAAATCGTAGGTTTTTTTTAAACGAATTTACTTAAGACTTTTGACTCGCACTGTATAATATACATATGTTAATTAGTGATAAAATCTAATTACATTTTTAATAAATCACAGGGTCTGAATAAGCTCCCACATAGGAGGCGAAACGTTGCCCGATATTGTAATAGTGGTTTAATTACCCCAACCTCTCAGGAAAAAAAGCATAAAAACATAGTAACCGAAAGGGAAATACCCTTTTAATTAAAAGTAATGATTCTTTTGTTTTGACAACGTATTTAGGTTGCTACTTCGCTGGTTACGTCGTATTTTCAGGTAGTGGCACAGATTTGGAAATTGTGTTCGAAATTATGGACGATATAATAGAACACCCCCAGAATTAGCGGTTAATTAACTATATTTCAAAATGTTACCTGTATATTTCTAATATTAGAATTTTATTAAAACTTATGTTAAACTTATGTATAAAGTAAAAAAAATAGTGATTAACCAAGTTAAAAATCTAAAATTAGCAATGAACACTTAAATAAAAAACATAGCGAAAATCATTCAGTTTAGGTATAGGGACAAATTCTGCATCGAATGAGAGTATAAAAAAATTCACTTGCATTTAAAAAATTGACTCCTCGAAAATTTACATTTTCTTAACTACCTTTACTCCCGGACCTCCCCTAGAAATAAATTTCAAAAATGTTTAATACTGAAAACATAGTGCAATACCATGTCTAACCGTTGTACAAGTTTCGCTTATCTGCCTTTTATGTTTCATGATCTATATATTTTCCAGTAGATTAAAATTTTCGTTGCTAAGACCTGAAATTATTGTTTTTTCTTAATAATTATAAGAGTTAGGTACCCCAAACCTGGTAACATAAAACGTAAAATTTTACGCGGAAACCGGAAATAAAATAAAAATTAGGGCATTGTATTTAAAATAACAAAGTTTGTATCCACTTCCGGTATAACCGGAAGTGACAGCGCCATGAAAATATTTTCTATAAGTAGACGATATCCATTTGAACAAAGTTAGAAATTTTCAGCTGAATCGGTTCTCATTATTCGTCTAACATGCTATCGTCGAGATACACCCTGTATATTCATTTTTTTACACCACCCATAAAATTATTTTAATGTAATTTTCCAAAATTATATAAAACTTTGAACTTCATTTTTTTTGTAGTCACAAAGAAATATTTTTGCAAGGTTTTTTGAAAAATTAAACTTTAACACCTGAAATTTGAAATTATCATTGTAAAGTTTTACGATATGCATGAACTAGGTGTACGAATTTCTTTTATCTCAATAATATATTTCATGACATGTACAAGTAGTATATAATTAAGATCTAATTAAAAAAGTACCTTTGCAAAAGAGCCATTCCATCGAACAAATGCTTGAATTCGCATTCTTCTCCGATCTTGAACATTCCCGGACCATTTCGAAGTAAAGCTCCATTGAGCCATACAGGAATAGTACCTAAAACGTGAAAAAGTATACTTTCTGTTACTCCAATGTTCAATTGCTAACCGGTAATTACTCCTTCGATCGGTTCGATCACTTCTTTTTCACAAGAACGCAAAAAAACTGATGAGTCATAAACTGAACCAAGTTTGGGATATTGTTCCATGTCGTTAGAGTACTAATGCTTATTTAACATTTAAAAAAAATGTCCTACCCGCTAATTTATAAAATCAAGGTATAATTCACTATACAGATGAATACTAATTATTTGGAAGAAATTTCACTTACATCACAATACAGATTGAAATGTAAAGTAAGCATGAGGAAAAATAATTTAATACAAATTATGTGAGAACCGCACTGTCTGAATTAATTTTAATTTTAATTTTAATTAATATTACTTACAATTGCACAAGAGGTTTGTATTTTACCGAGTAAATTTAGATTGTAAATTAAGAATCTGTTGTCTAGCAATTTGACGAAAAAACTTTCAACTTTGATGTTGCATTTTTAGGTTAACAGTTTTTCAAATCAAATTGCTAAAGGAAACAGATGAGAATTTAAACAACACAGATTTACTGGCTAAAATATTTAAGACCAAAATTTGACATCGTTGACAGGATGGCATTCCTATTAGTTGTTGCCTGGCAATATTGCAGCTATTTTCATCTTAACGTTGTTAAGGTTATCGTTATTTGTAGTATATGTATTATTCACTCCCACATTTTTCAGCTCTCAAATCCAGCATTATTGAGGAATTTATTATTTACATTTCATCTTTTTTGTCTTTCATTAAAGCTTTTGGGTAAGTAATGCATCATGCGTGATTACATTGTACAATACAAAATTTTTAATGAAGGACAGAAAAACGAAGCGAGGAGTGACCAAAAAAAAGTGGCTTATCGAGTTTGAAAATGAAAATTCCACTATTAATTAACTAATGACTTGATCCATAAGCGAATACGAGAATTGTGGAAAAAGGGGACAGAAACCTTAAATAGTATGCCGGAGGCCTCCAAAACATGGAACATAAAAAATATAAGAAAATTTGATTTAATATTTTTTCTAAATGTATTTTTTAGACTTCGTAAGATTTGCGCAGCCGGACCAAAACAAAAGAGGATAAAAAACTCAAATATTGGAGAGACAGAGTGGTGGAGGGGGTGGAAATAAAGAAATCAAAAATCAAATCGTTTTACTTCTCCCCTTTGTATAAAAATTAATGTAAATTCAATATACCGTGTGTCCCGGTTAATCTGAAGCATTCTGTTTAACATGGGGAGTTTGAGTTTATCACCAAAGTGTTTTTAGGATATTTTCACTTAACAATGTGTACTAGAAAACGTTTTGCGTAATGATTTCTGAAATTTAACCAAGTATATTAAAATATTTCAAATTTATATTAAACGTACGAGGGTTCAAATCCCAGTCCATTTTTATTTTCTTAGGTGTATTATTATTTTCAAGAACAGCGTTTATTTCCCATCGGTGAAGAGACATAATTAAAAGTTTTACTTTTTTTATTTGAAATGGCAATGGATTTGTTGGAATAATATTCAATTAGAGAGTTTTTGGATATCGTAAAATCAAACGCTAAAATTTGTGAGTTCCTCCTGCGCATGCGTATTAATAATAATCATTATTATTATTTATTTGCCAAAAGCTATCAATCACATGGACAAATTCCAAGGACATAAAATAAAGTACGCACATATTAATTATTATACTAGGTCATAAAGAAGACGAGATCAAACCTATACTAAATTATATTTAAAGTTAATGTAACAAATTAGTAGAAGATACAATGTCATATCCTTTCGTACACAAATTACAGTTATTGCACATTACATATCTGAAAACCTTTTTAGGAGATTCGTTTTTGGTAAAGGTAAGTAAAACGTATTGTTCCCACGGTAGCCTTGACATGGAATTAAGAAATTGATCTACTCTAATACTTCAGGAGCATCAACAACATCATTTATAATATTATGCAGAAACACTAAACTTGTACTTATGCGGCTATGTTGAAGAGACACCATATTCACACTTGTTAACAGCATTTGATGTTCACAATTTCTCTTTAAAGTCCATACATTTTGAAGTGCAAAAGTACAAAATTTCCATTGAACTGATTCAACTCTGTTGATATCAATATATATAGGGCACCGTACCAGAAAAGCGTATTTCAGTTTTGGTCGTACTAGAGTAAAATAGAGAACCCTGAGAGCATCTATATTCGTAAATGACTTGCAATTTCTCACAACAAAACCCTAAATTCGCAGTGCATCACTTACAACTTTATCAATATGAACTTTAAATGAGACCTTTACATCAAAGTAGACTCCAAGGTCCTTCGCAACTGCAGATCGAGGTAATAGTTCATTTCCAATTTGATAATTGAATATTAGATGATCGACAGAAAGGAACAACAGTACATTTTGAAATATTCAGTGATAAATTGTTGAGTGAACACCAGTCATGAATCTGATTTAATTGGACAATAGTTTTATCACAAGATATAACTTTGGTAATGTCATCAATAAACAAGAGGAACAGTTAGGGCCCTAGGTTCGAAGCTTAGGGCACTCCAGAAGTGGCTACAAACGTGTCCGAATTAAAATCAATGTAATAAACATTAAGGCAAAGTGGTCAGAAAAATAGTTATATATTTTTGATCGTATATACAGGAAACATTTTTCGAAAATTTTCGATTTGATCTTTGGCAGTTTAATTTTATTTTTATGAACACTTCTACTAAATTTAAGGAACCGATCAATCCTAAAACTTTCAAACCTTTCAAAAAATTCTTTTAATACTTTGTAAATGTATGAATTTTTTATACCTATTTAATATTTTTAACGTCTGCTGTTCTGATTTTATCTAAGTAGCTACTTAAAAAGCGTAAGCAGGTGCTCTATTTCCCTTCTAAACTTTGTTAATATAAAAATTCAGTATGTGCTCAAGTTTTTAGGATATAATTCGCTTTTGTATGTATTTTGTTTTTATTAATACCACCCATTAAGTATGCACATTTCGCTTTACTTACGGTTCATAACTATTGGCAAATTCTTACAGTATTTATTTAAACAGCTCTATCGACACCGTCTTGTCCAGGATGAAGTTGTATGATGCGCCCCAAACGCCATTGTAGTGGTGGTAGGTTATCTTCTTTGATGATAACGATGGTACCAATTTTTAGTTTGTATATTCCCTCTTCTCTCCATTTGTTTTTTTTGTTGCAAATTACTTAAATATTGTAACGCCAACGTTCACAACAATGTTGTGTTAATTGTTGAATTTGCCCCCATCGATTGAGCAGATAGGTTTGAGACGTCTTCTTCAACGGGCTAAAGTCATTAGGATCGTCGGTTAGTAAGGTTAACGATTTTGATTTTAAATAAGCTTCAATTTGTGTTAGGAGAGTGTACACACTAAATTATATCGAAAATACCACCACCTCTAATACTACCTAAAGTAATCTAGACTAAACTATAATTAATAGTAATAAAAAGAATTTCTAGTTATCTTGCACCCCTGAACTTGATCTTGTTTATAACTCTTAGGGCCGGTATTTCCATCTTACGTACAAGTCACTGGCAACTACCTGCAGGTTAAAGTTATTTGAAGGATTTATGCGGTAGGTAATAAATTTGTGTATTTCCGTAAAACGTGGCGCATAACTTAACCGGGGGATTAAGTAACTGGAAGAGAGAAGAAAAGTTATATTAGCAACAGGGTTGCCAGATTATGCGATGTATTAGTAAAGGATAGATCATCTGTATTCTTTTACATTAGACGGAGTGAGGTAATATGAATTTCAAGTATGTATAGATGGGTATGGACATTTAAGCCATTACTGATTACTTTTCTATAACTCTTCGAAGCGATCACATTACGGCAGTAGATTTTGTATTCAAAATGGAAAAAAGTTAAATGCTAAAAAACGGTCAACCAATTTTCAAGCGAACGAAATTCGAACTTTAATAAATTCCACGTTTGGATTTTACCGCGCGCAGCCATAAATATTTCGAAAAACGGTCGATAACAACCAAGATGTATCGAAACCCTTTATTAGCACGCGAAAGCGGTTGGAACTCCGCCAAATCTAATTCCCACGTATCATCGTAGGCTTTAATAATGACTTTTCGACGTCTGAAATTTCTTCTAGCGGGCTTATGCAATTCATTCACAACTTGTTCCTTTGACATGTTATTTTTTTACCGGCGTGTTGCGCTTGCGTTCCCACTTAAATTTTGTAACAGACTATTCATTTTGTGCAAATCCGTTCTTAAATTGCGTATAGAATCATCTCTAGATTTAACGTCGGAATCTAGACGGGCATTTAATGTTTTGATATCAGATTTTAATTCGTTCAGATATCGGCCGTTTACATACGGATTGTCTTGAATTGATTGCTTAAACATATCTACCGTAGTGTCGTTCACCATCGTTTTTACATTATCAGGGATCACTTTTTGAATAATTTCGTTGATATCTTTAGCGGTCGTTTGCTTGATGTCATTAATTTTATTAATCGCTAATTTTAATTCGGCGTATATAGTATTCGCATAAGCGTCAATTGAGCTTTGAAGTTCGCGACTTGTAGCGTCCACGTATGCCTTATTTGCGCCATCAGTTCCGATTTGCGGATATCCGACGTTTTTCAGTTGCATTTCGTTAAAAAAATATTTATCTTCCAAATAAGTTTTTAATTGATAGCGTTATGTAAATCGAGAGGGTCTGCGATGTTAATTAGTCTTCTATTTTCCATGTCGTAGTTGTTGTCTGCCGTTATTTTAAAACCTACACCGGGAGGACCTCGTAGTGATGATGCACTCGACGACGACATCGACGCCGATAACGGGCGTCCAAATTTATCAACAGACATGTTAAAGCGATGTTTTATGTTTAGTCTGTATCTCCCCAGATGTCTTTATAAACGTCTCTAGGGTAGGTGTTGATTGCAACAACTTTTTTTGTTTAAGGTGTTCCATTAAATACACCAGAATTTGTCCTATCACCGACGCTGATACATCAAGTTCTACAATACGATTGTTGAGCTTCTCCATTGCCCGCAAGATGGGCGAGGCGGTTGACGATGTCGCGAGCTCCTCTATGCGTTCATGTATGTGTAGCAAGCGATTTGATAGATTAGCTTTTCTCAGAAGTGGATTTTCATTAAACAACTCTTTGAATGCGGCATCCATTTTCGCTTTGACATACCCCGGTAGCGCACTTAAAAGAGTAGCGATTTCTCCGTTCACTGTTTTTGTATAGCGTTAATTTTTGCTATTAGAGGTTCGATTAATGTGTTTGCACAATTGCTCGCGTTGCTATGTAAGCGGCCAAATTTGTCTATAGACGACATTATTGTTTCGGGTATCACTCGAGTATTAATTATAAAATGCAACACGATCGCTGTTATATAGTATAAGGCATGTTTTCGATGTAGCCGTCTTCGTATAATTCTTCTAAAATTGATATTATTTCGTTTCTGACGCCGCTGTTTCCAGCAGTCTTCTCGCTCCACAAAATTTGTAATTCATCCAGTAACTCGTGGACATTGTTCCAGTATCTGTACTCTACGGGTTTATTTCTGAATTTCTTAAACAAACCTCGCCCCGCTGCGCCGCCTTGACGATGAATGATACGACAAAGATCCATCACTATCATCATCGCTGCTGTTGTATCTTGCCGTTTAGCAAGCCAGTTATTTTACGAAAATTAAATAGTTATTTTAACAACTAAAACTGTTTATTCTTCAACATACAAATTTCTTGTGTCTCCCCCTTCGTATTAACATTTACAAATTCCTATCTGCTAGACATGCGTATTAACATTAACAAATACATAACAGCTGCTATCTTTATCATTTCGCACACGGCGAGCCTGTTTTTTTTGTGTTCGTTGATTATGTAATAATGGCCTGATTGTATCAGTATATTTTATGCTTCTGTTTGCTCTAATCGGAGCGTCGGGGTTATACGCTCTTCTATAAACATTTGTATCATAAAGAATGCTTACATACTTAAGTTCATCTGATTTGTGAATCAGCTTTCTATCTGGTTTTTTCATAAATATCAGTTCGTACAAGCCGGGCGTGCCCTTATACAAACGCCCATTAATAATAAGATCCTTATCGCGGATATCGACAACAGAATCACCAATAACCCATTTATTGCTATCAGCGTCGTAATGAACTCCATACATAAAGTCAACTTTATCACCTCGCGTATCACTCATTAGCATTTCCATATATTTTTGTGGTAATGGATGATACTGTCGTTCTAGTAAATTTGAATACGATCTCTCTAATTCATAACGTGGCGTAGGTAACTCAGCATTCGAAGAAGAATCCGACACACCCGCAACTGTTTCGATTTCTTTGTTGGCTGCTTCGTCTTCGCCATTCAGGTTTTTGTTCTTTCCATCAGCATTTTTCGAATTAATTGACGACTCTATATTAGTTAGTGGTGTTATTATTGGTTTATATGTATCCTCAAATGCTTTTCCGGCATCCAAACGTTGACGCTTAAGAGCGTTGTATTTTTCCTAATCGATTCTCGAACTTGCTGTATCTTATTTTTAAATTTATTTCTTTGGAATCCATTGTTCTAACTCGCACCGTGTGACGCGTGTTTGTTAACTATGAGGACTAAACAAATCCAACACATAATACCAATATATATATTAAGACGCTTCTAAATTTGCACAACTACGACGGTTCTGATTCATATGTTTTTCGCGATGTTTTATATCGAGAATTGGTGCTAGTATGACATCACACTGATTTATTCTTTTTCAAACCTCGCTCGGTCGATTGCATAAAAATGCCAGTGTCCTTTACGAGCCTGCTTATGTTCCAATGACATGTGAGCATGTTCGATAGTTACAATTGTAGAAAATCGCACTTTTTTTTATCTATAACACCACATAATTGCTTACTATATATCTGACCCATTTTACTCACGAGCATATGATAACAAACTAAACAGATTCTTGTAGCTCTTAAGGTAATATAAACTCGTCGAAACCCTTTCGATAACGTCCTCCGTTTATATCAACAGCGTCTTTGTTAATCATTAGAAAACCATGCGGCGTAGACCAGCACTCACCACACATTTCTTTAAAAACCTGCATGCTAATTGTAGGGCTAACGTGATCATCGTACACGTGTTTCAGATTCATCTCATCCTGCTGGAAAAGGATAACAACATTTGCGTTATCTCGAATCAGTTGTTTGGGTATCCTGCTATACGTTTATCTCATACAACAGCTTGTATTTATCTTGGTTTAGCGATTTGGAGTAGACGTAAACGTTTTTAAATTTCAGACCGTTTGCTTCAGTTAAAAGACTGAACATCGCATTAGTTTTTCCCGAATTTGATGGTCCCGCGATGATTGCTCTTACTGTATTCGGTAGTAAGACACCATGTTTACTTTGTTTGTCGCCGCTATTGCATAACATCATTAATTCATTATTATGCACTGGTAATCTATACTTTTGAGTCACAATTTTCATTTTCTCAATTCGACCTTATCGACTGGGTTATTTAAATCATACTAAAGATATTTTAGAAGTACATGCACTTTATTTATTTATCAAAAATTACATCGTGTGTATATGAATATTTTTGTCTTCTTTTTCGTTTTCTCTTGCATATCGATCGTATTACATCCTTTTGACTTCGCCAGTTATCGGGTTGTATTGGATAAGGGCATCGTGGATTATTAGACAGTATGCGCCCATATTGTTTTCAAAGTTTGCTGCGGATTCTAATTCCAGTTTAACGTCCACGGTAGAATTCTTCAAGTTCTCATTCTGGTTGGCACAGTCGATTATAAAGACAGGGCAATTTTTAAATTGTTGATAGTCGAATGTGGGAATGGAGATTGTTGATGTGACATTCGAACCGGCGCACCCTCCGACAATATTGCATTCATTTCGATCGTAATAGTCTCGTTGAAAGTTAATGTAATTCCTATACGCCAATGCATACTTGTTTGTGCCAAAATCCAAATTCATGGATTCATACGGATATCTCTCAGAATTAAGATGTAATCTAATATCTGTAATATTGCCACTGTCAAAAACGCTCGCCTTACCATTTTTTGAACGTCTCCTTTGGTTTTTCTGAAAAGCCACAATAACCCATCGGGGTTTCTCTAATTGTGAAGACGTCTTTATCGGCCATGTATCAGTTTTAACCTGCTTTAAAGCGGGGTATTCGTATAATTCCCATTGACGAAACGGCATGGTGATTACAGGGTTTCTATTAATCTTCTCGAACAGTTTCAGCTTTGCTCTATCGCTGAGCGTTAAGTGCGGCACTTTCCATTGAATTTTGGAAAGCGTTATGGACGCATCAGCCTCCCCATAATAACAATCCAAATCAGTTCTCGATCTGATCAAAACAAGCTCCTGCTTCATATTCACGATAACCTGTCTATAATGTTCGGCAAATCCGAATATGTGCTTCAGAGGCAGGCAAACCCCGAATTTTTTGGCCAAATCAGCATCGTTTGCGCTGAATTGCACTTGTAGAGTGTTCTCATTCAACGGAGACCATCCAATGTGGGCCAGCGCTTTCTTGTCTGCAGCGCCATACGATGCATAGCCCTTCATCCACGCGATGTCCGCCCAATTCATATCGAATCTCTTCAAACAAGAAACAGGCAAAATTGTTTGTTAAATCACACGTTTTGCGACGTCTGCTTGCCTTCGGGTAATATAACCCTCGATGTATAGAAAACTATCGTGGGTGGCCGTAATCAAATCCTGGCTTTGAATTGCAATTCTGATTTCGTCTGATGGTTCATAACTATTGGACCCATAAGGCAAGTACGTGTGAATATCAGATCTAACGATTGAATCGTCGAAATGAGCATCGTCGAAAATATTTAATTGTTCGCTCATCTTTTTCTTTTTTCTGTTATTGTTTCACTTTAACACCGATTGATTTTAAGAAAAGTTTTTCTCTTACAGTCAAGTGATTGTTGACGCTCTTATTTTTCTTCTTCTTCTTACTCGATAATGCACGAAATATCTGTGATGATGTGTTGTTGTTGGCTTGTTTATTAATGGATCCTCCAGCGAATGATTTGTTTTTATAGAAATCGGTGTTTTTTATTAGCGCCGCAGATCTGGCCGCCGCAGTTTACAACAGAAAAGTGTTTTTACTAAATTTTAACCCCATAATTCTTTCTTCAATTCCAATCTCACAGTGAAAGGCTCGTCGCCGCCAAAATCTATCGGTTCGCCTTTTGATTGACCAATCTGATGCTAATATTGCTTATAATGCGGGTGTTTAGCTCCAAATATTGGGTATTGCTCGGTATTTTATCCAAACGATATCCTGGTGGTACTGAAATGTCCACTTCGTACAAGGTCTTTGCAATTCTCCCGTTTCTGTACGCTCCTTTTATAATATTACACTCGACGTGTATGTTGGTGTGTTTTATTATTTGAATATCCAAGGTAGATTTATGGCTAATATTACGGCTGAGTATTTTGGGCTCGAAACCAAGCATACGACCGATATTTCCCGGTTGCGTAAAGTCAATCGCATAAACACTCTGAAGTTCGCATTTCAGAGTATTATTGTTTGCCCGCAGTTTAAATATAGAGGAGTCGTCCAATCCCCCTCTTCTTTGCTTAATTTTTTTTGTACGATAATCAGCAACCAGTTGTTTTGTTAAATAATTGTTAAGTTCATCTATTTCGTATGATCCATGCGGGATATGAAGGACTTTAGCAGATTTTTAGCAGTATCATTATCTATATAGTATAATTTATCGTTGCCGTCGTTAATATTTCGAATAGAATTACACCCAAAAATCCGACCAGACCAATCACATGATTGTATTTTTCGTCTAATTCAATCGGTGGATAAAAATCGTGCGAAGCTGTATTACCAACACCTTCCAAACTGAATGTTATCGACATTGTAACTGATTAATGATACATGTGTATAGATATTTTATTTATTTATACAAAAATTTGTATACATTTACGAATGTAGAAATTTAAGACATAAATGCCCACAAATTACACTATCAAACTCCTGGTCCTTTTTGTAGTTGTAGTAGATCTCACATCCCCGAAAGTCAATTCAGATGGTGGTTTTACATTGCCGAAGCTGTCATAATACCATACTCTCGATCCTCGTTTCTTATAACACACCCAATGCGTTCCTGGTCCTCGAACACTATCCAGGTTTACAATCGCTGATTCGTTCACAACAGGCCCGTCTTTTGGTAAATTATCGCGCATAAATACATCTCTAAAGTATGGCGCATTTCTAGCTAACTTTCGCAAATCGACATCTGTTAACGCTCTTTCGGGAAGCTTTATTAGTTTTTTGAACCGCGATGGTTTTAGATATAATGCAGAGCCGCGTTTTCCGTATGGCTTCAAGTATATGCCGCTACCTTTCTTCCCCAGGGCTATAGCTTCCATCGTGCGGTTATGTCGAGTAGCTTCTTCAGCACGCTGCTTTGCGTTTTTAGCATCGTTAACGGCTCTAGCTATTCCAGCGGCACCACCAGCGAGCGCTCCAGTTGCAGAAAGCCCGGCAAATAGTGGTATTAGAAATGGTAATATTCCACCACTTTTAGGGATTGGAATGATACGCGGCATTACTATGTTTCGTTTTCCACCAAAATGTCGAACAGCCAGCTTCGCTTGATCGTAGGCCTTTTAATCATTGAGATAGGGTTACCACCTCCGCCGCCGTTTACATAATTAGTTTTCGTATTATTCTTAATCATACGGCGAACTTTGTTGAACGATGCTCTCACTCTTCGTTTCTTTATTTTTCGCTTCATGGTTCTAGTTTTTGATTTATTCAAACCCATGCCTAATGACCGCTTAGCACGCATAGCCGCACTAACTGCTAGAGCAGCTGTTCTTTCGCCCAAGCTTGCGTCTTTTGACTTGAATCGCTCCCAAGCTTTTGTTGGAGCAAATGATCAGCCCGATGTCTCGCAGCTAAATCGTTAGGGCTGGTATTGTAGCTGATATCGTGTGCTTTGCAGTGCGAATCTAGAGCGTTAATACCAGCATCGCCCCTGGCCAACCGTTTTTGTAGCTTTGTGCCCGGTCCACAATACTGATACCCTGGCAGGTGTAATTCTACAGGAAGTTTGTTAATTAGACTGTTTATAACACCAGTTCCTTGTTTGCACTTCATTTTTACCCTTCTTTGATGCCAGCATGACGCCTTTTGTCTGACAATTAGCATGCAAATATATTTATACAGACATCATAGAATATTTTTTTACCTTGCAGGCTTGATTAAAAATTATTTACTAGACAAATATGCATATATTTAAAAAAAATACATGAAAAGAAATACATAAAAAGCATCATCGATGCTTGGTTTCTAGCGCATATTTTCCGCTACACACGACATAATAAAACTAGGTCGGCGATATAAAACTTCCATTAAACATAATACATTGTGCGAATTAATATTACATTCAATGTTTAACAGTTTTTCATACGCGTCATAAACACTCCAGCCATCATCGTCGTAGTTGGATTGATCCAATGTTTTCTTCTTTCCCTGCTCGATTGCAACACGCTTGATTACATGGTTGTAGAACGCTTCCAGGTTGTGCGATTGCATTAACTCCAACCGATAATTAATTATTTCTCTCAAACCAAACATGCAATCCACATCCCACTTGTTTAGAACGCAATTTTTATAATCACGGGTTAAAGTGATTGTGTTTACAAAACCATTATCACTACAGGCGCTCCAACCAATCAAATCAGGATGATATTCTGTAGTGTAAACGATTTTCACATCGCGAGATATGTCAGAAGTTTTACTTATGCACTCTATGGGTCCATCATTAACATCTACAAACTCCTGTCTAAACTCTTCGTCGACGGTGTTGCAGAAAAAGTCGTTCATGAGATGATTGCGGAGCCCCATTAGCTTCTTCCATTCGTCAATGGTTAGCAGGACATTGTTTTTTTCTCGATCGTTGTAATGCACATTGTACGGACCACTTGCACCACATACACCATTATACTCTGGGCTGTTCCAAATTCTAATTACCGGTGTAAGTTGCAGATAAGTACTGTACCCGATTTCTATATATTTTCCTCATCGTCATAGTCTAGCTTATAGCAGGTCGCGTTCACCAGCTTCTCGTTCGAAGCGTTGTTGAAATTGAGAACTCGCGACTCGTTGGCTATGTCGTATTCCGTGGCAAAAGACCACGAAGACGACGACGATGAATTCGAATCCATCGGAGCGTTTTGCTGCTGTTGTCCTCCTGTGTTTAACGTATCCATTGATTTTTTCTGTTCAACACCGCCACTACAAAACCCAATCGACGTAGACGGGGAATCCAAATTTAATGGAACGGAGCGCGATTTTGCACGCTGAATAAAATTTTTATATCGCAACTTATTTTATCGCACATAACACTAAGAACAACCGAAATCACCTCCACGAAGCCTCGAAAGAAACTAATGACCGCTTCATTTTATTTTACCACAAGTGTGAGCCGTAATTTACACCCCGCACATATATAATTAGGGAACACCTGGGCTTTCAAACAACTAGAGAGAGATAAACAGGTTAGAAAAAGATGCAATTTCAGGATCCGACTTGTTTAGCTGTCTAGGTCATCTTAATTAAATCCACCCGTTGCAATCTATGCATTTATAATTAACCAACACCTGCACATCGAGAGAGATAGCTTGGTTAGAAAAGGACATAATTCCCTGTTCCAACTTGTTCGGTAATCTCGAGTCCGACTTAATTAAATCCACCCGGACGGCGACGAGGGGCGACGTCGCCGATTTGTAATTATAGACGGCCATCTTGCATATCATTATCAAATATATCATAATTCTAATCAAAATCACCGCCTTAACAACGCTCCACTCTCTCCGGGGAGGCGGCGAATTATCCAATCATTGCACTCTTATGAACAAGTACTCGAAAAGATGGCCACCCCCAACAATTCTAATCAAAATCGCCGCCTTAACAGCGCTCCACCCCCTACCGTGGGGCGGCGAATTATCCGATCATCAAAATCGCCGCCATAACAACGCTCCACTCCCTACCGCGGGGCGGCGAATTATCCAATCATCGCACTCTTATGAACAAGTACTCGAAAAGATGGCCACCCACAATGGCTGAGTCCCACTATCAGCCATCTTACTTCATCAAGGGGGCGTCGAAAAGGGTTGAAGCAATTACACCCCGCAAGTACCGAGAGTAATTGAAAAAGTAGCAAGTACCGAGAATAATTGAAAAAGTACTAAGCCTGCATGTACATCATCTACACCCCGCAAGCGCACATGCAATTACACTAAGTACACGGTGTGTACTTGCATGTACAGAGAGTAATTACAGCGCGCAATTGATATTGCTGGTCAATGCCCACTACACCACTACTTATATCATTATTATATCCTAGGAATCTACGAATACATCTAAAGTTTACAATGCCCTGAGGCTATTATTCATGTTCATTTTAATGTTATTAGTGATGAGAAACAATGTTTGTAGGTTATATATGATAAAAAGTTAATACATTTTTGGTATTCGAAACGTTTCGAAATTTTTAAAAATTACTATTATTATCATATTATTAAGAATAAAAGTATATTTATGTTTTAGTTTTTCTGAAAAAGAAAGGATTTACAATAATTAGTATTATAGGTGAGGGAGAAAATCAATTAAAAACGTACCTGCAATTAATGGTTTCTGATGAAAAATTGTGGAAACACATGGTATGGTTGTATTTGGAATATTTTATAATTAAAAATTCAATAAGTTTTATTATAATTAACATGAATAAGGGTAACATTTTCAATAAGAACATATATGTTACTGGTTTAAAGATCAAAGGTACCAACTCAGAAGTTTATTATTTCTAAAAAATATTGTAGGATATAAATTTTAATTTTATATGTAAGTATTTTATAAAAGTGTTAAGATTGAAAACAAATTTTTTTTATTTTAAATTTTTTAACTGTAATTTTAGAAAATAAAATATATTTTAACTTTTTAAAAATATTAATTAAGTATTATATTGTGATATATGAAATTTAGTCGGTCTATGTTTGATTTGTAGTTTACGGTTTTAGTTTGGTTTTTTTAATATGAATCATTTCTTTAATTAGTCTGTTTTTTCAATTTTTTTCTTTTTCAAGTATAATAGGATTTTCAAAATCAAAGTTATGTAGATGTTCTATTGCATGGTCTAAAAGAGCTGTATTTGGTTTTAGAGGTGTAAGTTTTTTAATTTTAATAGAATTTTTATGTTGAATAATCCTTTTGGATAAATATTGTTTAGTTTGACCTATATAATATTTTTTACAATTTAAACAATTTATTTTGTAAATAAGTTCTGATTGGTTTAAAATTTTGTCTGATCTTTTAATGGACTGTAAAATTTTTTTCCCACAGTGTTATGATTTTTATATGAGGTTATGATATTGTATTTTTTAAGTTGATTTTCAATTTTATTCGAAAGTTTAGGTATGTATTTTGAAATTGTGATATAAGTTTTTTTTGGAAGATCAGATTGATAGTAATTATTAAATTCTGGTCCAAGAGGGTTTTGTTGTAGATGTACATCATTTATATTATTGATTTGTTTTTGGAATTTTATTTTACCTGTCTGTATTTAATTTGTTTTTGAATAAAAGTTTTGGGGTAATTGATTTTAATTAGGATGTCATTAATTTTATTTAGATTAGTTTTGGGATGTTTTGGTTCAGAAAGGATTATTCCTCGGTCAACTAAAGAGTTGATTACACTTTTTGTACTTATTTGTGGTATATGAGTTATAATTTAGAAATCTTTCTGTTTTAATATTTTTTCGATATCAGTTAGCTTCAATAGTATTATTTTTATTTATTGTAAGTGTTAAGTCTAGAAAATTAATAGTTCTGTTTTTTTCCTCAAGTTCTATGGTAAATTTTAATCGATTATGAGGTTTGTTAAATGTATTATGAATGCTATTGATGGGAAATTATAATAATGTCATCTACGTATCTTTTGTAGAAAATTAAATTTGGTATTTTTGTAATAATGTTTTTTTCTAGTTTTTGTAAGACTAGTTCTGATATTGTGCTAGAGAGTGGATGTCCCATTGCTACTCCGAAAGTTTAGGAATATATTTGATTATTGAAAGTGAAATAGCTGTAATTTCAAATGAATTTAATAATTTCTATAAAATCTGATTCTATTATTTTTGTGAATTTTTTAATTTTTTTCCAATAAAATTTTATAGAATTAATTGCTGAATCTATAGGAATATTTGTATATAATGAGACAATATCTAAAGAGAAAATTTTGTAATTTTTGGAACTGAAAAATGATTAATATGTTTTTTAAATGACCAAGAATCTATAATACTGTATTTATTTTTATTTGTTATGTTACTGAAAATTTTTGAAATATGTTTAGAGAGTTTATATGTAGGACTGTTGTATATCCTACAATAGGTCGTAAGGGATAATTTAATTTATGAAGTTTTGGGAGGCCATAAATTTTAGGAGCAATACCATTATGTAATATTAATTTTTATAAGTTATTAAATCAATCAAAAAAATTAAGTCAGTGTTGAAAACCTGGCCCCCAGCTCTTTTAGTCGAAGACAGATCGTGGGTGTACTTACGAGTAACTAGATCGAAGGCTTTCACACTGAAAAAGAGATCAATAATAGGGTGCCACCTAATAGAAAGTGTAGTGAATATTCTAGAGCAATTAGATCTCGGACCCAAAAACAAACCGTAAGATAGTAGAAATATAATTTTTGTAGAACGACTAGACCTCAACAACACCGAAATTATATATAAAATATACAATAATATGAGTTAGATAGATATTTACTAATCGCACCGATAGCTACACTGCTGGAGAAGAGCGCGGTTGCAGTATAAATTTTTAATCACTTTACAAACAGCTACTTCAATTTTACACAAATTGCTACACACGAATACGTGTGGGAATTAATGATGTTCAAGTTAAGCAGCAAAAGTACGTAGGGTACCGTTACCCTACAACAAATCTGAAGTAGTACAAAGGCGCAATCAAATTAAAGGAATTTTTCGAAAAATATTTCAAATCACATCGATCAATTACAATGCGCAACAAGTTAGGTTGTTAAATTCGCGTCGGAATACTGATACGATTACGCGTAAAATATAAATTTAAGAGAGAAGCATGCAATATTTTCAACTTAGCTCAATGTTTGTAGACTGCGTTCATAGGTAGCATGTTCGGCAGCTGCTACATTCCAGGACAGACGAAGAGTAGTAGGGTAGATACGTACACAAAGGTAACATGAACTAGATGTCCAGATATAGATGACCAGATCAACCCCAAAAGATAAGCTAGAGGTCACCGGTTATCTTCGATGGAATCCTCGACAACAACAGGAACAGGAACCAGTTTTATAGCGATCGGTCTCCAGAGAATGATCGGATCGATTGGTAATTCATCACAAGTTACGGCCTTGCTTTGTAATTAATTATTAAATTGCAATGACCCATATCCCAATAGGTGTTCTGCAACGTGTTCCAAAAACGGCGATAAAATAAGGATTTCACAAAAATAGAAATACAGCAAGAAATGTTACTTACACCGTCGAATAATGACTAAATCCGGATTTCCCAAGTCTTAACTTTCGGAAATACGACTTCGTACGCCAACGTTTAAGTAAAGAAAGGAACGTGACCGGCAATTTTTCTCAAGAGGACGGTACCAATTTTTCAGTAAAGCCAATTAGTAAAATTGTACTTCCTACTTAGACTTCGTACTTTAAGCGATTGCTAAGGAATGCACGGACGCAACCTGAATTGCCTAAACTACTTACTTTTATGGTGCAAAAAAGTGAATTTCCATTAATAGCAAAAAGGACCGTCACTATATCAATTTATTTCTTTCATTTCCTGGCCTTATTTTGTACATTCAATAAAATCAATGTTAGTTTTTAGAAGACGGTTGCTTATTAAAAAGAACCGATTTAGATTCTTCGAAAACATTAATGATCGGAAATACGTTAGTTCAGTTTGTTAACGAGCACACTCCTCCTTCATGGCTAACCGGTTTGATGACACCGATTCAGCATCTGAACTTGCTTCCTCCAACATTGTACCACCTACCTCATTTAAAACTTTATGGTAGCTTTCATTTTTTACTATTACATCAAAACTTTTAAAAGGCTCGCTGCAACATTGCTCTTCTGATTCTTCTGGAACCAATAACTCCATTTTCTTTTCTGTAGATTTTCTTCCTTAAATACTACATCTCCGCTCAGAATTATTTTATTCTTTACCTCAAGGTAAATTCGATATCCAAAACTCTTGCGTACGCTACTCTTTTAATATTAATCATTTTTCGCATGTTACACCTTTTTACAATAAGTTAGAAATCTTAAAACTTGAATCTCAGTTTAAACTGCAATTTTTGAAATTGCTATGGCATTTGATAAGTCATAAGCAGCCTAAATATTTATACGACTTGCTTTATACAAGGTCAGCAGCTCATAATGTCAATATAAGGTTAAAAAATAAATATACCATACCTTCTCACAAAACGTTCAAATTTAAAAGTTCATTTGAGTACTTAGCTACAAATCTTTTAAACAAATTTCAACTGAATATTGACAAGAAATCATGGTCTACTACTAAAAAGGAGCTGAAACAAATTTTACTAAAAGAGCAAAAAAACTTGCAGGTATAGGACTTACTTTTGTAATTATTTTTAGTATTTTAATAATCATTTAAAAATATTGTTGTAAACTAAAGTCTATTAAGTTAGTATAAGATATGTACATCAAACACGTTTTTACTCTTTGTATTTTTTTTTCATTCTTTTGTTGGTTGGAGTGTTAGAACAGCATTCTGCTGAATTTCCCACCTTTGTGTATATCCTTTTTTTTTAAATACACAATAAATATTATTATTATTATTATCTTTTTCACCACAGTACCGCACAAATTTTCCTGCAACACTTTTTTTATTCCACTTTTGCCGTTTTTCCTTTGGGTAGTGCACAAATCACTCGGGGTCAAAAACTTTCAGGTGGTTAATTTTCACAGCATCCGATTACACCAAAGTTCGGATGGTGTCTTATCTGCTACAGATGTAGGAACCGTACGATTTAGAGTATATGCAACAGTGTTCACAGCTTCTGCCCACAATTTTATTGGTAAGCCTTTAGAATGTATCATCGAACGAGCAGATTCTACCAGGGTCATATTCTCCTGTCCTGCAACTCCATTTTGCAAAATATTTTTAACACAAGCATTATCAAATTCTTTGCCACCGTCAGTTAATAGTTCCTTCACTGTATGCCCAATGTTTTTCACTTTGCTCCGCCAATCGGTTCAGCTTGCATCGGTCCACACACATCTGCATGAATTAATGCACCTGGTACATCCGGTCTGTTAATGCGAGTACCGAACACTTTTCGATGTTGTTTCCTGAAAACACATCCATCACAGAAGTCTTCGTCAAGTTGAACATCAATGTTTAATATTTTCAAAAACTTCTGAACATGCTTTTTGTTCTGATGGCAGAGCCGTTCACGCCAAAGTTGCAGCTTGTCACCACTCGATGCAAGGAGCGCTTCATTAGGCTCAGATATGCATATTCGCATATCAAGTTCGAAGAGGTTTTTACTTGTTTTCTTATCCACTAAATGTACTACATCATGCACATCCAGCACTATCGCCCTTAAACTGGAAGCCTTTGTCAATGATTCGATTAATCATAGGTGTCGCCCTATTTTCGGTACATACCAGACATCCTGCAAGTGGGTTTTCTTCCAATCGCTATCCAACTTCATTTCAACTTTTATTATGCTTTGGCCGTAGGCATGTGCAATTTTATCATTGCCCACTTTCACTTCCCGGGGAAATTTGAATTTTTGGTAGCTAAGGAAATACTCGATTTTGTTGGTCATATGCGCCGACGCGCCTGTATCCACAAGCCATCTATCTGTAGCGTTGTTATCTGTGCACACAAAAGCCTACCTTATGGCGTTTGAAGCATTTCCGGGAATCCGCCATCTTCTTTTCAGTAGTTTCCTTAAATTTGCAGTCTTTCGCCATCAGAGCGGAATATTCATTTTTCTTTTCAGGAAGACGCATTTCGATTAGCCGTAGCCGTTCTGTGAGTTTGTTAATTGTGCGTTCGGTTAGGGGCACTGACTCCCATATACTTTTAAATTCGAAATACTCTTGCGGCGACGTCGACATTATTCAACTCATTAATAATAGATCTGGCAACTCTATCTTCACCACCATTTTCAGTTCGTCATTTAATTCACTGAAATTTCGCTGAAGACGGCTATATACTTAGCAATATCTTCCGCCGAGTCTTTTCCACAGCTGAAAAATTTTTCCATCAACCTATCGACTCGCTGGCCAGAGCTTTGTTCGTAGACAGAAACGAGCTTAGTCCATATTTCCTGTACCTATGTACACGTTGCATACATTACAGACATGTACAAATAGTAACATTTTGATATACAACAGTGCCCATCTTCGTTCAACAATAACGCTGATATATGACACTCCGTTTTCCACATGTCCTTGTTGCACGGCATACTTTCGGTCCCCTTTTGCGGCACCTTGCATTTGTTGCTGTAGAGCATCTTCCCATTTCTGTGTTACAACATACTCTAATTTTTTTAAAAAACCTTTGACTCATCATTGGTATATTGACAACATAAAGAAATTCCTCTGCTTGAGCATATCCAATTCCGTTTGACGCAACAGCCCAAACCAACGATTAGTTTATTGTGTTTGTGGCATGTGATGCAACAACTAAAAGACGAAGAATCAATAAACAAGCAATACCAAGCCAAAAATTCCAGAATCAAGTTGTTTAATAAAGAAGTCAGTAATTGACAGATCAATGGGACATTGATATGTAACATTATTAAAGAAAGTTGTTATAAAATAGTGTCTTTCTGGTTTTTGTTGGTTGCAGAAATGTACTTTAAATATTGGAAGTGAAGTACCAATGAAAATAGAAGAACTTCAAGAAGAATATCCTACTAATATTTTACAAGTCGAGGAAAACCTTGAAAATCATTTAAACAAAAGTATCGATGTGTCTGCAAGTACATCACATGAAACATTATTTTCCAACACAATGTACAAAGACAAAGCAATTCAAACAGAATCCAGTGAAGTTTTTGAGCTGTTTCAACTGTTATATACTGATAAAAAACTTATTAAATTTACTGGTAAGTCTATTACATCACTTTTATGATAATAAGTTTATAATCAATCATATTTGTCATTTAGGAGTAAACTTTGACATCCTGGCTATAATTACGGCATGTGCTCAAAGAATAAGTGATTACAATAAATGCAATTGGCCAAATGTTAAGGAGTGAATTATTTTAGTTTTATGCAAACTAAAACTCAACATTTCATTTGCCTGTTTGTCTACTTTGTTCAAAATAACTAAATTCCAATGTACAACGATATTCTACTCCACAGTAAGCTTATTAGCTATTACTTTAAAACCTGCAATATATTGGCCGACTAAAGAGCAGATTTTAAAGAATACACCCAAGTGTTTTCAAAAGTTTCGAAGCACTAGAGTCGTTTTGGACTGTACAAAAAAATAAATGCAGAAACTTCAATATTTACGATGTCGAGTTAGATCGTACTTTCATTATAAGGGGACACATACATTAAAATATTTAATAGGCAACGAGCAACTGATGAAGCTATATTTAATTATAGTAATATCCTAGATATGCTCGATACGAATAATGCAGTTATGGCGGACAAAGGGTTTTTAATAGAACGAGAATATAATGAACGATTCGTAAAATTAATTATACCTCCATTTAAAAAAAAAACAGCAATTGAGCAAAGAACATGCTGAAACTACTGCAGATATAGCTCGTGCAAGAGTGCATGCATGTATAACGTGCAATTCAAAGTAGATATTTTTTAAACTTTCCAGGATCAGCTTCATTGGTGTTTGATTCCGTATGCTGAGGATATAATGTTTATGATAACAGCGATTGTCAATTTATCAGCACCAATCTTAAAAGATGATAAAGTAGTAAACGTATAACTTAATTGAGTAAATGTTTTAATAACCTATATATTAGATGATTATTTGTTCGATTCAAAAAGGAGCAGTTACATTATTTGTAGTGGTTTTCAATATATTTTAAATAAATAAAATATGCAAAAGTACAGATTAATCTTTATTCATGCAATAAACATGTAACATGTACTGAAAACAATTGTTGGAAATCTTCCTTATTAAATCTTCTGTGAATGTATTGTTAAAACCCACACTTATTTCCAAAAATGATTTTGTGCTGGTTGAATATAATAGTAGTACAGCTTCATTGACTGCTATAAGGGCCGTTCCTAATTCAATTTGCCCATAATACGGATGTTTTTCTTTTAATTTAATGGCAGTCTCTAAATAGTCACAACTTTGCAAAAATGTTTTAAGGGGATTTTTCCCCAATATATGGACATTTAATTTCTAATAATTTTGAGGGAACATTCTAGGCAAGGAAGTAATTTAGAAATTATTGGTCCTGGTGTCACCACTTCACAATTATATTTATTTCTCGATGCTTCTAAGGGTTCCTTTTCATATCTTTCCCCATGTCTTAATGGACGTTCCTGGAACCACTTAGCTGAACCTTGTGGAATTGTTGCTACTTCCAGGGCATTACAAGGAGATGAAGTTGCTAATATTTGTAGGCAACAAGGCCTTAGTGAATAAGACGATCCTGTAATTTCGGTTTTTAATCTGCCTAAAAACTCAGATTCTTTACAGTGCGCCAATAAACATTTAGTGTCTCTTAGTAGATCAATTTCTTTTTTACTTGGCATAACATCCAGAGGCTTTGATAATCCACTAATAAATTTATTAACACTCCAGTACTCGCGTGGGACACACATGTATCCCAGCCGTATCAAAACTGCTCTTGCGCGTCACGTGATTAAGTAGTTCTATTGTGAGTTGTAACTGAGAGGTTGTCGCTTTGTATCTTTGTTTTAAAAAAATTACTATTTTAATCTCTGGGATACGGTTGTATCCCACGCGACTATTTTCAACACAACAATTCAATAATAGCTACTTAACTTGTGGTAAGCCTGAACAATTATTATTAACTTTGCTAAACCATTATAAAGGATTATTCCATTGTTAAGTCATAATTTTTATTCTTTATGAAAGATAACTAACCAAATACTTAGACAATATCAGGTATTTTCTGTTCAAATTCCACATTACCCGTCAAATTCTGAAGTCACATAATCGAAAGTTACTTTGTCTTTTTTTTTAGTTGGTAGTCAATAATGAACACGCACAGTAGGGACCCTAATCAATGGTTAAAGTGGCTAAAAGAACTGGAATCTGAAGACGAATATTCCGACATAGAAGAAGACAATGATTTAGATAGTGAAGACGATAATGTCGATGAAAGTGATCATAAAAGCGAATCTGAACAAGATGGTGACGACAGTAATGGTGAGAATGAAGTGACCGATGAAGATGAGAATACCACATGTTATATTGGAAAGGACGGTGTAACAACATGGAAAAAGAAATGTCCTCCCGTGACAAGAACAAGGGTCTATAATATTTCGAACATAAAACCGGGTGCACAAAATTACGCCGTTGATAAAAAACAATTTTGGAATGTTTAGAATGTTTTCTTAGCCAAACTATATTAGAAATTATTGTTGAATGCACCAATATTTATATAAACCATGTAAAAGTCAAGTACGGTCGTAATAGAGATGCAAATCTTACAGATTTGACCGAAATGAAGTCAGTGTTTGGAATACTTTATCTATTAGGCATATATAAATCCGGAAGGCAACAAGTAAAAGATCTATGGAATACAGACGGTACAGGTATTGAAGCTATTTATTGCACAATGAGTTATCAAAGGTTTAGATTTCTACTTTGTTCAATGCGATTTGATGATATAGGTTCACGAGAGGAAAGGCGAAAATTTGATAAACTAGCCCCAATACGGCGAATTTTCAAATATTTGTAGGCAATTGCCAAAAATGTACGTACCCGAACGTTATCTAACCATTGACGAGCAACTGATTTCATTTCGAGGCCGTTGTCCTTTAGGCAATACATTCCGTCAAAACCAGCCAAATACGGAGTTAAAATATTCGCTTTGGTAGACGTAGAAAGTATGTATACGGTAAATTTGGAAATATATCCTGAATCCAGCCAGAAGGTCCATTCAAATTATCGAATAAGCCAATTGATGTAGTGAAGCGTCTAGTATCAGTAGTGAAAGGAACGTGGCGAAACATCACAATGGACAACTGGTTTACCAGTTATCCTCTGGTAATGGACCTAAAGAAGGACTATAAACTCACCGCGCTTGGAACGTTGAGAAAGAATAAGAAAGAGCTTCCTAAAGAATTTGTAAATACTTCAAATAGGAACGAAAAGACAAGTGTATTTGGTTTTCAGAAAGATTGCACTTTGCTTTCGTACGTTCCAAAAAAGAAGAAAAATGTACTTATCATGTCCACTATGCACAATGATAACAAAGTTGATGCTGAGACTTCCTTACCGCACATGGTAAACGATTATAATAATTCTAAATACGGGGTTGACATTGTAGACAAGATGTGTTCAGGCTATAATGTAGCAAGGAATAGCAGACGTTGGCCACTTACAGTTTTCTTCAACATCTTAAACATCAGTGGAATTAATGCTTTGGTGTTATACAAAACAAATAATGTAAATGATAAAATTTGCAGACGAAAGTTTTTGCATTCCATCGCCTTAGAGTACATGAAGGCTCAAATTCAAAAAAGAGTGCACAATAAGAACATTCCGCGGAAACTAAAAGAAAAGTGCAGATTGCTGGTGGAAGAAGATACATCACAAACTGAAAATGAACCTCCAAAAAAGATTCCGCGAAGCGGTAATGGTCGATGTTTTCTATGTCCACGAGCAAAAGATAAAAGAACCAGGAAATGTTGTGAGTTATGTGACAGATGGGTTTGCATTCAACATTTAAAAGAAAGGCCCATTATGTGTATCAGTTGTGGAAAACAAGAAGACCTGGAGGCAAATCAATCTGTTCCATTGTAAATATTCGTATGTTAAGTTTTACTCTTTCGTAAATTTTATTTCTTTTCTTTTTCTGTAACACTTGCGTGAAAATATAGTTTAACAATCATAATGTGTTGAGTTATTGACAATTCAATATTTTTTCGTACTTAAAACAGGTATTTCAATGGAATACACACGTATCCCACGCGACTTAACTTGTAGTGAAAGCTATCGCGAGTACTGGAATGTTAAGGGCAGAGGCTGCAACACCTGTCGAAAGTAGAGCAAAGTTTTCATTATTTATTTTTGATAACGTATGATATACCATTTTTTTCTATTCAGGAACTGGATGACAAAATTCATTAAAAGGTTGTGCCTTGTAGGTTTCCTCTATAGCTTTTTTTTCTTTACCCCAGGTTTGCGTCAAATCGGTACAACTAATTACTTTTAGATTTTCATTCCTGTTTATGTAAATTAATGTTCCAATTATATGTTTACAAAAACCATACATTTCAGCTTTACACGAACAAACACATTTCCATTTTTGAATGTCTTTATTTAACGTAATTGTAATTTCATGGGGTGGTGATGTTAACCGATGTTTGTAAACACAAACTCTTTATATTTTCAGATTCTTTCTTTTTTTAAAAACCACATAAAATTATATGTCCCGATTTAAAACAACTTCACCTTCTTTCAGTGGTCTAAATTTATCTTCAATATTCTGCAGAATTATCGCATAGAGTTATTTCAATATTAGACATATTAGTATAGTAAATTTAACTAATTTTATATTAATAAGTTAAATAACACTTAAACCGTATAATAACAAACATAACTCTATTCAAATTAACTAAACTTTAGACAAACACAATAAATTAAGTACACCTTTATATCACTTTTCGTTGTTGTTCACCTCTATAGCAGCCATATTGCCACAACCAAGCACTAGCTAGTGGTAAGCAATTTTCACGAATACATTAAATGAATTTAATGTACATTTTTTTGTAATACAAAATCTATATGTTTATCTTTGATTTACCTCGTATATATTTTTTTGCATTTATTTATATCTATGGAACCCATACTTTGTTACGGTTTATTTGTAAACAAACTAAATAATAAGATAGCAGTGTTACAAAACGTTGCCGGAAGCTCCTATTAGTCGGGAGTGGTTGTGGGCTTATTTAAAATCGTTAGAACGAAGGCTTCTACACTACACAAAGAATTTATAAGGCGCCACCTAGTATTGCGTATAAGAGATCTTCTAGAGCCACCAGGAACTCGTAGACACAAGAAAAAAACCGTAGGTTGGTAGAAATATATAATTATAGCGACTAGACTTTAATCACAACGCACATAGAAACACATAGGCACACAAAAATATAATATGGTTTAGAGAAATGCACAATATTCAGTTACAAAATAATAATAACTCAAGAGAACCAGTTAAGAAATAAGTAATAATTTAGGCACAAGCACCCGAATACGTTAGCTGTCGTAGTGTACTATAAAATTTTGACAGTCGTAGCACCGATCGTTCCTTGCAAGCGACTCACCAATCTAGCGTGGCAGTTAGTGTTATTAATTTACTTAAAAACAAATTACGACCTTGGCCGATGATCTAAATACTTTCAAAGCGCAACACGATTTAGCAATAATTCCAAAGATCTTTCTAGTTTACAGAGATTCTTTACACAGCGCAAAGAATGTTTTCAAATTCACAGCCGTAGTATGAGTACATAAAACGCGACAAAAATAATGAATAACATGCATAAAAATAATCCACTTAGCTTGTACACAGGAAGTTTTCGGTGGTCGAACGTTAATAGATAGGGATGAGAGCTCTTGTATCCAAATCGGAAGGTACTTAGTTTCCAGCGAAGAAGGAAGACAAGACGGACTCCGAATTGATAACAGTTGCTGGACTGCTCACAATGAACCAGATAACAGTGTGGTGTCCTTGACAACGAAAGGGGCTCCAATGTATATTTAAATTCCAACGCTGGCGACCTTCACTAATAACATGCAGACACAGCTTCGTTATATTAAGTAATTTTCGGATTATTGTCCGTACGCCAGCATAGCAACCAATAATCAAGACCTACCGGAGAAAGCGAAAGACAGAAAAAAAAGGTGTCTGCAATTGATAGAAAACCGTAATAGCGAATACTTCATTAAAAAGTAAAAGTGTACTCACACACGAACAGGAGGTGAAAACTTATTCCCTTGTTCTACGAGATGATTTTACTTAGGTTTATACTAAATAATTAACACATGTGTAGCTGTTCGAATTTCAGATGATGTTCATGTAGCACCTTTAACAGACGGGTCACAAAAAAAGGAAATACGCCTTTTCGAGCGGCTAATAAGGAAATTTTACGGATCCGGCAATCTCAAATTAATAAAAGTCCCTAGAAAAATTCATAATATCAAAATTGGAAGAGTTTCGTCCCCATCGCATAAGTGTTAACACAGTTGTCTATACTCTAGGGAATTTTTGGTCCACAAATCAATTTTTAATTACGAATTTTTGTTTGTTCGTAAATAATACAGTTTTTAACTCGAATTGCGCGAATGCAAGTTGCATGGACCGAAAACGCCATTCTTACGGTGTACTTGACGCACTATTGTGCAAATATCTTTATTAAAAAGACTCGGAAATTAATCTGGTAAGCTTGTTTTTATTAATACTTTCATTATTTAATTGTGTTATTTTGCTTTAGGGTCTTTCGTTTTTCTTTCTTCTGCCTTTAACGTTCTCTTTTATCTTATGAGGATATAAATGAAGATGCTTAGGAAACTAATTACCTATTACCCCGAAATCCAATGACGTAATCACCTTATTTCAGGAAGGTCAATCAACGCCCCGATCGAAAAACGCTGCACTGTATCATGAATTACCGCAAATATAATATTCCTTTTTTTTACGTTAAGGTACGGTTTCGTTACTACCGAAAAACGCCGCGTGTATCGGCGGCCGACATAGGCGGCGTGTGACGGTCGCGTTCGTACGCGGGAGGGTGCTTTCATACATTTGTGTCAGTACTAGCGTCGGTAACAGACATCGCATTAAAAGTCCAGGATAAAATGGCTCAAAAACAGTTAGTACTTACACAATTGACTTTGTGCGTATTAGAAGATGAAGAGGAAGATAACGAACTTTTAAATATGTTGCAACAAAGGCGTAGAAAGCAAGTGCACAATTTATATAAAACACGTGAGCAAGAGGGAATTTTTAATGTTCTGATTTAGCGTCATTTAAAAAATGACGATAAATTTAAAGAATTCTTTCGACTCAATGAAGAACAATTTCATTTTATATTGAGTTTGGTGCAAGAAAAGCTTAAGAAATCAAGTACCCCGTATGTGAAATGTCCAATATCTCACAACAGAAACTAGCGTTAACATTAAGGTAACACAGTTTATTTATATGTATTATGTTTACATATTTATTTAAATAATACGTTTACAATTGCATAAATGAAGGGTAATCGGTAGGAGGTTGCGAAAATTGCAGTTCCGACACCACGGATAATATCCGTGTTTTAGCCAGAGCAATTTGATGTGGAGGAAGTTTTTTTACCGTCATGGCTATACTACGCATAAACACATCTACATCATCTTCATCTTTGTCCATTTTGTCAACAATACTGCGAAGCAATTCAGCTCTGCCCTCTGCTCTTTTATTAATTTGTTGCAGAATGGTTGCATTAGATGCAGAGCGTTTACGCGAAAGTCTTTCGGAAGATGTTGATGGAGTAGGTGCTCTACTGCTTTCTGCAGAACTGCAGCAACCGTCGCCACTTACTACTTCCTCCACAAAAGATTCCTCAATTCCTTGATCAGCGTTAGGCGTATTCATAATTTCTTCATCATTAGGTCCAGTATGTACAGCGCTTATTGTATACTGAGATCTGGAAAAATATTTTCTTTAAATACTTCACAAAATTTTAAGCTTAACCTACATTCTCTCATGCTTGGACGTTTCTAAGAATACGAGGGTTTCAAATAGATGCCACTTCACTGGTTTATCATGTTGTGATGATCCAGTTCCCAATTGTAAACTTTTTTGGTCTTAAAGTAGTGGTCTCTAATACACTTCCACCTCTTTTGCAATCGTCCACTAAAATTTACAAAATAGTTACATTACAATATATTTATAAAGGTATTACTATCATTTCAAAAACATTTATCGGTAGTCATATTAAAAACCTTATAGAATACATTGGAATGTTTTCATTTATTTCAGGTATCTGGCCGCAGGAGAATCGTTCAGATCATTGGCATTTTCATTTCGTATTTCCAACAGCTATATTAGTATTATTGTCAAAGAAACATTATCAATCATGCGCGATGAGCTCGTACCCCAATTTTTGCAATCACCAAGCCCAGAGAGTATGAAACAAAACGCTAAGGACTTTTACCATAAATGGAACTTTCCACACTGCGCAGCGGCCATTGATGGAAAGCACATACGTATGAAATGTCCAAGTAACAGTGGATCCCTTTTTTTTAATTATAAAGACTACTTCTCTATGGTTCTACTTGCCATGGTAGACGCAAACTATAAGTTTATTGCAGTAGACGTGGGATCATACGGAAAAGAAGGAGATAGTGGTATTTTTGAAAAATCTCAAATGGGCAGTCAAGTGTACTCTGGAAACATATTTCCACCAAGCGAGACACTACATGGTTTAAATGTAGAAATGCCCTATGTAGTAATAGGTGACGAAGCATTTCGTTTACATAAACATATAATGAAGCCATTCACAAAACCAGTAGTCAATAGTGACAAACGCAAAGCTATCTTTAATTATAGGTTAAGCCGAGCTCGCAGGGTTTCGGAAAATGCGTTTGGTCTTCTGAGCCAAGTATTTAGAGTTTTTTACACTCCCATTGCGATCAAACCAGAAACGTGCGACAACCTAATATTAGTAGCATGCAGTTTGCACAATTTCTTAAGAACTGGTTACTTAGAAAATAATGTAATGAAGGATTACGATGTTGGAGAAAAAGCCCCAGAAGGGTTTCATCCGTTAAGAAGAATGGGTGGATTTGCAAATCTAGAGGGTTTCGAAATTAGGGAAAAATTTGTGACTTTTTTCAATGACGTTGATATTTTGGAATGGCAACAAAATCATGTATCTAGAATAAATTAGTGTGTAGTGGTATGTCAATTATAGAATTGATAAAAATCATGCATGCGTACGTTCTTTTGACTTCCTAATCTAATTTTGAAAACCATTTCAATATAAAAAAAACTAAATTTTCAGGACATAATTAAAAAATTACGTATTAAAAAAATCAACATAGGTACTTACCATCTTTGCCCACAGTACTACTAATACTTCTCCAAATATTATTTTTCACACACTGATTTTTATAATCTGCGTTTTGCAAATCATAAATCGCTCTATGTTGCTTAACGCAATTAATTAAATCGTCATCTTCTTTTGCACTAAATTTATTTGGCGACATTTTCATTCACAAGCGCGTTCAGACTGGTCCGTGCAGGAGTCGAGTAAAACGCACGCTGTTAAACGCATACGCTCGCCGATGGAAACCCTTAAAGAAAGCGTACCCACGTAAATTCCATTTAAGCGCGTAAAGCATTTATCAGTAACCTATACACGCGGCCGGTATCGGCGTTAACGAAATCGTACCTTTAATGTTGAAACTGCTTGAAATATTATTTAAAATTGTATTTACCTTTAAGAAACTATTTACTACGCATTTATAACTGAACCCCTTAACTTTTGTTTGTGTAATAAATTTTGTTTCCCTAATTATATGTGTTTCAAATTATTTACTTATCGTTGGTACTTTTCACATTCTGGACAGAAATTAAAATATGATGGCATCTCCAACAACATCTATGCGAAATGTGAGTCGACCAATTATTAGGTAAGAATTTGTCCGATTGTTTTACACCTCATTTCGGTAAGTATCATTCTTAAAAAAATTTGGAGATCCTTCAGTAAGAAGTGTACGAACCCAACTGTTGCAGTACTTTGACCATATTTAGACACCTTTTGTTTATAAGCATTTACCACCAACAATATTCCCACATATATAAACCAAAAAATCGGTTTCACGAAATGGATATCCAGCACCTGAACTGGTTCCAGATGGTGTAAAAAGTGTATTTTACAGCATAAGGATAAAAATATCCATTTCGTGAAACGGAAGTATTCTTTTCCCAGATGATGAAACGATTCAGTTTTACAGCATCTGGATGTGCAAGCAATACGACATCGATGCCCAGTTCGCGTACTGAACATGCTAATCGTCTATATAATGCAATCGAACGATATTTAAACCTTACCGAACAAAAACCAAGCATTACGTACTAATTTGGGATAGTAACTACCTATTACTTTAGTGCTAATCTGTTCCTTCAATGTGTTATTGTTGTGAAACAATGGAATATGCAACTAAAGATTAATTCTACGCTCACATTCACACTTATTATGTAAAGCAACCTGCCAAAAAACCAATTACTAAAGAGTTAACAAATGAAATTAATAACAAAATTTACCATACCAAAAACAAATCGTAAGTAATATCAAAATCATCGTCGTGCACGTGTTTAGTATGTATGTAATTTGTTTTAGAGGTAAAAAAAACTAGAAGAGAGTATCATCTGCTTAATACATATGATGTACTATCTGTTGGATATTTTGACTAAGCATTGAAGCATATTTAGGTGTTCGCAAATCGTGTAACGAGAAGAAGAGTATTTCTAGAAATGTAGTTGCAAAACTGATAACTTCAAAACATTTTAATGAAACTGGACAAATCGATCTCATCAATTTTCAGTCTCTACCTGATGGTAAATACAAATGGATTTTAATCTATCAGGACCAATGTACGAAGTTTGTGTCTTTAAGATCTTTACGGACAAAGCGGACTACTGAATAGCGCATCATCTCTTACAAATATTTTTGACTTTTGCTGCACCACGGATTTTACAGAGTCATAATCGTCAGGAATTCGTGAATAATGTGATTGTAGAAATAAAAATATTACGGTCCGAATGTGTCATTGTTCATGGACATTCCCGTTACCATCAAAGCCAAGAGAGCATAGAGAGTAGTAATCAAGACATCGAAACCATGATTAGAACCTGGATTGCGGATAATAACTGCACAAATTGGGCAAATGGACTATATTTCGTGCAATGGCAAAACATTCTTCGTACCATCGAATTATTGGTCGATCACCCTATAAGGCTCTTTTTGGGCATGATCCGCACGTGAAACTCACTTCTAGTAATATTCCCAAACAGATCGTGGAACGTTTAGTAACTGAAGAGGATGCAGAAGCCTTACTTCGTCAATCTGAAATTGACTACTATGCAACATTAGAGATGTCGACAGATGTAGTGACTGAATCTCAAATTCCAACTGAAACTAAAATTTTTTGGGCAAGTTATGCCCATGCCCATGGATACCGTGTTGAAAATGAACCTACGGAAATGGATGATTTTCCAAGTAACACCCAACTTGAGGAAGTAATAAATACTAGAGAGCAAAATATACAAAAAGAAAGAGTTGCCTTATATCTTTTGTGTAAATTGTTGACGCAAAAGAATTATTTTTGGGGTTGGTATTAGCCGAATTTGTTTTCTAATTTAAATTCAAAAATCAAGTAGTTACTATTGATTTTTTATAATTGCTTTTAATTTCTATAAAAAAAAATAAATGGAAGATACAAATACATCTGTACACTTAGATACGCAATGTGGTCGTAAATCAATAACGAATCGGTTTTGTTGGCATATTCAAAAACTTATAAGTGAAGCACCTAATAAAGAATACCTCCTGATAAAAGTATAATATATAAGTACCTTCTCTGTATCCAAATAAGTGGCTATAACTAAATTTAAACTATCCTAAACTAACTTAACGTAGGAGTGAAACTTAAGTATCTTAAACTAACTGAACCTACAATATAAATAACTTCGAGTACATATTCAGAAGTTCCAAATCCATGGACTTCCTGCACAACAAAACTATGACGGCTTATTATCGTTGAAATTTGTTGTCGTAAGAAGGGGAGCTGATTAAATCGACTGTAAAACCAATGTAGTTGCAAAAAATATTATACAAGATTCTGTAGGTAGTATAACAAACTTGATAATCAATTAGAAAGTTAACCAGCTCTCCCTTACCACAACAAGTTCATTCCTTTCATTGGTGTTTAAAATTTTCAATGCTTTTCACAAATATTCATCAAATTTGTTATTGTCTTGTAATCAATTACATAAACATTCACCGCAGATTACTAATACTTTTATTCATCATAACTTATTATACAATGTAGTATCATAATATGGCAGCCTAACTGCTCTCCGGATCAGATGGTACCGTAGTGATATTTGTATCTATACATGAAGCGTAGAAATATTTTACATGACAAAAGTGAAACTTTTAAAGCAAGGTAGCGGGGCCACAAATTCAAGGATGTTCGTTTTTCCGTGGGAATCTACAAATCAAATTAAATGATGGGACTAACAAAGTTATAATTACTATGAATTTTAATTTTAAATAGCAATCCAAAATATGTAAGATTAAATCGAAATTCGGGACTTCGAATCTATCTGTAGCCCAAAATCGAACAGAAATTAAAAAAAATAGAATCTTAGTCGAACAGATGCATTGAACTCAGACACCAATCCAAGTCATGTGAAAGTCCACACTTAACTAGAGTAGACACGCTACTACCTGACAATTGTCGAGTTCATTAAGGATTGCTTGCAATCGCACAGTGTGTTTGACAAGGAAACGAATTCTAGCCAACGATTTCTTATGCGACTTTATTTTAAGATGAACGAATTTATTTGTGTAGATTTGGGATTTAGATTTAATAAGTTACAGAACTTATGTGCGTCTAACTATGTCTTAAATAACAGCAGGATTTAATTATAACCTACAATTTTAAAAGTTTATAAATGTACAAATAAATTTTCATGTTACGTACAGCAAAACTTCCTAGATCTTGGGCCTTGCGATTTGTGATTAAGTGCAAACCTTCGAATTCCTGTTTCTGGTTAAATATGATCCAAAATCTTACATAAAACCAGCTTTAAATGATGGTTATCAACAATTGTGATTATCATATGACACATTCCGACGGATCGACGTATAAGAAATTTAATGCAAAGGAATAAACATTCAATAACAGAGAAATAGTAACTGTGAAACTATTGGCTTTATTGTAGTAATAATATATTGTTTTTACTGAAAACATGAATGTCTTATGGTTTTCTTACGTAATAAAGGATTATTCGCTGTCACTGGAAGTAGGATAATCAGTTTCAGAGCTGATTTCTCCAGTTATTTTACTCGGATAGTTGAATAGCATTGTAGCTTGTGCTGTAGCAATTTAATTTTTTTTGTTGGATTTTGGTGAAAGGATGAAACAATAGGATCAGACATAATCAGAAGTCGCAGAAATACATCTTCCATTGTTTTTATCCTGCTGCTTTTTCGTGAAAAATCATTGCGAAATTTTTTAATCAACTTGTGACAGGACTACTGTGCTTCCTCTGACATTATTCCAATCGGAAGGAGTGAAGTACGATTTATTTCAGGGCCATGAACTAGAATTTTGTGAACGCTTGTTGGCATATAATATCAGGGATATAACTCCACAAATTTCCGGGCTGTGGTTTCTGCATATTCTTGAAATTTTTTAATATCTACATCGCAATCGCTTGAAATCGTTTGTAAAATGACATGAATACATTCAATTATCTGTTGGTTTCAGGATCAGTACATTCAAGTTGCAGGAGCACCAGAGAAGTGAAAAAAATGTGCTCTTCAGTTTTGCATCTATCATTTTCAAGTTGTGTTTAAACATACTTTGACTTGAAGTCCCATCACAGCCCCATTTATAAATCAACGTAACTTGAATGACTCTTTCAGTGTTCAAATTTTCAAGTGTGTCTGCTTGTAGCAAACAAATGCGTTGAACTGTGTGATTCGATACAGTTTGCAAGTTAACTTCGGCACAAGTTTCATTTCTGATTTCGGTGGTTGACAGACTGGTTTTGCAGCAAGGATATTGTGATATGACGGAAATAATTTAGACTGGTGAATAAGACTTGCAGAAGGTACTGCTAAGTATTGACTTTATTAATCAATAACGAACGAACTGCTTCCCCAGAAAATGGTATTTCGCGTGATTAGTCAAGAGAAGGTCTGTATTTTGAAACGCATGATGGAGTTCCTAGCACAACGTTTTTGGCGGTTTTAGCTGCTGTAACTTTCCATCAGCACGTAGTTTCATTTGTGTAACAAATCCCAATTCTTTTACGCTGTGTTCATTGCGAATTTCCTCAGTTTTTCTTCGCTTTGTCCTTCTGCTTGATTCTAAAAAAATTGCAGAAGGTTGTCCAGTTTTAGATGAGCCGATGGCCTTTGTTTCATGAATATTGTCATGGATGGATGCATTATCGATGATTGGCACTTCAAGCCAATCTGCATACTTAATTAAAAATTTCTCCTCAACTCTACTACAATCCTGCCATGTTTGTTTCATTTTAGAAAGTGTCGAGCAAATTTTTAGTTTAGCGATTTCGTTTAAGTCGAAAGTATTTTCTCGAAGGTTCGGAAAATAACTTGCAATAATCATGAGAATCTCATTTAAACTTTTCGATGACATGCGGTTTGACGATATGGAATATTTCCTTACGAGTAATCTTCAATTCCTTTTCACTTGAAGCACTTTCTAAAATAATAATAAAACAATAATAGTAATAATATAAACAATTAAGTAAAGAAATAATCAATTTTGCGAACAAAAAAATGACAACTAATTTGAATTTGGGCCTGGATCTACGATAATAAAATCTGTCTTCAGGGACGGTGATTATGAATCTCGCCAGAAATTTGTAACTCCCAAAAAATTCCTGATTAACTAATTTTTGGCGAATCGGAATTTTTTTTATAAATCTTCTGCTATATTACGTTTCACATTTAGAATTTTAAAAACAAACATCGGACTCGTATTTATTGATCTCGAAAACCCCAAGAAACGAAATTAAAGCGAATCCGATCATTTCCTTAAGAACTTGTCCGCCATATTAGATCTGCCATTATTAATTTTGAAAAACGGACTTAGATTAGTAATCAGCGAACTTGAAAACCTTCGAAGAAGAAATTTTGAAGCAAATCTAATCAATTTTTTAAAAAATCGACCGCCATATTGGATCCGCCATTTTGAATTTTGATAAACAGACACCAGATTCGTAATTAGTGAACTTGAAAACCCCCGAAGAAGCAATTTTGAAGCAAATCTAATTAATTTTCTAAAAAATCAACCGCCATATTGAATCCACCTTTTTGAATTTTGAAAAACAGACATCAGATTCGTAATCAGCGAACTTGAAAACTCCCGAAGAAGCAATTTTGAAGCAAATCTAATCAATTTTTTAAAAAATCGACCGCCATATTGGATCCGCCATTTTGAATTTTGAAAAAAAGACATCAGATTCGTAATCAACGACCTCGAAAACACCCAAGTAGCAATTTTGAAGCAATCTCCAACAAAATAATAGGGAAAAGCCGGTTCATGTGGTTCTTTGGGCAAAGGCTGCGGTAGTGGAAAATTGAGTGTTCCTGCCTTAAAGCTTCGTCCAATACTTGAATTTCTAAATACTGCCCCATCACTATTTCTTCCGTAGTCACCAACGTCAATTAGAATAAAATTGCTATCTGCATCAGCTAAGGCCAATTATTGTAATGAAAAATAACTTTTATAATTATAAAAAGCGGATCCTGTTTTGGCTGGACAATTTATTTTTATATTTTTACCGTCAATACTACCAATACAATTCGGTAAGTTCCATAGTTCTTGAAAGCGTTGAGCTTTTTCAATCCATTGCAATTCACTTGGAACAGGCATGTACTCTCTGTTCAAACCAGACCAAATGCTGTTGCAGACTTCTTCAACTATTTGCCCAATTGTAGAGTCTCCTCTCATAAACTGAAAGGATAACTGCTTGAAACTCATTCCGGTTGCCAAGTATCTAAAACAAAATTTGATTTTTAGGGGCTGCATGTAAGGAGAAGTGGAAAAATATACGATCTGCTTATACCCGATATCTAAGGCAAAAACCCCCCAGTGGATCATCGGCACAACCAAAAAAAAAATATTATTTGTCAGACTATTTGGCTTTTCTTATGCCATTCACTAAATCTAGGCAACAAAAGAGTAACATTCCATCTTCCGATACCGTAATTGAAGAAATATATAGTTCGACTCAAGAAACTACCGAAACCGAGCCTTCTGAAGTACTTGAAGAAAATGAGGAAAATGAGCAATTAGTTGAGGACTCTTCTAGAAATGAATCTTTATTAGTCGCTGAAGACTCATTAACTCGCAATAAAGGTTTTACTAAGAAGCGCAAAGAATTGGACCCATTGGAGAAATGTGCCATAGATTATTTTACATCTAAAAGCGATGTCAATCGGAAAAACCTCAGGAAAAACAGAAAATGCTGACTTGCTATTTCTTGAAAGTCTTGCCGGATTTGGCTCAAATGACAAACGTCCAAAAACATGAATTTAAATCGAAGACAATTCAGACTATTGGCGAAATCCTTTACAAACCACCACCTATAAATTCCCAACATTTTCATTTTACTTCAAGCAACATCTCAACTCGTCCGCCGTCAGTGTTCTCACATAATTCTCAAGGACAAACCTCGTACCCTTCAAGCCAAATAAGCACACCTGTTGCATCTCCAAATATAGCTTGTGATTATGAGTATCTACAAACTTTGTAATGCATATTATATGTACCTACGATAGAAATAAAACTTGATTAGTTTGCTTACCTTAATGTAATAACTAATTTTTCCTTTGGTGTTACAGCTTCTCGAAATTTCGTGTCCGATTTCTTGATCGATCGTTCAATTTTTTCCAAAGAATGAAAATGTCTCTCGAGACATTCTATAAAATGACTGAAATTTTATTGGATCCTCAAACATTTCTTTACTACTACAACTTTTAAATATACTGCGATAAATATTAGCTGTACTATATGGATGAACCCAATATTTTCGAGTATTTTTCTTCTTTCTCCTGCGTGATATTATTAACGACAATACTGCCGCATCTTCATCCGACGACATGATGTGTTGTACTAATGTGCGAAGGCACGACTTTTTGTTTTCTACATTTGTATTCGACGTGTTGAATCAAAATTATGTCTGCGACATGTCGCCTAAGTATGCGACCGGCCTTAAGTGGGTCAATTTTAAGCAATTATTATTAAATAATGTCAAACCCACTGATAAAAAAGTTTTATATTAAAAATAAAAACAAACCGACAATTGTTTCGGCCTAAAATATTTCGGCCATTATAACCGTTGGTCTGCAACTGGTTGCTGTAGATAAACAAAAACAATCCGACCTGACCCCCCACCCCCCCCTCCCCCTAACGCAAGGGGAAAAGTCGGATTCTAGTTAGACTTCACAAAAGCAAAAAAAAAAGGTTGGCCGAAAGGCAAACCTAGAAAAGTTAGGCACAAGTCGTCAATAGATGATGCCACTTAACTGTGATTTTTCTCATTAGAGGAAATACTGTGATTTTCTGTAATGTTAAAGCGACAACGTTACATCTTACCACGAAAATACAAGCTGTAGCTATAAAAATTACGCACCCTTTCATCTTGTGCGTATGTAACGTGTACTTACATCGCTTCGATTGGTCCCTCGATGATCTGACGGCCCTTAATTATCGGCCGATAAGCCTCAGGTCATGTCTGATTAAGCTTCTCGAATCGATGGTTAATAAAAGACTCGTCTGGTGCTTGAGAGAAACGGCCAGTTGGTGAAGTTCTAGTCCGGTTTCCGTGCCGGAAGATCAACACTCGACAACCTAGTTCACCTAGAACTTTCGATCATGAAAAGCTTCGACTCCAGATACCATCTAAGGGCCGTTTTCTTCGATATCGAGAAAGCTTACGATATGACGTGGAGATTTGGTCTTTTGGAAAGACTGTACGAGTGGGGCTACAGAGGTAATTTGCCCTCTTTTATCTTTTCGTTTCTCATTGAGAGGCATTTTAGAGTTCGTTTGTGGCTTAAAACCTCTAGTCGTCGAACTTTAGAGAATTTGCGCCAACCTAGATCCCAACATCGGTCGTAGCATCTACGTCGATGACATCGTGATTTTCTGATCCGGATTTCTGAAATCCGACATAATTCGAAAACTTCAGACGTCGGTTAACACTCTGGTGGCATCCGGCGCCGACACACACAGGGATCAATTACTTACCCTATATAAGTCCCTGGCAATATCTAGGTTAGATTACAGCTCAATCGTGTATGGCTGGGCCGCATGGTCGGCTCTGAGCTCTCTGAATGCTGTCACAATGTCGGTATCAGGAACGCCATTGGAGCGTTTTACACAACGCCGAGATCCAGTTTGTACGTAGAGTCAGGCGATCTACGTTGGCGTTATCTTACAACGCTAAAATTAGGATGTGGAGTAATAGCAACCCTGTGAGATCGATGCTAATACGGAACACCGACTCGTTCTTTCGTGCGAGATGTACTCCTTATCTTTACTCGGTTTTTGACACAGCCCAAAATTATCCCTTGTTTTGCCTGTGCGAAATATAAGTAACGTTCCAGGTAACCCGCCATGGTGTGTAGAATATGTTGAGGACATCAAAGTCCTCAAAAATGACAAATCCCTACAAGTCACCAATATCAAAAGGAAAATCCTCGAAAAGTGGAAAGAGGAATGGACACAAAGTGGCGGACATCTGAGAACGATTACTGATTCGGTAAATGACTGTAAAACAAATCTTTTAAAGCGTAGGGATCAGGTGATAATTACGAGGTTTAGAGTAAGACACACCAAACCCACTTATTCATATTTCGTAAAAGGTGTTGCGCCTCCAACTTGTGACAGATGCCAGAGTAATCTAACACCCCGTCAAATTTTAGTCGAATGTCCAGAGATGCAAGAAATTAGAAGGAAGTGCGGTATTGAAAATTTAGAAATGGAGGAGATTTCAAAATATAAAGCGCTCGGCGCTAAACGCCTAAAGGTACATTTACAACCAATTTGATATCGACACAAATTCGAAATTCAATTGCGAAGTGGATATTTGACGGATGCATTTATGCGTTTGCATTTACAACACCAATTCGTTCAGACTTCGAATTGGAATTTGGAGTGTGAGTTTGCAAATCGCAAATTTTCAATTCAAATTACAACACAAATTTTAAAGTGGACCTGCGCAAAACGTTTAATGTCATTCTGAAACATGAGTTTTAATGTAAAATGTTATGACATTCAAAAGGAAACAAAACGCTAAGAAGAACAAGAGGCCCAGAAAAAAGCGCCGATTTTGGGTTCACCCCATATTACAAAATCGTCAACTGCATTGACATTACAACAACTTAATCCAAGAAATGCGTCTTTGCGACGAGGATCGCTTTTTCAATTACACGAGGAGAGGATGTCTGTTCATTCTTTTGACAAACTTCTACGACTCGTTGGTCCACACCTGCAAAAAACTTCGCGCCGTGAACCTATTTCTCCTGGATGTCGTTTGGCTGTGACCCTTCGATTTTTAGCTACTGGAGATTCGTACCCAAGTATGGCATACGCCTTCAGATTAGGTGCTCCTACAGTATAGTATTATGGCAAATACTGTCTCCAATTTATTTGAAATGTCTTGATGCTAAGAAATTTGTACAGATTAGCAAGGAATTTTAATATCAATGGCAGCTGCCAAACTGTATTGGTTCGATAGATGGGAAGCATATATCGATTAACTCTCCCGCAAATAGCGGTTCAATGTTTTATAATTATAAAACAACATTTAGTACTGTGCTACTAGCCGTATGTGATGCGAACTACAATTTTATATTCGTAGATATTGGGGCTTACGGAAGTCAATCCGATGGAGGTATACTAAAGAAATCAGTGTTTGGCAGAAAGTTATTAAATAATGATTTAGGTATTCCTAACAACTTTCCTTTTGTGGGTGATAATGTGCCTATGCCATATTACTTCGTAGGTGATGCAGCATTTCCTCTGCGCATTAATTTAATGAGACCATTTAGCAAAGCTCAAAGTGGTCCAATTCAGTTCAGGAGCGTATTTTCAATTACCGTTTGAGCAGGGCTCGACGCGTCATTGAAAATGCCTTCGGAATTTTAGTTGCTCGTTTTCGCATTTTTCATCGCACAATAAATGCAAGTCCAGAAACTGTTGACAGCATCGTTAAATCTTGCATTTGTCGACACAATTTTATAAAAGCCGACAACAATCAAAAATATTTTAATTCAAATTATATTGATAGAGAGGTAAATAGCCAGATATCAGCAGGAGGTTGGCGCAATGATGTACCACAACATAATGTTCTGGAACATCTATCTTTGTTACAGAGAAGACTGGGTTCCCGAAATCAATCTACAATAGCAGCAGATTATAGAAACTACATAAAAACTTATGTAAATGGTATTGGAGCTGATGTAGCCCCGTCGTAATGGAACTGTATATAATAAATAATTAATAAATTCAAATGTTGAATTAAATTTTTATTAATTTTAAATGTTTAATGTAGATGTTTGTCTTAATTCGGCTTTCTTTTTATTAATTTAAGAAGAATGTTTTCCATAAGAATTGATGCATCTTCTGACGGCATAGCTTCTAGTTCAGATGCTAAATATTTAGAAAATGTGGTTAGTTATTGTCTTTAACGGGTGTTTCTGCCAAAGTCGATATAGCAGCTGTTACTGAAAGTAACACATTTGTAATTTCCATTTCTTCTGTGTTTTCATCTTGCTGCTTTCTTTTCTTCTGCCTTTGAATGGAAGAACATTTAGAGCTGGTCGAAGATGCTGGGATGGCAGGTTGAAATGATACCTCAGATGGTGTCCCCGAGTTTTTCTCTACTATCATTTCTTCACCGCTCGACAACTGGGTATCTGGAGGGATGTTTGAAGTTGTTCTGAAAAATAAATAGCACCAATTTTATGAGGGTATATTATTATTATATAGTTCCTTACGCTCTGGGTTCAGTACCGTCCATCATGAATTTAAAAAAACTCATAAGTGGCCACTCTTTCCTTGTATAGCTTCCCGATCCACTTCGAGTAAGATTCGCTTGAAGAGCAATTTCCCTTCGATATTTTTCCCTGAGCGATTTAAACCGATTTTTTACTGTTAACACTGAAATGATTAATAAAATTGTACATAGGGTATTTGATCTAAGCTATATTCAACTTACCAGGAAGCTGCATGGAAGCTGCCACTTCCTGCCAACAACTCTCTTTTTTTAAGTGGGACCTATAATCTACATGTTTCTTGTCAAATAACGGATTATAATTACTAATTCGTTGCAGCAAACACCTCGTCGTTGATTTCACTCATGATTTCAATCAGTAAATAAGGTTGTCATTACAGTTATGAAAATCGGTGTTGTTGCTTATTATTTTAAGAATTACAAAATGTATGAATTTAATTTGATTATACAGGGTGATTCATTACTATTTGGAAATAATTTAACACTAGAATCCCGACCTTTAATTATGAAGATTTAACCCAAAACACCTAGACGAACGATTTGTGCTTAGTATTTTTAAATTAATTGACGTATTTATTTCATATTTAGCAGGGAGTGTAGACACTGTACACCCTACACTCTTCTAAATTATGTTAAACAAACATTTCTGTCTACTATCAGATACGTACGACAGGGGTAAGTGACCGGTTAATCGTGCCCAAATTCTACGCCACTGGCGGAATAAAAATTTTAGTACAGTTTTTCGATCCTCCAATATTTATTAAGTAAATAATGTACTCTTTCCTCATAACGATTAAGTTAATATTTTTCCAGATATTTTAAGTTAAACATGAAGCTGTAATATTGAATTGAAAAAAAAATGAAAGCACCCCACTAGATCAAAAGAACTAATTCAGTTCAGAGCCAACTACACGAAACAAATAATATTGAAAAATTATCCATCAAATGTGACTTATCGGATTGTAATTTAAATAGAAATGAGGTTATTTGCTTTAATAATATTTTAAAATCACTTTGAATTATTTTAAAGTTAGAAGATCTATTTTATTTTTGTCAATAAATTATAATATCTTTATTGTTAATACGGATTAAAGTTTAATTTGCGTATTAAATGCAATCCACTGGCTCAAAACATCGATATTAGTTATTACCGAGTTACATACCAAAATTAAAAAAATGATACAGCTTCATGTTTAACTTAAAATATCTCGAAAAATATTGACTTAATCGTTATAAGGAAAGAGTATATTATTTACTTAAAAATATTCGAGAATCGAAAAATTCTACTAAAATTTCTATTCCGCCAGTGACGTAAAATTTGGAGACGATTAACCGGTCACTTACCCCTATCGTACGCCTCTGGTAGAAGACTGAAATGTTTGTTTAACGTAATTTTGAAGGGTATACAGTGTCTACACTTTCTGCCAAATATGAAATGGATACGTCAATTAGTTTTAAAATACTGAGCACAAATAGTTTTTAAATTTTTAAACAAAACACCCTGTAACTTAGTAATGAGCGGCATTTTATCTAGGTGTTTTGGGTTAAATCTTCATAATTTGAGGTCGGGATTCTAGTGTGAAATTATTTCCAAATAGTAATGAATCACCCTGTATATAAAAGAGGTTTAGTTTTTTATACTGTTATAGATTTCTATGGGTATTTATTTTACAAAAATAATCCTACTTGTATCCCATTATTTATTTACAACAATTTATATTTTACGTTAAACATAAATTGTTGTAAATAAATTAATAAGTCACAACGTTGTACACAGTACATCCAATACAACATAGATTTCTGCGTTGAGTTCTGATAATTGTAACAGCTGGCAGCACCAGCAACTTCCAAATTACAATTTTGTTGTAAATGATATTCACAAACTTCAACAACCAATTCGAATTCAAATCGTGTCGATATCAAATTGGTTGTATGTACCTTAATTCAATTTTTAGAGGACTGCGATCTCCTAAATGAGATCTATTTGCCGTTTTGCTTAACATAGACGAGAACAAACCAGAATTATATACAGGGTGTCCGGAAGTAATGAGAAAAAAACTCGAGGGGTGATTCTACTTAAAATTAATGCCACAAGTTCCTATAACATTTTTCTGAAAAATCCAAAATAACGGTCTCAAAGCTTAATTTTTTAAATCAAGCTTTTTTAATAAAATATTTTCTCGTGTACCGATTCTCTTCAAATTTGGCACACTTACCAATAATGTTCGTTTGTATTTTTGTTCCCAATTTGACGTAAATTCCCCAAAGCTAAAGGGCTTAAACTGATATTGTTGGAAATACATACTATTTAATGAGATAATCTGTTTTAATAAATAACTACAATTGACAACAATTTAATAAATAACTACAACTGACAACAGTTTAATAAATAACTACAATTGACAACATTCTACCTCAATGCATAAATTAATTCTTCTCAGGAAATTCGGACGAAATATTCCCTGTTTTTGTTTAATAACCTCACAGTTATCAATCATTCTTTGCCTCAGCTCTTCAACGTTATGCACTGGAGTCCTGTATACAAGAGATTTGAGGTAAACCCAAAAGAAGAAATCCATTGGGTTCAAATAAGGCGATCTGGGAGCCCACTGCACGAACCCACTGCGTCTTATCCATCTCTCCGGAAAAATTTCGGTTAAGAATTCTCTCACCGCTATGCTGAAATGTGCCGGTGCGCCGTCTTGCAGCAGCCACATTGCATGTCTTACTCGGAGGGGTACATCCTCCAATAGAATGTGCAATTTGTTTCTCAAAAAATCCAAGTAAATCTCACCATTGAGTCTATGTGGAAATAAATGTGGTTAAGTGGTCTCCTAAAATTCCGGCCCATACGTTAACAGAAAACTTATTTTTCGATCGCCATTATGGAGATTTCTAATGCTATTGCAGAAATTCACACGAGCCACATAATCTACAAGAGTTAGGCCTTGAACCTTTTGGTAATGGTAGGGATGAAGGAATTGTTCCTTTAAAATTTCATGTACCGAGCTCTTCGGAATATTTTCCTGAGTAGCAATTAATCTTACGCTTGTGTTAGGATTATTCTCGATTGAATTCAAAACACGAACTTCTGCTCCTGGAGTTCGAGTTCTTCGCGGACGACCTGCATCATAATGTCTAGTTTTAAATGATCCAAATTCTCCAAGTCTTCGATGGATAGTACTGAACATTCGGGATTGTGGCATCTTTCTATTCGGAAATGCTTCGACATACAAACGTCTTGCTGCAATTGCATTGCCGCTAGCTAAACCATAATAATAATGCATGTCACGTAGTTCGACTTTAAAATAATTATTATGATTCATCTTATCTTATTATTAATCACAACAATTCAATAAGAAACTTGCAACTTATTATCTGTCAAAACTAAAGCTGGATTTATAGTTCGGTATCGTTAAGCACTAAAGACGTAAGAAGTAAGCAGTAAGCGGTAAGAAATAAAGTAATGATCTTACACATTTAGAGTTCCATAACAGTAGTACGAAATTATCAGATCACGCATGCGTTTTGCTACAGTAATAATTCAAATTTGACAGGAACAGTATCCTAACTTTCTAAATACAAACAATCAGCGTAGACTTTATACTTGGTTTTTTTGTGTTGTACTTTTTCATCTTGTAGTCACATAGAGTTCTAGTTCTAGTATTTAGTTAAGAGTCCTTTAATTATTTAATATCTGAGTGTATAGTGAAATCAGAATAGTTTTTAAATATGGATAACGAGGTTGTAGTCGTAGCCGGTATTGTGCTGTGTTGTTCATTATTATTGCTCAATAAGACTCGTAGAGTCAGACGATTTAAGACTAGAGCGATAAACAGAAATCGAAGAAAGTATGGTTTTTATACCAGATATTTTGTACCGATGAAAGAAAATGATCCTGATCAGTTTTTTAAATACACACGATTGAATGTTGCAGCATTCGATAAACTTTTAAATTTGTTAAGGCCTCATTTAGTGCTAAGGAGGAAGCTAGGGGACTATATTTCACCAGAAGAAAGATTGGCTGTTACATTACAGTAAGGTTGTGAGGTTGATTTTGATTTTCATTAATGTCCTGAAATTATTTCAGTTACTTCTCCCAGGGATCATCAATGCAGTCTGTTGCATGGACCTATCATATGGGACACAGCACAGTCCATAATATAATTAAAAGTACCGCAAAAGCAATTTGGGTTGTCCTTTCTGAAACTTATTTAAATAGTCCCTCAACTGAAAAGGAGTGGCTAAAAATAGCAGAAGGTTTCCAAAATAAATGGAATTTTCCTAATTGCATAGGTGCTCTTGACGGGAAACATATTCAAATTCAGGCTCCTGCTAAAAGTGGCAGTATGTTTTTTAATTATAAGAAGACGTTTAGTATTGTTTTATTAGCATGTTGCGATGCCGACTACTTGTTCACATTAATAGATATAGGTGCATATGGTAGTGAAAGTGACGGAGGTATATTTAAAAATTCAATTTTGGTAACATGCTTGAACAAAGTCAGTTGAATGTACCAGCACCTTCAAAATTGCCTAATTCAACCATTATGCATCCCTACACGATTGTTGCTGATGAAGCATTCCCTTTAAGGACTTTCATAATGAGACCATATCCTGGACGGAATTTGACTCCCAGTAACCGTATTTTCAACTATCGTCTGTCAAGGGCTAGACGTGTAATTGAAAATACTTTTGGAATCATGGTGAACAGGTGGCGGCTAATGAGAGTGATGATAACTGCAAAGGTAGAGAACATTGATACTTTTGTTAAAGCAATTGTGTGTTTGCATAATTATGCAATGAAAGAATCTAGTACAGCAAATGATGCATTGTATTGTCCACCTGGATTTGTAGATTCTGAGTACAGCATGGGAACATGGCGTGATGATGGGGAGCCATTAAGATCAGTTGGACGTCTTTCAACTAATCGAGCAGCTAATGCACTTTATATAGTTCGGGATAATTTAAGGGATTATTTTTGTTCACCAGCTGGAGCAATTCCTTGGCAAAATAAAGTGTTGGAAGATGGTTTCTGCTTATCTGTAGACAATTAATTGCTCAATTCATAAAATTTACATTAGGTACTTTTATTTAAAATGTATTATTAACTTGTACCATGTAACTCACAATTAATTTTTTTATGCATTTCCATAAATAATTATTTTTTATTCATTTTTTAATTATTATAATGATTAAAAAAATATTTAAAAATAAAATTTATTATATAAAAAGTAATAATTTATTCTTTAAATACTTCATTTAGAATTTCAACAATTTTTAATCTTTTATAATTTTGTTCCGCTGCTGGCATCTCTGCTAAACACAACCCTACATACTCCCCAAATGCAGTGTTCATGTCCCTCACTTTGTCAACTCTTAGATAATTTGTCAGGGCTGACAAAGTTTCTTGCACCTGTCCTTGTACATCTAAAAGTTGTTTTCGGGGATGTGCAAAACTTTTGTTTCGATGCGGAGTATTTCCTGCATGAGAAGGGCCAGGTTCAGGTTCTTCTTGCGTCTCCCGCTCAGGCCGAACTTGTTGTACCTGTGGCTCTTCCTCGGTTATAATTTGATTAATTGATGACCAATGATCGTCAGTATCGCCTGCTGTTGATGGCGAATCAATTTTTCAGTTTGAGGAGAATCCTTCCCATGCAGTGTTTTTTAAATTAATTTTGCTTGATGCAATGTTGATGCCCTCCTTTAAATTTATGGTTTACTTTATATATTAACGTATAAAGATGTACTTACTTTCGTGTACTGATATGTTTCTCCATGAAACTCATAAACTTGTACAAAGCCCATTGAGATTCTTTTGGTGACGAACCAGAAGGTGTCAATTGTAGCATCCTACGTTCTTTGGAGTACCTGTCCCGCAAAAGTCGCCACATTCTTTGCAGTTCAACAACTATAATTAACAATTGCAACTTACATAGCATTATTTAAATTTAAACTTTACCTGGTTATTGCATTGCCTCAGATATTGCTATCCATGCATTTTCTTTTTTATGTTGTCCTTATATTCAATTTTGGACTTATCGTATATAAACGGATAATGTTGAATAATATCAATTAGCACAGCTTCTTCTTCCATGGTACCAGAAAATACAAAAGGTAAATAAAGAAAATAGTTAAAATTGTACATTACCTGCTCCTTTTCAACAATTGGCACACACATTTTTTCAAGCCACTTTATTGCTGCAAGTGCAATTAGGTACAAAGAAACGTATTTCTCAAGCATCTGGTGAACACATTGAGGGTTAGTAAATTCAAACTTAAAATTCATTGTGTTTTTGACAATTTTTGAAATATGCTTCCCTAACGTGTTTTTGTTTTGATTTGTCATCTGTTTTAAAACGTATCCTTCGAATTCATACGAATCATATACGAATATTCACGATTCCGTAACCGTAACCGTATTAAATAGAATTCAACCAATTGTTATTTTTACTGCTTACTGGTTGCCATTACTCCTACCGATTTACCACTATGAATGGGATATAGGTTACTGTTAAGTTTATTTTTCTTACCGTTATTTCTTACGGCTTATTGCTTAACGATACCGAACTATAAATCCAGCTTAATTGTTTACAAAGCAACTCCCGCAGTTGTTTCCAAAGCAACTTTTAAAAAGCGTTTTTCTCGAAAACAGCTCATTTTATCGTGATGTAAGAAGAGGACGTTTTTGAGATTTTTTGAAGCTCTTTAATTGTGTGTCACCAAAATTTAGAAAAAAAATCGAACAAAAAAGGTATGGATCATTATCCAAAGATCAAGGGCAGTTTAAGCCCTTTAGCTTTGGGGAATTTACCTCAAATTAGGAACAAAAATACAAACGAACATTATTGGTAAGTGCCAAATTTGAAGAGAATCGGTACACGAGAAAAAATGTATTAGAAAAGCTTGATTTTTTAAATCAAGCTTTGAGGCCGTGTAACTCCATTATCTTCACTTCAGTTATCGCCCACCCGCCCCCGAACTGCGGTGGTATTAGGCTTTAACTCACATTTCTCGGAAGGTCATTTTTTGAGGAAACGACTAAATCAATAATGTAAATTTTACGCTAAATAAATACCATTAGCATTATAATAGAAAATATTTTATTAAAAATGGGCAAATTTTATCTGCACACCTATAAACTAAGGATTAACTATCTTAATTACTTTACTGCTAAACGAATAATTAGATGTTTTTCAAGAAAACGCTTTATACAATAGTACAAAGGTATAACCAAAGTGTTCCTAACAATAGACTACCTAATATCTGACGTCATAAAGTAGGTGGAGTTTAGTGAACCTTTCCAAACATAACAAGAATACACGTAAATTCACCCTAAGGAGATTTTATATTTCGTCGTGTATGATATTCCTGTTAGAGAAAAACAAAGTCTAACAGATATTTGATAAATATAGTGTGGGTCTTGAGATTAAGGACATCCATTGGGTATATTTCTGAAGGTAAGTTTTCCTAATGATACTCTAAAGTATTTTGAGGTTATGTTACCTTTTGTTTATAATTTAATCTTGCATTGTTTTATACATTTATTACAGATTTGGATCACAAAATGGCTGCAAAACATTTTATAAAGCTCTCTGGCATTAATGAGTTCTTTTCTAATGTAAATAATCTTATTAAAAAAGATGAAAATGTTTTGGAATCAAACCATGTAAAACGGATGCAATTTCATTGTGATTTAATGCTTATCAAGGAAGAAGTGTGCGAGCATGAAGAATAAAACATATAATGTTGAGGTAATTTATGTCATTTACAAAATAGATTGTATTTGTGAATTTTATTGCTGTTATAGATTAATCTCGATAAGTCAGGCAGTATTATATCGGACAGTTGTACTTGCCCATCACATGGCTACATTAGTTTTAAAAAATGCACATGGAATGTGCCAAAACAGAACAGCATTCTAATAAGAACATCCGCAGAAATGTATCCTCCTAGACCATACTTTGCTATCGATAGATAGCTAAGTGAGGAGGAAAGAAATGATTTAAGGAGAAAGTTGGATGGTTTTGGTAGTACAGTGGGGTTTACTTGGCTGTTGCAACAAGAAATGGATGAAACGAGTTCGAAGTTGCCTATTCCCATCATTGAGGAAATTATTTCATCCGAAAACTTTGCGGTTGCAAAACATCAAGACTATTTTAAACAGAAATGTGCTATCAGCGATGACAAAATTAAAGAAACTGCATAATTAACAATAGGAAATGCATGCAAAACAGATATCAAAGTAATTTTGGTTTCAGATTCTTACACTTTAGATGGAGTTAAACCCTATCAATTGGAAAGGACCCATGAAAAGAATGGGATTGAGTTTTTGGAAAATGTCACGGTACAGCTAACAGGTCTTTGGTTAACAAATTCGGGATTATTAGGTGCAAGTCCGGGTGGGTTATTAGAAGGTGACTCAATTATTGAAGTAAAATGGCCTTACACATTTCGGAATGAACATTTGTCTGAGAAATTAAAAAACAATGATAAATATATCATTTCATATAACGACAATTCTGAAATAATTATTAATAAAAACCACAACTATTACCACCATATTCAAGGAAATTTGCATATTTTAAAAAGAAAGAAATGTTATTTATGTATATGGATTTTAAAAGAAGCAACATCCGTTTGTATTGAACTTGATCCATCATAGGCAGAAAATTTATCGATCCTAGAGAATTTTTATATCAATCAATATTTACCGAAACTATCGGAAAATTAGATTTTCAACAGGTAATGGCATTGTCTGGTTGTTCATAAGTTAGCTGTAGATTTGTAATTTATATAGAATTATATAGTTAATGGTTTACTAGAATAAGAATAATTTCTTTAATTACAAAATAAAAAACAACTAAGCAGAATAATTTGGGCCTCCGTAAATTGAGGAGTACTTCAGAATGGATTAATATTTAAATGTACACCTATTGGAAGTAATTCCTTAATTTGAAAAACCTTTGTCAGCTAGAATAAGATCTCCAAGGCACATTTGCTTTAAAATTCCGCAATGTTCAACAATTTTTTTATCCGAAGTGGAGCCTGGATAAGCACTACTAACAAACGTTATAACTCCATTAGGTGCAACACCTACTAAAACCTTCCACGTGTTCCAATGCTTATAAGAACTGTAGATCAATCTCTGATTTTCCAGATTACTTGATGTGGCAGAGCAATTTCTATATAGTCAAGTATAATTCGACAATTCTTAAAATTAGAAAATGTTGTTAACTTTCGCAGTTTTTCAGTCACATTTGCAAGTTCCTCCTTTAGAAAATCGTTCTCTGCCTCCAGAGATGCTCCTGATGAAGCTATGCTTGTACGAGGGCGATTTGAAAAGTCCGTGTAAAAATAAAAACTACTTAATTTTTGAGATAAACTCTTTTTATAGTCTCCTTTGAAGCTTATACACTTCGTCCAACGTTGCTCTAATTTGTTGATCCCTTCAGAATAATATCACCTCCTCGTTTGAATAAAATCTTTTTCCCACAAGCCATTTCTTCAGATTGGGGAACAAGTAATAGTCCGAGGGAGCCAAGTCTGGAGAATAGGGGGGATGCGAAACGAGTTGGAACCCTATATTTCCATCAATTTTGCGGCCACAACTGCTGAGGCGTGAGCTGGTGCGTTGTCGTGATGAAAAAGGACTTGTTTGTGAGCCAATCGTGGCCGTTTTTCTTGCATTACCCGTTCATTCGAAATGCCCACAGCACTAGCAATCTCACGCACCTTCACTCTTCTGCCATCCATCACCATATCATGGATTTTATCAATGATTTCTGGAGTAGTAGCCTCAACAGGGCATACAGAACGTTCAGCGTCGTTTGTGCCTATATGGCCACTCCAAAAATTTGAAACCACTTATAAACTGTTCTAATTGATGGTGCAGAATCACCATAATGTTTATCAAGCTTCTCTTTAGTCTCCTGAGGCTATTTGGCTTTCATAAAGTAATGTTTAATCAACACACGAAATCCTTTTTCGTCCATTTTTTGAAATTCCCTCGACTTCCTCGATTCAGACGAACGCCAAACACAAAGAAATAGACCGATCTGGCTGAAACTTGGTGTGTGTTCTTCGAAGAGATGCTACTAACTAAAAATAACCTCGATACGCACCAGTAGTGCCATCTCTTTGAGTTTGCACGGACTTCTCAAACCTCGTACTTGAAGATGAGGGTATGTTATCTTCTCCAACAGAAGTTGGATCTTCTCTGGTGGATGGTCCAGCTTCCTCCTTCTCTAATGCTCTAGATGTCCCTGGCACCGCGACTTCCTCAGCTACTTCTTTTGTAGTTATCTTACTAAAAATAAATACTGAAAATGTACATACCGTTTCGTGGTGATACAAATGTCAACTTTTGCTTTTGCTCAAATAAATTCAAATATAGAGGGCCCATTTTTCCTGTTGCTGTTGACAAAATAACAACTGCAAACCAAAGAATGGTTTAAAGGTTCCCGATCTTTCCTTCTGAAAATAAATTGTACATATTAATATTTAATGAACAAGGGTACCTATTATCGAAAAAGATTAACAAACGATATTCATTTCAATATTTTCAGCCAACTGAGGTTTAATAAAATGAAAAAATAGATATTCACAATCGAATGAGTAAATAAAATTTTACAGCGCCTACAGCGACTGTAAAGGCATGAGGCCATGTTATGTGAAAATACATAGGGGGGTGAAAATATTCATTACTAATATTTTAGGTATATTACCTTATGAGATTTATCCGTATTTTTCTATCGGCTGGATTTGCAGGAAATACAAAAGAACTTGCAATCGCTGTAGTGTTTGCAATCGGGCACAAAACATAACTATATTGAGGCTTCTCGTGTGGTTTTTAAATCTAATAAAATAAATATAACAGTAGTTTCACACTATTTAGGGAAGTTATAATTATAAAAGCATTAGTAAACTAATATCCAGAGAACAATTCATAAAACAGTCATTTCTATTTTGATTGCACATAACCTAAAAGTCATTTAAATGCTAATAAAAAATTGAATCAAGCACTTACCTACATAAAATATGAACTACTAAAGTAGTTGCACCAACCTCTATTAAATTTAACCGTAGATTACAAACAATCGTTACCATGTTCAATCCTTGGATACTATTGTTTTTAACCTACGATTAAATCTAACCGAGTTTGGTGCAACTGGCCCTAGGTAAATAATGTACAAGTTTTCAAAATCTAGATGAGATAACTTATTTACATAAAAACCCTTTAAAAAACATTTCACAAAATTTTCTTAATGGCAAATTACACGTAAACTTCGTTTGTTTAGAAAGGTTTAGAGGGTCCGCCCATTTGTGACGTCACACTTAGGTCGTCTATAGTAGAAAATAAAACAAAAGGCAAGTTTTTTCACCGAGAATTCAAATTTATTCGGAATAAAGTTGAAGTTCTGTGCAAAATGGAATGTCAATTGTATTCTACAAAATAAACTTAGTTATTACAAGCGAGCATTATTAAACCGTCTACTGCATGAATATATAGCGGTTTAAAAAAAATATTTGGTGCTTAATTTATACTTAAAGTACTATTAAGTTAAAGGGCCAATGCCGATTTTGAAATTTTTTCAAAAGTTAAGGTATATTGTAAATAAGCAACAACATGCAATAAAGGAACCTATTTCTAGAGAAAACAAAGTTCATAACGTGTGGAATTGCTGAAAACAGTTTTTCTTGACGGATATGCAAAGTAGAACTTTGCACTTGGAGCCCATAAACTTTTGAATGCTGTCACATCCCGGTATCTTGCAGCGCCCCCGCTTTTCGGCAACCATTGGCCAGTGACCTGTATTGTCATTCCTGACTTCCTTCGACACTTCTGTAATTGTAGGCTTTCTACCATTGTAACACTTTTCAACTAACAAGAGATGTTACTTTACCCACCTGAGCTATGTGAGGTCCGGTTAACACGAGTGGAGGCGGTGTGCGGTATTATATTATGGGCGCCAGCAAACCTTCTAGTATAACTCACAAACTAAAAACGAAAGGGGTCTGCTCCAAGTAAACAGAATGCTCTTAGGCGAATAAATAAATTCGAAATGTAAAAAACAATAACATTTATTTGAAACAAAAAAGAATGTAAAGTACTGTGCAAACAAAATGTAATTGACATTGTGTACTATATTGTACGATAAAATTTGATTTGCAATACCAAATATTGTTATCTGATCAAAATGTGGGGTATAGTTGTTAATTAGTTATTAATTAGTTAGTTAAATTAGTTATTAGTTGTAAATTAGATATGAATATAAGATAATATCACCCAAGCGCTTGTTTAACATACTCCTATTTATATTATTCAGCACGCTAATGAGATTAAAAATAAAATCTGATCTAGATAAATACTGGTGCTACGCCACTGTAATAGATTTGTCAATATTATTTATAGGTTATTACTGGTTGCACGTTATAATATTTTTGTACAAAAAAACAATCAAGATCATACAAATTAAATAAATTAAGGTAAGAACAACGATTCTTTGAATCAAATCAAAAGTACATGCAATCCTAATTATTTTAAAAATTAATGAATAGAAAGTTCGTTACGTCAAGAACAATGGTAATAAATCAAATAAATTAATAGATATAAATAAACAATCTGGCCTTTAAATCAGGAATCAAGCACCAGGTCCCGTCACAGTTGCGAACCCAAATTCCTAATTGTCCTCGGCTTTACTGGTCAGAAGTCAGGGAAGTCTTACATGCAATTTAGCACCAGGTTCCGTCACAATTGCAAACCCAATTTCCAATGATTTTCTAAACGTAATGGTAGCAGGGTACAGGATGTTGATAGAAACTCACGTCGATTTTCCCAGTATCATATTATAGTTGGAAACACGGTATATTGAAATAACTCTTTTTAGCTTTCTCTAACCGCTTTAATTCAAGTAACTAACTCGTATAATCCCGTGAAGGCAATCAAATGTGGATCCAAATACAATATCCAACATTCGAAAAATATTAATTACACTCTCAAATAATTCTGAATATTTCCAGAAAGACTACTAATTCCATAACTCGAATAGTGTAATTCGAGAAGTTACTAGCACAAAATAGTACGAAAAACTAAAAAACTGTCTATCAACAACTCAAAATCGAAACTATGGTATCATTTTAAAAAAAAAGGAAAACAGAAAAAGGAAAATCGTCCTAGATTTGCTAAATAAATATTAGAAAATAAATAAGTTGAAAATTAAATGGCGCAACATTTAAAAACGTTACACCATTCCTCTAGGCTGCCGTCGGGTTTACGCTAGAGCTAGGACGACCTCTCTTCTTGGTAGCTGATTTTCCCTGTTTGCAAAGGCATTCAGCAATCTTTGTCTTAAAAGCCAGTAAGGACATCTGTTGCTTTTCAGGAACCTTCAAAGCTGTACAGTTTTTCTGTACAATAGCCACGCTTCGACTACCATCAAGTCAAGAAGGTGATAGATTAAGCGCTGGTACCATTTTTTTGACCTGATTTTGGTTCGGTACAAGGCGATGAGTGAATCTAGCAGGTCCACCCCTCCCATGAACTGGTTATATGTCTTAATGATGGATGGGCACGGAACATCGATACATTTCTTCTCCTTTCTATTCCAGAGTTGCACGGTTCCTACAGGTTGGGCAGCAGCAAAGGTACTCAACAGAACAACTACTCTGTTGTCGTACCACTTCACAGACCGCAGTGATAGTCCGTCGACAGTGGTGATTTTTTCGTCGAACCACCCCCTCCCTTTCTTCTTCAACGTTTTGTTGTCGACTAGAGGGCATTTCTACAGTCGATTTTGTCGAACAGTCCCCAGAATGTGGATGCCTTTTTTCTCTAGGGCCACTTGAAGGTCAATGCTTGTGAACCAATTGTCGTAGTAAATTTTGTGGTATTTTTTTTTCCGGAACAACAGAAGAGAGTCTGAGAATCACATTCCCACTGGCTCCGATGTCAGGCATTCCATCCAGAGCGGAAATTGCTCCAGTGTATACCTCTAGATTATATACGATACCCTTCGAGTCACAGAGAACAAATATTTTGTATCCCCATTTTTTTGGCTTTTTCGGATTGTACTCTTTCAAGGAACTGTGACCTTTGAAGGGTACTACTTGTTCATCAACGCATATCATTTCATCCATGGGGACGGTTTTCAGCTCGTTCACTATCCCGTCGAGAAAGGGGCGGATTTTAAACAGTTTGTCGTACCCTGGTTGGCCTGGGGGAACCATCTTTTGGTTGTTGTTGCAGTGTAGGTTACTCTTTATACTTTCCCAGCGATTTACTGGCATGACATCCACAACGGAACTCACGCGGCAGTCTGGATTCCAATACATTCTGGCTGCAGGCAATCCAAATACTGACATGTACAAACAGATACCGAAGAACTGCTCAAGTTCTTCCTTCGTCACACCAACTGGCTTGTTCGGGTTCTACTGATAATTTATTTTTAATCTTTTTTCTATTTTCAATTGCAGCTGATAAATTGTCTAGTGTGTGCATACGACTCATTTTACGTATTCCTTTTTTGGTTCAGAAGCATTTTGAATTGGTGCAATGTCCTCTAGTGGTTGTAGTCTTCCAGCGGTTCAATTTTTTCCAGCTTTCAGCAACTTCATTTGGAACTTTCACAGCTACAAATAGTATATTATTACATAAGAAAAACTAAAATTCTTGTAACTTACATTCATGGAGGACAGCACTGCTATCGTGAGCATATTCATCGGGAGTGGAATAATCTTTCAATACACTGGCCACCTTCTCATCCAAGTTGGTATTCTTTGGGGTCATACTACCACATCCGGTTTTAAAATGCTCTGCCTAAACAAAACATTTTTATTAATTCAGTGTTTGTACTCTAAAACTTACAAAAATTATAAATATTAAATACTTACATGATCAGCAGCTAAATTCTTTCGTGCTTTCCTTTTCAGTACTGCATACAATTCTTTAGGTTGTTTGACGTTCCTGTTACCAGTCTGAGCAGTACAATTATAAGCGTCAGTCACATCTTTCCAAGCCTTTGATTTCTCTTCATTTGTAGCACCATCCGTTTTTTATTTTCGATTATTGTTTTTTTTTCTGTGATTAACTCTAAGAGCACATTTTTCTCAAACTGGGTAAAATTTTTACTTTTCTTTCCTTTCATTTTAAAACTAACAATAACTAAACAAATACTTTTTCTGAATTCACCTGTGTTTGTTTACGCTTAATAAGAGGTTAAAATCGCACTGAATATAAACATAATAGACAAAGCCAGCATGCTACGTATGCGTTAAGTCACAAAAATGAATTAGCTCCTAAAGAGCAGACAATCATGAACAATAATTGGCCTCAGCATTTACATTAACATTCATGAGTTGACTAATCAATATGAATGCAGAGTACATGGAATTCGTAAAATGAATCGAGAGTAGGTGTGGGCTCGCACAAGTCATAACATATTAATAAGAGATGAAGATGCTCTAAATCATTGACCTCTTACGAATATTATTGCAACTATAAACATATAATGGTTTGTAACTAATCTATCTGTTATCGTACAGATACTCAACAGATAGTTGAATTTGGTATTAGCATACCGATGTGAATAACATCTTGTTTGTTCGATCCATAAATGTTACCAAACTAACCGATGACTATCGGTTAATCGGCTTTTCTAGCACTCAGCCCGTAGTGACGCTGAAAGTACCATTAGAGGTACCATCTTCTTCTAATTGAGATTTAAGTGAATACCACAATTAATAGTCAATACTATTTATTAAATAATTGACACATACTACTTTGTGAGGGCGTCTTTGATGATGCAGAAAATCTGATCGCGAGAAAGGCGGAAGTCTTGGATATGTAGATTCTTCCTCAGATTCAGATGAGAGACTAATCTTCCTTTTTCTTTTTCTACCTTGAGTTTCCTCTCTTCAGATTCTAATTTTGAAGTAATTTGAACCTCTTTAAGCTTTCTTCTTATTTTCAGAAGATCTCATATAGAAAATTAAGATTGTAATAAAACTTGTGAATAAATTCATTTAAAAAGTAACGGCCAATTGTTGAGGAGAGAAGCTCAACCAGGTTGGTTCTATTTTTTAAAAATACACATTTTTTTGGGTAAAATTTCGTTTCCATGTTTTTGTCTTTTTAAATAATCACTACATTGAAAATGAAAAGAAAATCGAATTTAAATAGAAATATTCGAATTGAAGAGTGGATCCATATTATTATTGTATTGGTTAATTAAATCAAATATGAACAAAAACAACGAGTCAGGCCAATACTAAATTGTGTAATAGTAGTTTCAACCCGATTAAAATTGCGGGTCATCTTCAGATCAATAAATTATGCGTCATAAAATATGATAAGAACGTTTACACAAACATGAACAATTATGCAGTTTTTTACAGTTTTACAATTTCGGATTTCATTGCGACCTCGAAAATTGAATTCAGCATATCATTTTACATGGGAATCAACTTTGTATTTTTATATAGCTTTAAGTTTTATGGAGGTACCATAATTTCGAGGCTCTGTGCTCGGAATATAAATATTCTTTGTCATTAAGAATTTTAATTAATTATATTTTATTTGGATTTCTCTTAGTTCTAAACTAAAATTAATTGAAGAATACTGTTGTTTATGTATGATCTTCATAAAAATTTCTCATACCCTTGAATATGTTTGTAGCTTTATTTGAACAAAAATTGAAACTTTTATTACTTAATTTGACCTTAGAGCCGTCTGACACGAGACTTATTTTAGTTTTAAATTAAGTACTGAAGTTGCGCACGCAGATTCAGTTTATAAATTAATCCGTGCCTTTTTAAATTTGTATGATACGTAAATATGAAAATAAGTAAGTGGGCATGCGCACTAATAACTAAATAGAAATGTCAAATGTCAAAATAAATAAACAATAACAACAGCGATATTAAAAATACACGTGGAAAATGGATCGGAAGAAAAACTGTTGCTCTCTGCAGCGACAAACGTTATTGTAATATTAATGTTAGTTCTTAACAAAAAAATCGAAAGTGTCAGATAAAAGACGTAAAATTTGGGTGAGAAAATGGATAAATCGGCGACTGGAAGGCAGAGGTTTATTGTCGATGTTAAACGATGAATTACTAATTGAAGATCCGTTCTCATTTAAAAACTTCTTACGGTTGGACAGCAATTCTTTCGACAAACTATTATATAAAGTTCAAGTTCAATTGACTAAACAAGATACTGTTATGAGAGAAAGTATTTCTGCACGATCTAAGTAAGAAAAAAAAACTCTCTAATAGATACAATAAATCAAATTTTAGATTAGAGACAACCCTACGTTTTTTAGCAACAGGCGAATGCTACCGGTCGTTGATGTATAGTACCAGAATTCACGAAACTACTATTTCACGATTTGTACCTACCGTCTGCGATGTTATATACCACTTTCTCAAAGATGAATATTTGAAGGTAATAGTCATTCATTAAACAAGAAAATTGTGTTATTTCAGAGTGAAGTATAAATAAACATGTTTGCATTTATTTTTAGACACCTGATAAGAAAGAGACCTGGCTTCAAGTTGCTGAACAATTTAATGAGTTATGGCAATTTCCTAACTGCCTAGGAGCTCTTGATGGACGTCATATTAAATTCAGACCACCTGCTTCTGCAGGAAGCTATTATTATAATTACAAAGGTGATCATTCTATTGTACTTCTTGGATTGGTAGACGCAGTTTACAAATTTACTTATTATAACGTAGGAATAAATGGTCGCATTAGTGATGGCGGGGTGTTCAGAGAAAGTGGTCTGGTCAAAAATTGAAAACTCCTTTTGTAATTGTGGCTGATGATGCTTTCCCCTTTCAAGAAGGATTATGAAACCTTTCCCAAACAGAGGACTTTCTCAAGAACAAAAATTTTCAATTATCGATTATCCAGAACAAGAAGAATGGTTGAGAGCGCATTTGGTATACTAGCCAATAGATTTAGAATTCTTATCAATCCTATTCAATTATCGCCAGATAAAGTTGTAAAGATAACACTCGCATGTATCGTTTTGCACAATTTTCTGGCAACTGAAAATTGGAGATTTTACACCGAACAAAGTGACAGTGAAGAGAATCAGCTTGCAAATGTTGGTCAACAGTCTGGAAATCGATCAGGAACTACTCCGTTACATGTAAGAGAGAATTTTATAAACTAGTTCAATAGCGAAATTGGTGCTGTTGATTGGCAAAACACTGCAATCTTAAAACATAATATGTAGAATAAGTTTATAAAGATATCTGAAGTTGCTTTATTTAGGGAAAATAATATAAAAAACATAGTAGTGTCCTATATATGAATATAATTTGAAAAACAATTTGTATTTATTTCATTTATGTTTATTACAATTTTTTCTACTTCTATATAATATGTTACAAATTTCATGCTGTACATCTAAAATAAGTCTTCATCTTCCTGTTCGATGAACGATAATTGTTTGGATACAAAATTTCCAAAAATTTGACTCTGGGTCAAATTTGAGTCGGTAGTTTCACTTTTAGGGTTATTGTTATTACTCTCGGTAATAGCTTTTGAATTTGTCTTAAAGAATCGGTCGCCGTTGCAATTATACAGTTTTCATCTTCAATTGTTCGTTTTCTTTTCTTGGCCTATCTACGTTCTTCCTGGCAACATCAACATTACATGGTGGAGAAGATTCTTTACTAGTACTCGGAGTCAAATGATCAATCGAGTGGATTATAATTTTTTATTTGTTTGACTTGTATTGTACTAAAAGTAAATATTTATTTTTGAATTATGCAGTGGATATACAGTTAACTCGCCTGAAGGTTATTTTCTGCCTCTTTTTCGTAAATAGATGACATTCCATCATTTTCCGACTCCACAATTTCTTCAGTTGTAATGTGTTCATCGGATAAATGAGTTTCTGTTTGTAGTTGGGATGAGCTGGAGCTGGCAGTAATTGAATCTATAGATTGCCGTGGTGTTACATGCTCCAAAATAAATTTCATACTAGCGAAATACCATATATTGGGCTTGTACACCTATAAATATGCAATAGTATTGAACATTTTATGAAAGAAAAACTGACTTCGTTTTCTCACATTCCACTATGAATTGAACCGGTGTATTTCCTGTATTGCAGCAGAAAGTTAGTTCGGATATTGTTGAATTTGCTTTCAATATCACCAACTCCAGTCTCAGGTCGAATTTTTTGAATTTCAGAACGAATTAGTTCAAGTGCATTATTTCGCGCGTGCTTGTTTTTGTAGTCTTTGTGCTTTACAACATACAAACAAGGATGCATCTTGTAGTTGTCGATCAATGACTGCACTTGCACTCTAGACCACGACATTTTCAAAAATATATGATAGATCGTCGTCGTTTATTAATAATTTATTGTGCATTCAAACAATAAATGCACAACGACTTAATTGCAATCACAGTCGCACGATGTGATATGTTAGAAGAAATTGGAGAAAATTTTTAAGTAATTATATTTTACATTAAGTACTTACTTGTTTCTTTTTAGTTATAAGGTAATCGCAATTGATAAACAAAGGACTATTGCGCACTTACGCTGCGCCGATTTAGTTCACTTCGTACTGAAGTTTAAAACACGTTCTTATTTCTTGCACACAAATGAATCGCCTATTGCAGAAAGGGTACAAGGCACAAAATGAGAGTTTCGAGAAAAACAATAAAATGTGTTTGTTTTGAATTCCATGATCTAGATAACAAGAATAGGTAACGTATCTTTAAACGAACATTGTATCATACAGTTTACTGTTATTTTTCGACTTATTAATGGACTGTGATCTGCAAAAAAAAATAATACAATTTTAACCATGTACCCTTTCTGCAATCAACTACCGGATTTAAACAAGAAAATGTTTTTTTAATTCAAACATTTATATTATCTAAACATTACAAAAAATATTACTTATAAATAAGTAAATACAGTTCAAAAACCTTATTGTAATGTTGGCCATTCAAATATATCTTGCCAAAATAGAGTGGTACTTCTGTCATCATCGACATACTTAGCCGATTTTTTATGTGGTCCATTTTATCCGATTTGATAGGAACTTTACCAGATGGGTTGGCTGTTTTCTCAGGCCGCTTTAAATTATCAGCTAGTTTTAAACAGAAGGTGTGGTTTACTAAACCGTTAATAAACTCCTTTGCAACTACAGTACCTACTTGACTACCGTACGAAAAGTGATGGAACGTGCTTATGTTAAAACTGACCTTTTGGTTTCTTGGTATGCCTCTTTGCGACGTTTCGGTTGAAATAGCTGTTTTTTATATAGTTTTATCCACCAGTCTTTGAAATTTATTACATTTTTCCATCTACAACATGCACCTTTATGTTCTGTTTCGACGAACATGAGGCTAAAATTTCGACATATTGATGAAGAGTATAAACTCTGTTAACTTTCTTTAGAGCCCTTTTAATCAAACCGAAATCCCTATCGCATGGTAAAAAGAATGGCCTCTAATAGGAAAGTATTGCTCAATTTTGTCAAACCTGCCAGAATCTGTTAAGTAGAGACACATCCTTATCAGTGTATTATTTTGTTCTGACCTGGACAGTTATCACTAAAAATATGGAGTTCTTTCACAGTTTCAGGTACGTACTTATCAATGTATTCTGCGAGAAATGAGCACACTTCATTTGGCCCCTTTTTAGCTATGCCCTCATGATATATAAAGTACACAACTTCATTAGTTTTCATGTTATGAACACAAAATACACTAACTGTCAACTGTCTTAAATAAAACAGGTCTTGAGCTGGAACATTAGGTAGTTGCAAATTTTGCATGTAGTCGAATGACAAAGCTAATACGCTGTCATTGTTTTTAGATTTTCTTGTTGATTCTTGCAAAGCAGTGTAAAATTTTTAGCACGCCTCTTATGCACAAGCATTTCAGTGGCGGCAACTCGCTTTGCATTGTCGTTCAACTGTTTACTTCTAATTTTTAAAGACAAGCTCTCACATTCGCAACAAACATCAACTTGCTGTCGACCAAACTTTAAATCAAAGTTTTCTCTGAAGACCTTACTGTAATAGTCGTATTTAACTTTTGTATCGGGATATTTCTGCAAAAACATCAAATACATCGTCTTAACCGTCAAATTAGAGTCGAGATAATGGTATTCCCTGGATGAGTAATGAGATGACTTTACAGGGTACGATGAAATATGTTCATTAATACGTATTTTTTCTTCGGCCGGTAAGACATTTCCACTAACTTGCCTTCCACGTTTATCTTTAGGAGTTTCGCCAGCTCTAAGCAACAGCTGTAGACGTTGCAATCTTTTATTGCTAATGTCGTGAAGACTTAAGAAGGCTTTTTTACATATTTTTTTTCTTAGACCATCCACAACTACATTATAAGTAAATGAGGAATTACGTACATTAGTATCGGTAGCAGAAGTTTGTCGAGAACGACGATGTTTAATTTGTTGTAGAATCATTAATCCTTGCAAGTAGATATCCTGTTCATCCTTGCTCTCTAAACTGTATAATTTTGTGAATGATGCTGTCCTTTCTTCGTCTGTTAGTGTGTTGAAACATTTTAGCCTGCAGGTACACGGAGCTCCAAGCGTTTTGCCTTGAATCACATTACCTTTGTAATTCGTGTAGCATGTACCTTTAATGCTGAATATAAAAAATGAAAAATATGAAATATGGTAGTTAGCATAAAAAATAATAAAACTAATATTACTTATTAAATAAGAGGAACTTACCGACTTCTTTTTATACGATTTCGTTTGTATTTATCTACGTTTACTACGCCTCGTTTTCTTTTATTAGTTTCAACAGGCTCGACTGTATCCATTGTTGTCATCTAAACTAAACACAACGCAATACTAACAAGAATCAGATGATATTTTTAAATTGACACCCTGCGCAACGCGTATTCGTTTACTGCAGAAACAATACAAGTCATCGACTTGTATCGTTTCTGCAGTAAACGATAATTTCACATCCACATTTTTCCAGTTATGACTATTCTAACATGTACCCTTTATGAACTATCTGATAGAGATACATTTAACTAACACATTTTTAACAAAAACTCAATATGGCCGAAAATGTGACTTGTATCCTTTCTGCAATAGGTGATTCAAATGTACTGAATCTGCGTGCGCAACTTCAGTACTTAATTTAAAACTAAAATAAGTCTCGTGTCAGACGGCTCTTAGAATGAAAGTAATAAATAACACTATATCCTCTGTAGATGGAAGTACAGTTTTCTTTTTGAAGCGATTTTTGATGGCGGTTGTATTTGCAGATTTTGGTATGTACACATTGAATTCTCTATCATGTACCACTAGAAAATTTTTTAGCAGCTGAATTTGCAAAGAATCATCTGCATACCCTTGTTTTAAATATTCAGTACTAGTAATTGTGGAAGTTCCTTGAGATAATGATTTAACTGACTTGCTATAGTTGGTAAACCAAATTCAAAATCCTCACCTTTCAAAATGCACATATTATATCGACTGTATAACAATTTCATATTTGTCCGGCTGCAATACATCTTAAAAATGTTTAATTGTACTATCTATTTGATGTATTTCCATAAGAAGCCGAGCACATCTTCTCAAAACTTGCCTGTTGTTAGCAGAATGATGTTTCGAAGATTTGTGTGCAACCGCTAAGTTCTTGGCGAACAATCTCAAAGCATAATCATTTTTTATTGTAGTGCTTGCATCTCCATCTCTTAGTTCACCAAGCAGTGTGTCCAATAAATAACTTTCTAATGGTGCGTCCCAGGAATGTATTTAGTAGCAAGCCTTGCTACTTTCGTAACAGGATTCATATTTGCAACTCTACCGCTGCAAACACGATGATGTTTCGCAATATTTTTAGGAGCGAATAATCTTGAATAGGAGGGACCAGGTAAATAATCATCAAGGCGAGTTGTGCGGGATCTTCTTGCACCAATTCTTTCTTCATCAGTTACGTTAGAATTGAGAAAATTATTACTTTTTGTACGTTTTCTCAAAGCCTCTATTCTCTCTTTGCTTTTCTTAGCCATTTTTTCAATCCTTGCAATTTCCGATTGGGTTGGATGAATCGATAAAAACTGTCTTGAGATTGATGTTACTTTTTGTCACAGAACATGCAATAATTTCTTTTTGACGTTGTACTCGTATCTTCAGTGGCAATTGGAGAATACGACAATGCAGCTACTGCTTTATTATCCAAAGTTGGCATTACAATTCCATTGCCAGTTAAAGTACCATTTGGTATGCAGCTGGTAACAAGATGTTAGTTTCTAGATGTAAATCTGAAAATCAGTTATTATGTATAGTATATACATCCACACAAAAACATACCACAATCATGCATTTTCTGTAAGTGATCTGATGGTCCTGTGATAATACCTAATTTGTTTACAGAATCTTAAGAAATGAGTGAACATTTATAGGTTATGAAGTGAAGAGCTTCTAACGTTCGATTTTTACTTGTAGTAGTAGCGGTACACAAAATTATACTGCACTTTGTCATAAGAAGGTGCCACTAGGCACAGTTGTTCCTTAGGTCTAAACAATTGATTTGACCCGAGGAAACAGCTGATTGGTCCATGCGGGACCAAGTTATGACGTCATTAATATGGCGTCACTATAGCACTCTTTAAAGCGGCGTATTATCGAAACTATAGCACCTAGAGACTTGAGTGACGGCTCAAATTAAAGCAAAAGCATAAACTAACTTTTTTATAGAAACAAATATTTCGATAATTTCAACAGTGTTTGAAGGAGCAGCAATTTAATTCAAAAATTCCTGTGACGTCAGTACTTTATTTGCATATAACTATGTAAGAACTCAATGTTTGAGAAAATTATACTCAACATTTTTGTAGACAATTACTTTCTTTTAAATGAGTACAAGAACGACTATATATCTTAAATATTAACTGAAATAACCCATTTTTAGCAAATAATCAATAGACAGAACTACTTATTACAATAAGGGTACATTTATTATACCCCGGTATTACATAATTATGTTCGCTTCTTTTCATAACTGATGCTTATTCAACGCTGAAAAGATACGTTTTAATTTTAATAAAACATAGATATAATTTTTTATTTGTTGCTTACCCGTTAGAGCAGTTGCTTTGACATCCGGAACACAGTAAGGTGCAAGGTACTGTGAAGAATACAGGTGCAACGAGTGGACTTGCATTCGTTTTTGCAAGAGCACTTCACTAAGTCCGCAAGCCTCCCAAATCTCTGGCAATGTGGACCACTTGGAACCCATTTATTTTCTTCAAGATGCCAACCCCATTCTTCAGGTGAAGGAAAAGTCGGATTAATATAATGAGATTGACAGTATGTCCGCTTTGGTAAGTGGCACGATAAATATGCTGGATCAGTGCTGCTTCGTCGGTGGCAAATATCGGGAATTGCCCTTAGTGTGAACAGAATTTTCCGACTTTCGTTTAGTGTGATATCAGGGTCACTTTTAGAATCGTACAGATAAATTACAAATTTCTCTAACTTATGAATTGTGTCATTTGTGACTCTTTCTGTTGGATGAGAAATTTCAAAAATGCTTCTGTCGTAGTTTCAAAAGCCTTCCAAGCACGCCATGCAGACTTTTTACCTTTCATCGAGAACGATGATGTGGTGTCACATCCGGTGAATGCATGAAAGCCTCTAAGTGCAGAAGCCTTTTCAACGCATAATTTTTTCGCAATTTCGTGACCGGAGATATATTTGTGATGTTTACCACTACCAAATGAAATCCAGAGTTCTTGCAACCCAAAATGCTGTAAGTAAAAATAGTAAGAAATGGCAAGGACAAGGACATCTGTATCTGCTGTCCGTATTAAGATAGAAGAGCATCCATGTTCAACAGCATCTTTTGCATGAAGAATTATGCGGCCGTCTGCTTCCTCCATAGAAACAGATTTTCCAGATATGGAAGACGAAGAAGAAGTTGAACAAGTAATGTAGTCGTCAATATTTGTAACCACTTCTACAAATTCGAAGTTCTGAACAGCGTAATTTGCAAGCATACAAAACAAATCCTGTTTGTTAGACGAGTTTCTCAAGAAGTCATTCCAATTGGTGGGTAAAGGTGCACTTGCTACTACCTGTCTTCTAATTCCTGAACCCCTACTATCTCGCATAGATTGCTTAAGACTATGTCGGTGGTACATATCCCATACCAGGTCAATTCTCTTAGATTTAAACCCGACAGACTCATTTCGAATAGGCTTCCTGAACTCAGTTTCGCAGTATTCTGAGAAGGTTTTGATGAACGAGGAAACGCCATGTGTACTATAGCAGCACCATCATAGATTATTGCATCTGCTTCATCGGGAAACCTGTGATCCTGACCGGTACCTATTAGAAGTTCAACTAACCCAGATTTTTGTATTGTTCTTAGCTCTCCATTTACAGACAGACAAGGGGAAAGCGTGGTTTTCGTGCGAAAAGAAGTTATCGAGATTCAGATTTCGATTCCGACTAACAATGAATAACCTCGAGAAAAGATGTACATCATTCTTTAAAGCTTTTATCGTTGTGGTTTGTTTGTTATAACCTTCTTGGGTACCAAAAATATTTTCTTGTTGAGTTTCTTTATTGGTGCGAATAAAGAAACCGACGAACCCTCAAGAAGGCGATCTTCAATAAATGTTTTATATAGTTGAAATCCTTCTTCTTCCAAGGAATATACAACTTTTGCCGAGTCTCTGGATATTGAAATTCTTGAATCGAGAACTATCAGATCCTCAGAAGTCTCTTCGAAAGGATTGCCCATCTCACGAAAGCTCTCAGTTAGTAATTTTACCTTTTCCAAGAATTTCTTTTGGTAAGCTGGATACTGTTCGTGATGAATTTCTTGGTCATCAGTATCACCATGAAATTCATGTATAAGTCTACTAACTTCAGGTCCAGCTATCATCCATCGTCTAAGTGCAGCTCGATCTAATTGAAACAGCCCAATTGCTCCTCCATCTCCTTTAACAATAGCATTGTGCTGTTCGTGGGCCTGGTCAATAGCAATTGCTGAAAACGATCGCTTTGTTTTTCGCACCACGAAGTTCCCTTTCAAAATTCTTCGTGGATTGCAGGTGCAATTGATGGTAATTCTTCCAAGTCTTTCACATGTACAGTCAACCAGCGCGCATAATTGTGTCTGTCGAATATAAAAACCATGGAAGCATAAGCCTTAAACAGCATTTGAAAGATTCATAAGAACCTTCTCTGATACTCCTAACGAAGCAAAGTAGCAGAATCACCTGGTTAAGATATGTTAACCAAAACTGGAATGTAGGCGACTGAGCAGTTTGTTCTTTAATCCAATCAGCGATATCCGAGCTTGAAGAATTTTTAGAATAAGCTTCGTGAAGAAGACAGTATAAAGATGCGGCTGTGACTTGATGAATAGACCGAGCCTTTGTAACATGTGTTACCTTTAGATACGATTCTGCCGTACCCTGCGAAGCTACGCCAGAGTGACAAATGGCACCTATCCATCCAGAACCAGCAAGCATTATTCCAAGCACATTTAAGAAACTCTGCTCAATATGGAAGGGTGCAAACATAATGACGAACGTCTTTTCACCATAGAGATCAGGCCAGTTCCATTGAATAAGTTTAGACAAGGCAAATAGAGGTTGGTCTGCTGTCATAACAGGTATTTGATCTTTATTTAGAAATTGCGTTATATTTCTTATTAGATCAAGACCATGCCGAACCATTGAAACAGACGTTGAATCTTCATAAAAAAGGGGAAGAAGAGCGTTTAAAGAAGTTACATTTTCATTTAAGGAAGCTTTGCTTGCGTGAAAACCTGCCCAGGATATGTCTAGGTCAGTGTCCCGGGACTGCTGATCTGTGGTGCAAGTTTTCTGGACTGTGTCAACCATTCATATTCTTTTTTCCACCCATCCTGTACTACAGAGGAAACCATTTGTTTTGAAGTTTGTAGAGTGCACTTTGGTATATAGAGAGGCTGCTTTTCTATTAATGAAACATAATTCACGTTTCCGAAACTGTCTGGGAGTTCAGGTACCGCTCGACAACGTAATTTATCTATATCTTGAAAATTTATCGTGCATGGCCTATTCTGACCTCTGTCTTCGTCTGTACGTAGCTGAAAGAGTGAGAAAAACAACACAACAACACAAAACACCCCACACCAACACCCAAAAACAAAACAAATCAATTACTGATTTGTTTCTTGAGTGACCATAAGTTGACAGTGCTAAGTAATTGGCAAAGGGGGCTCAAAATTTTTCTTATTGCGAACAATTTTGCCTGTAGGTTGGCGTTCGTGATAGTTAAAAAGAATTATTTGAGAAATTGTTAGTGCTGGCTGCGTAGAAGCGATATCACTATAAACCCAAGATCCATAGAGAAGCAAGTTAACAGCAGCAAGTAATGACGGCGGAATGAAAAATTTTGATCGTCTTTAAATAAGCTACCAATGAACTGAGCAGTTGTCGTAGATATTTCTTTTCTAATTTTATTAACAAATCTGCGAAAACCTACTGCATCTTCATCACAGTCACTAGTAAATTCTTGAAGTATGTTCGTTGTATTACTAACTAAAACGTACTCCTTTCCAGACAACTCTGCGCGGATGTTTGGAAAATGACATAATAATCTCTCTCTGAGTCTAGTTGTATGAACCTTCGCTGCATTTTCTTGTATTGTACATATTTGTCAAAGTGGATAGTTTAAAAACGTACTCAACAATAATACAATTTATTTGTTTTTATAAATAAACAAAGAATTCGATTTTCCTTACAAATTGAACTAAACTATTTTTCACTCTACACATAATAAATAAATTTAATCGGTCCTTCCTCTCTTCCTCCTCTTCTCTTCCCCAACTGCACCTCTTATCAATCCCTTCTTCATTGACTTGCTTTATACCTTGCTTATGACTCTTTTTCTATTTTCTATTATTTCTCTTCTTTTAATTATTTCTTTCATCCACTCTATCCCTTCCCCTCTTTCTCCCAGCAACTCCCTTCGTTCTCTCTCTTCCTCTCACTTCCTCGCATTCTCTACTTATGTGATATAAGTTCTCCCACGCTTCCCCCACATCCTACACTTTCTATCTATGTCCTCTCTCCAATATCTGTTTTCCCTTTCTTCATTCCCTACCCTAAACCTCGCTATAATTCTTTTTCTTTTAATCCAATCCTTCCCGTTAAATATTTTGGTTTTTCATCTGATCTTATTTCCCAGTAATTTACGTTGTACTTTCCTTCTTTTATTTTTCCAGCTCTTTCCTGCGCCTGCAAATCTAAATCCCTTCTTATAATGTCCATTTCTACCGATCTTCCTTCTCTTCTTATTCTTGCTATCTCTTCTCGTGCATACCCCCTCTTTCATAATATAACTTCTCTCTTCTTCGCCAAATTTTACCCTCTGCATTTCTATTTCCTTCCAACATTCATTTAATATCTCTTTCTCTATCTTACTTTTTATCCCCTCCTCATACCTCATCGCCCTTTTCCCGGTTTGTATCCTTATTTTTCTAACTTGACTTCGTCCTCTACTATGTATCCTGGTGTTTCTCTTTCTAAACCTAATGTCCATTTCCAATACTTTTCTTGGATCCTCTCCAGCTCATACCATTCTTTCCATCCCCATATTTCTGCCCCATATTTCAAAACACTTGTCACCATCTTCTCAAACAGCCATCTTCTTTTCTCTAAATCCTTTCCGAATATTCTTTCTCCTATGCCCCACACTTGCCTTACTATCTTGTTTCCTTTCTGTTCTAGCTCTTTTATATGGTCTCTATTGCTATTGTCAGCACTTATAACGTATCCTAGGTATTTGTATTTGTCAACTTTTTCTATTTCCTCTCTTCCCCACCACCATTTTATTTTCCTATCCCTTCCTTTTTTTCTTAAACTCCATGATCTTTGTTTTCCCCACATTTGCCTCCAATCCTTTCTTCTCTAAGTACTTTTTATTCCATTTATAGTCTGTTTCATTTCTTCCTCACTCTTTGCTATTGCCACTATGTCGTCTGCGTACGCCAACACCTTTACTTTTTTCCTTCCCACTACTATCCCCCACTTGCTGTTTCTCTAATTCTTCTTCCATGTCTCCTATATACGCCGCAAATAAACATGGGCTCATTGGACATCCTTGTCTCAGTCCCTTAATGTTTTGAACCCATTCCCCATTTCTCCTTTTACTTTTGTCTTACATGTTGTTTCCAAATAACATTCTTCAATTGCTCCTACTAATCCTTCACTTATTCCTCTTTTCCTCATATATCTCCACATACTTTCCCTTCCTACCCTATCAAACGCCGATTTCACATCTATAAAATTGCCCACATTTTACCTCCTTTCTTTTCAATTTGCTTATTGATTAAATGTTTGAGTATATAGATGTTATCTATCGTACCTCTCCCTTTTCTAAAACCCGCCTGCCAATCTGGTAGTAACCTTTTTTCTTCTAATTCTTTTACTAATCTTTTTCTTAAAATTTCCCCATACACTTTATACCCTACATTTAATAAGCTTACTGGTCTGTAACTTTTGGCTCTGTTTTGTTTCCTCCTTTGTATATTGGACACACTACTGCCTCCTTCCATTGCTTTGGGACTCCTTCTCCTTTCCATATCCTTTCCATCGTCTCCCGCAGTTTTCCCTCATTATTTCTCCTGTATATTTCCACTGCTCTCCCTGAATTCCATCTGTGCCTCCTGCCTTTCCTCTCTTAATTTTTCTGATAGCTTCTTCCATTTCCTCTCTTCCTATATCTCCTTCTCTCTCTCTCCATTTACTTTTATGCTCCTCTACTCCAATCCCATCTTCTATTCCGCTCAATTGTTCCTTGCAATGCTCCTCCCATTTTTTGCTTCTACTCTTATATCTGCTCTTTTTTTCTGTTTTGCATCTTTTTTAACAAATCCCATACTTGCTTTTCATTTATGATTTTTCTGTATCTTTTCCACTATCTTCCTGTATTCTTCTTTTCTTTTATCACAAACTACCTTGAGGTTCAGCTTTAACTTTCTAAACTCTTCTACCTCTATTTTGCCTTTTTCCATTGTCTTCTCCCTCTTCTCATATCCTTCTTTGCCCTCTGACACTCTCCATTCCACCATTCATATCGTTTTCCTAACTCGCCCACTCTTCTTATACTCTTTAGTCACCGTAGCCTCTTCCATTTTCTCTACTATCATCCTTATTTCGTCCTCTATATCCTCTTGTCTCTCCCAATTCTCTTCAAGTTTTTTTATACCATTCAATACTTTCTCTTGTCCATATCTTCCTTTTTCCCCACTGTTGCTCTTTTTCATGTTTCAAATCTTTTCTCTCTCCTCCTTCCCCACTATCGTTAGTTCCAATGGTTGATGATCTGACTCCTCTCCTTCTCCTATTCTAAACTCCTGTACGTCCTCCAGCACTTTTTCATTTATCACCACGTAGTCAATCACCGACTCTCCCCTACCTCCTATAAACGTGTATTCCCCTATTCCTTCTTCTTCCATGTTGCCATTCAACACTGTCCATCCTCTTTCCTTACAAAATTCAATCAATTTTTTCCTTGCCCATTTATTTTCTTGTCTTTGAATTTCTCTTTTTACTTCTCCATCTATCATCATTCCACCTTCCTCTTCTATTCTTGCGTTAAAGTCTCCCCTATTATTATCTTTTCTTCCTCTTCCCATTCCTTTAATACATTTTCTATTTTTTCCCTTGTTTCCTCCATTCTCCTCCCGTACACCGTAATTACTTCGTAACTATCACCCTTCTCTGTCCTTATTTGTTTTTATTAGCCCTTCTATATTTTCCGCCGGTTTTTTCCCCACTATTTCCCATTCTTTTCTCACCCCTACAATTATTCCTCCTTTTGCCCTTCCTCTTCTTTCTTTCCTTTCCGCGTATTGTATTGTCCATTCAAATTCCTCCGGCATCCTATCTTTCCATTGTTCCCAATCTTTTTCTTCTATCCATGTTTCAGTCAACCCAACCATTTTAAATTTTCTTATATACCTCCAAAACCCTCTACCTTTGTTCTTCATACCAGCCACATTCCAAAATAGTATTTTATTTCCGCCCTCCTTTTTTCTGCACTCCTGTTCAACGTACTCAACATCGACATTAGCTAATTTATTTCTTATAAACGATGCAACATGCTCAAATGCCATTGCGTCAGATAGTTCTTCAGTTACCCTTTCATCACTATCCTTTCTATTTTCTCTTCGCATTTTAGTATGGTATCTGTTGTACAATTGGGTTAAACACTTTGCATGATATTTGCCTTCTTGGGCAATCAAATCTCCAGCTGCCAACACACCAAGTATCTTTGTATCGCAAAGGTTTTCTGCGCATTTTCTTACTTTTTCGTTCAGTTCCAAAGTAGTAACATTAAAAGTTTGTATCTCCTTGTATCTTTTGGTCACACAGAAAGCAGATATTGGCTTTTAGATCTACAGATTTTGCCGATTTTCTAGAAGATCGGTGAGTTTCTTCTAAGGATGAAGTACATGGCGTTTCGGTTTGAACTTTTGGCGTAGATTTAGCAACTCGTTTTAGTATCGTAGAACCAAACCTTACGTAACATGTTTTATGCCACTTTGCTTTGTTTGTTAACAATGTATTTTGAATGCCACTACCATCATCAAACAAACTGAGATCAATCTCTGGCGGAAGCGTTCCAATAGCTTTAAATTGTAGTAAATTGTTTTCTAAAGTTGCATAGCCAGTATTGCGTGAAGCTGCAATAGGGTTGTCGGCAGGACATACTAGAGATAGATCTGCTGATTGGCACAAGCAGCATTTTGTCCAGTCAATCTTATGTAGGTCATTACATGTGTCGGCCAGGACGACGCGCTTCTTTTTAGGACCTATACTTTAAGTTAATAATATATTTGTAAGCTAAACTTATAAAATTTTATAATTCTTATAATTCTCATAAACACTTAAAATCAGTCAATATGCCCATATTAATATACTCGTAATAAGAGTATACTCGTACATGAGCAGTAAGTTACCGGTACATACAGAGAAAACGTGCATTCATGTATAAAACCAATTGTTTATACAGGGTGGGGCAAATTATTGTTACAGTGATAAAATCTTCCAAGTAATTTTCGGATAATCTTATGTGCTATACGATATCTAAGCAGGCTAGATGCCATAAAACATTACGTAGATAATTTTGGCGCGCTATTTAAGCATTGTAATAATAATTTGCCCCAACCTATATAAAACTAATCCAACTAGGCATAAGGGTCCATTTTAAGGGTTAAACTATAAGCTTATGATATTTTCTACTTACTCTGATCAATTAATAACTCCACTTCTTTCAACAATATTATAATGTATAGTAAACACATCCAAAGAATTTGATTACGCATGGACAGACGTGTTATGACATGTCAGCTATATGAAACTGGCCTGAACAATTGATGCAACTTATTGTATACGCTAGTTATGAAATCACCATTTTCTCATAAATTAATATTACCCAAATATCATAAATAATGCACGTGTCGCTCTCAATTTCAATAGTTCTAAGAAACTAGTTTGTGCTCCAAAAAATAGTAGGTAATAATCTGTTTTCAAAACATAAAGTGTGACGGCCTTTAGCAAGCAGTAATGATGTCATCTTACTGCATCCATATAAAATCAGAATCATTGTTAAGTCCACGTGAGAATTCAATTGCAAATATTGTTTACGTTTATTAGTTTATACAAAACGATATTCTCAGCACACTCAGCCCTCTGTTTTCCAACTTCTATCGATAATGTACTGCAACCATTACTCTTATATTATTATTTTTACAAGGAATCCCATTATTAAAGCAATTAAAGTGCGAAAAGTAAAATTATGACGAAATAGATTAGAATAAACATAAATACATTTTAATGCTGATGTTTTGTGTTGACATTTTGCTAAAAATGGATTATTTCAGTTAATATTTAAGATATATAATCGTGCTTGTACTCATTTAAAAGAGAAAGTAATTGTCTACAAAAATGTTGAGTATAATTTTCTCAAACATTGAGTTCTTACATAGTTATATGCAAATAAAGTACTGACGTCACAGGAATTTTTGAATTAAATTGCTGCTCCTTCAAACACTGTTGAAATTATCGAAATATTTGTTTCTATAAAAAGTTAGTTTATGCTTTTTGCTTTAATTTGAGCCGTCACTCAAGTCTCTAGGTGCTATAGTTTCGATAATACGCCGCTTATAAAGAGTGCTATAGTGACGCCATATTAATGACGTCATAACTTGGTCCCGCATGGACCAATCAGCTGTTTCCTCGGGTCAAATCAATTGTTTAGACCTAAGGAACAACTGTGCCAAGTGGCACCTTCTTATGACAAAGTGCAGTATTTTGATATTTTATGTCGTGTACCGCTGCTACTATTGCTATCGCAAGAACATAAAATATGTGGTTGGTTGCGGGTTTTTCGAGCGATAAAGGATAAATCTCGCGTTAGAAAATGATAAATGAAATGAGATGAAACCTAATTGACAAGGTTACGGCAAACCTCGGAGACAATGCAAGTAATGTAAGCGCCACAAATAATTCTTTCCCACCCTGTATATAACCAAACCTACCTTGCTGGTTTGCGCGTTTTCCGTTAGAGGTGTTACTCGTCTTGCCGTTGTCCCACGTGCAAACCCTACAGCGTTGGATTTAGAGGCGCAAAAATAAAAGAATAACCCCTGGGGGTACATAAAATAAATAGCAGTTCGTGCGGTAAAAAAAACGTTTATTGCGGTAAGTGCTTATTTGTTAATAAAGTAATTGCAGGTAGTGAGACAAACGTACAGTGAATACAAACCCACGTACAGCGCTGTATGTGTTCACATTGGCTAAACATATTTATTTCAGGCCTCAGTTGCAAGGTAACAATTACATTAACAGTTTACAATTACGGGAATTTTGTTTCCTGTTTCAGAAAACCAAAGTCTCTGCAGAGTGCAAGTGTGAGAGGATGCTCTTATTTAGTTTTAGTTGTATATATGCTTAGGAAGGTCTTTTAATTTTGCATGCCTAGTTCGTAGTTGTTTTGTTTTATTTTGAGTGAATGCGCGGGTGCACATGCGGTGGAGACGGCCAGTATTGCAACAATAGGTGCTGGACAAACACACACATTAAAATGTTACTTGCGATTCGACACAGGGTGGAGTCCGCTGCTTGTGATCTGCCGACGTTTGCAGGCAGATGGGGTAGCTGTCATGCAGTGGTTTGCCTGAGGACCGGAATTGCTCCCTGGGGTGTGTCGTTGCAGGTGGCGATAAGACGACGCGCACACCTATACCGATAAGGTCAAAAAATCCGACCTACAATTATGGCTAAGCTAAAACAGTAAGTTACTAAGAGAATAATTACCTTATCTAATGGGTTTGATTGTAGGAAGAAAATGAACCTGATTATTCGTGATTTTCGGTATTAATTAAGCGCACAAGTTCACTTGCATGTATCAGAAAATGTATTACAAAAGTCAAGTTTAAACTTTCGTTTTGATAACGTTATTTTCAAATTCCTTTGGGCGGTTCCGTATGAAACAGTGGTTCTCAATAAAATTGGTTTCATCGACAGATCACAAAACAAGCAGTAACGTAAATTACTTGTGTCGCTTTCATCACGTTACAAGCTTAGTTTTCTATTTACTTCCATGAATACTATGTGAAAGGTCCCTTTCGTCTCTGTAGTTTTAATATCTTGTCTCGTAGATATCGGCGAAAATCGTGATGGTGCAAACATTTGTCTTTTATGAGTCATTTGTCTTGAAGAAACATTAGAAGCTAAAATTGGGTTTCTAATTTTATTTTTGAAAATGGGTTAAGATAGAGACGTGAAATTTTGTATGTGACATACACTCACAAAGATCTGATTTTTAAATATTTTTTAATGTCCCCAATAATGTTAACAACTCTCCTTAATATTTGGAAATAATAATAAATAAGTATGGAAATACCCTGTTTAACGTAATAAAAAACGTGTAAACGTATGAATACATAAAGTTAATACTGAAACTCCGCACCCAACCAGTTGTGCTTTTGAAATGCAAAACCCGTAAAATTAAAAATCGATCTCGTTCTGTAGTTCGATCCAAATTTCATATCAAGCATTTCAACAATCAATAATATCAAGGATACGGTGTCTCGCTTATGAAAACACACCTCTCTTTATGTGTAAATTAATTACAAATACCTTTTATGAACAACGCACGATTAAATGAATGAAATCCAAACAATTTCAAATTATTGGACTGCATATTATTCGTTATAACTTAATCAAACATACAAAAAAAATTTCAAATTTCAAGTTTCTTACCCTTGACAATAATGAAGTCGAAATCTTTCTGATAGGCCGATCATTACATGATAAGGGACTTGCAACCATCTGTCTTTTAGGTGTTGATTCCCTTGATGAAGCAACTGTATTAACACCAATGGTCTCCGTAAAAACATCGATGGTTAGTACAATGTTAAAGTTTTAATAATCATTCAGTAAAATTATTGATATTTGACAAGACTAGACAATTTTAAGAACAATGAGAGGAGGGATACGTTGACTTGGAACTGAAAAAGGTAATAAATTGAACTGTAAATTATTCGTTACGATACTCACTTTGACGATAAAGAAGAAGTGAGGATCCTTCTGGTGCCCTACCGATTGAACAGTAAGGGAGACCAATCTGTAAAATAAGAATTAACCGACGAATCAAATGGTACTGGTAAATCCTCTTCAGGTATCAAGGATAATTTTCTTCTCTGTGGATTGTTGAACTTGTGTTCTATGTTACTGCTAGCGCCGTCCTCATTTTGAGAAGCGCAATCTTTCGCTTTTGTTTGTAAAGCGTTTTTTAAATAATCATTTTCTAGATCAGTGGTGGGGAAACTTTTTTTAAGACGGGCCATTTGTAATAACTAGACAATCGTAGAGGGCCAAAGAATAATGCTCAATCGTTAAAAAATTTATGTGTTCTATAAACATATACATATATTATTACATACACTTATTATTTTAATAGTAAAAAAGCAAAAGGTAAGAAAATTATAAGCACAAAATATAAAATGAATTTAGTGTAGTTCTTGATGTGAAGTATTATCACTTTATTTTCTGATGTCATTACTGGTTGATGGTGCATGAGAAAAATGAAATTGAGACTGTTTCTTCAAAATTTCATCATAGTCCGGTTCCATTTGTGAAGCAGAAATTCTTAAAACTGATGAAAGGTGCTCATCTGTAATTCTGTTTCTTAAAGAAGTTTTCCTATACTTCATTGTTGAAAAGATTTGTTCGCATATATAAGATGAGCCGAACATTGTCATTATCTTCATTGCATGAGTAATTAGATTTGGGAAATTATCTGGACTTAAATTTTTATAAAATTCTAGTAATGGTACTGTATGAAAAGTTTGTTTCAGGAGAGTATTACAGTTCAGTTCTATTAACTCAAGTTGAAATTTTGCATCAACTTCTTCGTAATTAACATTGAATGGGGTCGCAAAAATACTAAACTCTGGTTCCATTTTTTCCTGAAATCTCCTTTCAAATTCTGAAGATAGTTTTCTCAAATTAATTTCGTATTTTTAATCTTATTGTTTGATATAGTGAATTTTAAAGATTGTATTCTTGGAAAATGAGAAAATCAGATTTAGAGATCTGGTTAGCAAATAATAATAACTGTAATTTGAAACTTTTCTGGTATTGCCAAATATCGTGAAGAAACTGATTTTTCCCTTGCAATTTGAGATTAAGTTTATTCATGTGTACAAGGAGGTCTGTGAAAAAGCGAAATCAGAAAGCCACGTTTCGTTTTCTAAGACGTCAAATTGATTATAAATGTCTTTATCAAGAAGAAAATTCACAATATCGTCTTTTAAATCCCAAATTCTTTCAAATACTTTTCCAGCACTTAACCAACGAACTTTTGAATAATACAGGATATCGGAATGCTCAGCATGTACGGACTCCAAAAACTGTTGAAACTGGCGATGTAATAATCCTCTGGAACGAATCATATTTACTAGTTTTACAACAATATTAAGTATATGGTCAATATCTAAAGCCGATTTACAGAGAGCATCCTGATGTATAAGGCAATGCAAAAAACAACATCATTTTCCGGATACTTAGAATTAAATTTCCCAACAAATCCTTGATTGATTCCAACCATATTAGGAGCACCATCTGTAGTTACATTACATAACTTATCAATAGGTAAACGAAGTTTATCGATGCAATTTTCAAATTCACAAAATATATCGGCACCAGTCGTTGTTCCTTTCATTGACTGCAGCCCTGCAAGTTCTTCTGTAATTTCAAAGTGGGCGTTGATTCCTCTTACAAATATGAGTAACTGTGCAGTATCGCTGACATCTGTACTTTCATCCGTGGTAATTGAATAAAAAATAAATTTTTGAGTTTTTGTAGTCAGTTTTGAAATTAGATTTTTATCAATATTTTCAATTCTCTCGGTGATTGTTCTTCTTGAGAGAGACAGTGACTGAAAATCATTTTTCTTTTCAGGGCACATAATATCGCGCATATATATCATGCACTGCTTTATAAATTCACCATCTGAAAATGCTTTATTAGATTTAGCAATATTATAAGCCAACACATAACTGGCTTTCGTAGCGCATCTTTGAGAATAATTACCTCTCTGAAATAATTTTTGTTGACTTGATAAATTTTTTAATAAATCTTTCGATTTAATTTTTTTCGCCTCTCACTTAACGATGAGTAGGAGTGGTTTTCATGTTTGCTCTTGAAATGGCGTTGAATGTTATATTCTTTTAAAACTGCAACAGTTGTATTGCAAAGTAAGCACACAGGTTTTTCTTTAAATAAAGTAAAGAAATATTTCCACGTCCATTCTTCTTTAAAAACTCGACATTCTGAATCCACTTTTCTTTTTTTAACATCCATTTTAGACGTTCTACTACGGAGAACAACACACAGAAACGCAATTGATGAAAGCTTACTGCTAACAATGCTCTTGCGCGGGTGTTTGTTGAGGCAGTGGGAGTTTCGGGGATTATACAAACAATTACTCGAGTCACAGCGGGTCGTTGCAGATGACTGACTAAATCGCTAACTAACTGATCTTCGGGCCTGGAAGTTTCGAGCGAAGATGAGTCATCTGTTTAGGTCGGATGGATTTGTCCAAAATACTATTGTGTTTTAAATATCGCCGCAGGTGGTTTTTATGTGGGTCGTCACATTACGAAGTAAGAACGCGTTCAAACATTATCACGATGTCACTCTTAAACGAGCCGAATTAAACCTTTCCGCGGGCCGGACTTGGCCCGCGGGCTGTAGTTTCCCCATCACTGCTCTAGATGCAACACGTTATCAATTACAACGTAAGATACGGAATTGACTTTATTAAACACAATGCTAAGTAGAGTTGAATAATGGTCGCTGATAAACGTTTGTGTATTCAGGTCAGAACTATTACTGGGATGAACGTGAAGCAGAGGTGGGTAATTTTTTGAAAATTCGTTGTAATTTTGGGTGAAGATGAATTTTAATTACGTTTCTCACAAACTGAATTACAATAAATATTTTAGATCTCGCTATCATTATGTTGGGTTATTGCTAAAAATCATTCGTTAACACTAATAAATATTTAAAAAAAAATAGTTGATTACCAATGATAGGATATTTTGTAGGCAAAGTTACCATCAAGTGATTTAAAATTTCAACTCTATGTAAAAGAAATAATATCTGTAATATCTTATGGCAAAAGTGAATGGACCTACCATTACAAAAAAATTACGTCACAGGGATAATATAATCCATCCTTTTAGTTTTAACTATATTTCTTTTACATGACTTTACCAACTGTTTAGATTCACAAAAATGGTAGGTACCATCGTCGATGTATTTTATTAATAATGCATACATATTTTAAAACATAACTAAACAGTAAACGAACAGAATAAACAATGCGTAAGTCTACAACAAGGCGTTGGTCTACAAGCAAGGAGTCGCGTGCCGTTGGTCTACAAGCAAGGTGTCGTTCTACTAAAGGACATTTCGGCGTAACCTGAAACAAAATTATAGACGGTTATACGTATCCTAAGAAGTCAAATTTATGGACAGCAGCTTAAAATTTTTTTGGCTCGGTCGCCTTAACCCCCCACAAAAAAAATCGTTTTTTATACATTTGCACACGAAAGAAAACAGCTAGCAACACTTTGCACAACGCTAGCACACCCTTAGTACAGGAGTTATTGAGGTATGAATCTGGGAGGGCTATGGTGACCTCAGCCTCCCCCACCCCACAAAAAATATGAAATGTTTGATGTTTGCACATGAAAGAGACTAGCTAGCACAGGTTAGCACAACTTTGCTCAACGCTAGCACACCATAAATAACAGAGTTATTGAAGGTTGAATCGAGGAAACTTTGCTCAACGCCAGGACACCTTTAATAACAGAGTTATTGAAGGTTGAATCAATGAAACCAGCCGCCCTACAAAAAATTTCGAACTTTTGACGTTTGAACATTAACGAGCTGAGCTAGCACAACTAAAATCTGACGATCTCAGCACACGAAAAGAATAGCTAGCGCACAAGCTAGCACAACTATGCTCAACGCTAGCGCACTTTTAATCTGGGAATTATTGAGGGTGAATCTAGGAAACCAACCTTCAATAGAGCTCCCTTATTAAAGGTGTGCTCAATTTTACTTGTGCTTGCCTGTGATAGCTTACCACTTTAAAGTTCAAACGTCAAAAGTTCGAAATTTTCTTGAGGGGGCTGGTTTCCATAGATTCAACCCTCAATAACTCCGTTATTAAAGGTATGCTAGAGTTGAGTAAAGTTGTGCTAGGCTATTCTCTTTCGTGTGCAAACATCAAAAATTCGATATTTTTTGTGAGGGGTCTGAGGTCGCCTTAGCCCTCCCAGATTCAAACCTTAATAACTCCGTTATTAAAGGTGTGCTAGCGTTGCACAAAATTGTGCTAGCTGTTCTTTTGTTTTGTTTTTATGGGGGGCTAAGGCGATCGAACAATTTTTTTCCGTCTTAGACTGTCAGTTAGAAGTTCATTAAGTTCCGGTAGGAATTTACTCATGAAATTTTGTACGCAAGCCCTATCAAACAAAATTAATATTTTTCGTATTCACGACTGAAAATATCAGTTTTTTATCGATGTTTTAAATCTGTTATTCACAAATAACTTGAAAAGTATGAATATTATTCTTTTTACTTCATTAAAAATTGTAGAAGACCAAATTGTAGCTTACTAAACAATTTAAAAAATTCGTTTTTATCAGAGACAATATATGGATGAGACTGATAATTCCACTATGTAATATTGGATAACACCGTACAGCAGCGCACCATTGTTACCTGCACAAACTAAACGACTTGCGCGAAACTTGAATTGAAATTCAATGTTTTATTTAAAACAATTAAATTGTGATTCTCCTAATAATTAAGTTTATTTGATTAAATTTTAATCATGGCGAGATTGAGTTTATTGTCTTAAATTAGTTTTACATTAAGGTTCGTGTAAATGTTGACTACAAAATTATTGATTATAGGAATCGCTAAAAGTAAAACAATTAGTTAAAGTAATTTATTTACTACTAATTACAAACTAGAAATACATTTCAATATTGTTAAGCACTTATCTACTTTACGAACGGATTTACTTACTGATTTATAATATCTCATACAAATTATTAAAAATTATGAATTTAATAACACTTTTTGAGCATCTTCTGAATGATTTTTACAGGTAAAACAAGCAAAAGATGTAGTAATAACTAAAGCATTATAAATTTTTTGTTTGATGTTAGTTACATGGCCATATAATTTTAAATAACAAAATATTCGATCGTATATTTCTAGTATATAATTAACCAACACTTTTGACGCATACAACAATCGTTGACGATCTTTTGAATATTCTTGAAAAACATTAAACATATGATGCGGTTCCACATTTGGGGATAATAATGAATTTGTGCATATTGTACAATCATATTTAGCATGTACCCGCGAAGTATGAATAGGGGCGTTGTCCTTTAACAACAAAAATACATTATGAAAATGTTAATTCAACAGATCCCGAATTATTTTTTGGAGAAAGTATAGTGAAATAAGAATACTTACTTGTTGGAAAATATAATCTTCGTCTGGATAAAACACTTCGACTGAAGGTTTCATAATAGTTTCCAAAATATCTAAATACGCAGCAGAATCAAGACGTCCATCGTCGGGAAAATGTGTATCTGCTATACCCTGAGTATGTAGCAAATGGTTGTTCTGTTACGTAATGAAACAACTCGAGATCTTGAGCACGTGTAGATACTTTAGGTCTACCACTTCCGATGGCTCTTTCCAAAGTGTGTTCAAGATTCCATTTTACTCGGTAATGCCCTACGGTGCTTTTGGTATATCTAACATACGTGAAATTTCACGCACGCTACGGCCCGCCGCTAATTCCGAAACAATCCGCGCTTTCAAATCAGCACCGAGATGAGGTGGCATTTTCACAACACTTGAAATTTTAAACTAAAATGGAATTTACATTTCTTACTTTATTTATTGGTTCACACTACCCCTTCTCAAACAGTAGGTAATTGTTTATTTATTACATACTTCTAATGACCAATGTAACAACCCTTAGAGCAATATGACTCAAAGGAAGTAAATTAAACAAGCAAGGATATTCTATTGTTATTGAAACTTATTCATAAAGTAAAAGCCATTCCCTTATAATGCTAATGGATTAAGATTACAATAGAGGACTTATAAACTTTCGAAAATATCTAATTATAAATATTTACACTGCAATTGCGCTTTTTCCTTAATAATTTCTTAGCAATAACATACACGTTCTTGGTTTTAAGTTGTCATAAATTTGATATGATATAAATTTGTGTTTCTAATATTACATCACAAACTAATCTTTATTCGCCAAAAATTGTTGCTTAAGTTGTAAAGCTTCGTACACACCTGAACAACAAACCGAGCAACAAACATAACAACGAACCGAAAGTCAAACAGAACGACAAACGATCTTTTATGATTTCCACAATCCGAACAACAAACGGAACGTTTGTGCTGTTCCCATAATTATTTTCAGTAGTTTATTTATTATTGAGAAGAGAAAATTGCGGAAAACAAGAAGATAGTGCCAACCAAATTTTTACGCACAAAGAAGAGTAAAAATTATAATTTACTTCGCTTTTTTTTATTTGCAAATTTCCCGCCCAAATGATGCTAATAGGGACATCATTTTTTCTTGCATTCTTAAACACTGATTAATTTAAAACATTTTTCTTCTGTCAACTCCATAATATTACCTAAAACACAACAAACCCACAAAAGGGAGGACAAAAATAAATAATTTAATTCTCCCGCATAAGTTTGTTCGCCGTTTTGTTTAGATTCGTCCAAACCTGCAAACGCATTCGCGCGCATTTTCTTTGATGTCGGAGAAAAACCGACAAGTTGCGGGAACGCCGCAAACCGTTCGTGGAACAATCAGGACTTGCGAATCTGTTCTAAAATTCGTACGTAGCACCGTCCAAATTAATGTTCCGATTGCCGTTCGGTTCGTTGTTCTGTTTGTTCCTCGGTTTGTTGTTCAGGTGTGTACGAAGCTTTACAATAAGCATATTAATATGAACTATATCTTATGAAAGGAGAGTTATGTAACTATAATTAACGACTTAACGTTACGTTAGTAGATTCCATTTACTATTTACACATATTTTCTTGGAACATTCGATAATTAACTATCGGGATATGATGACCCTATACTTCGCAGGTTGTGCGCAACTGGATACAAGCAAATAACTTGGAGCTGTTACCCTGGCCAGCAAAAAGCCCAGATTTTAACATTATCGAAAATGTTTGGGCTCGAATACTTGCTGTTATCCGAAGACAACAAGGGCCAAATTTTATACCAGTAAACCGTAATGCACTAATTGCAGCCATTGATACCGCATGGGAAACGATTAATATTAATTATATTGATACCTTGATAGCGTCAATGAGCAGACGCCTCCAAGAATGTATCAATAATAATGGAGGTCACACCCATTATTGATTTCTTATATTTATTTATATAGTAATACCTTTATTTAAAAAAAACGTTTTCATTTAATTTTAAACTATAACTTGGTATCTTAATTATAATTATGTAATAAATTCTTGTCAAAAACTAAATATATACGTTGACAATAAGAATTGCCTTAGTTTTTATTTTCATTTTTATATTAACTACAGAAAAAAATGAAACGTCATAAAATATACATTTTGTAAGGACTAAATATTATGAATAGAGAGTTTAATGATTTTTTTTATTTAATTTAAAAGTTATTGCTTGTAGACGTTTTTTAAATCAAAATTATTTCTAATTTTATTTTGTAAACATTTCCTAAACAAAATTTTGATTCGATAATTAATCGAGCTATGGTGTTTAATTAGCGATACCTTCAAATATATTCTTTAAAGAAAAAATTAAGTAAGCAACGTAAATTACCTATTTTCTAAAACGTGCTAATGATTCATTCTACAGTCCTTCTATAAGATAACCCCTGCTGAGACTACCTGCTGTTAGAATTGTAAATGATACCCTAAAGCCCGCTTCACAATGTGCAAACTTTTGTTTACAGAAATTGTGGTGTCCAAGTTTTAAATTTCATGAGTGTACATTACTTGTTTTTATTATGAAATCGCAAACATATGTTATTGATTGCGTATCAAACTCTACGTCTTTATTTACAATTACAATGGTAGTAGGTGCAGAATATCGTAACAATTCGTTGTCGTTTTCTGATATTATTGGTTTTGCAAATTTGTTATCACAGTTTAAGAAATTCTGAAAATTATCTAACAAACCCAACGACTGTTCTTCACAATTACTAAACAAACTCTGGTTTCAAATCAATTTCTTTAAAATGCTTGTTTTTAACGCAGATTGAAACGGAAAGCAACTAGAATTGGTATGTTGTCCTCCAAATTGCCTTATCGTAGAAAACAAATTCTCCAAAGCATCTTGGGTTATTGATTTAGTTCGCAAGTATTTAAAGTTTAAATTTTACAGTAGTTTCCGTAAGTACGTAACTGCTTTTATATTGAAATGGTTTATAAGCTCTTCCAAATTTCCCGCTCTCGTCTTTGAACCTACAAGTTTTTATAATGTGAGTCGTCTCAAGTCTAAATGGTAAATGTGATGAATTGCTCGATAAATTACAGTTTAATTAATTGCTATACACTTTCATAGAATTCCCATTAAAACTATCAAATAATTTATCAATACTACTCACAAACTCGGCTGTGTGTATTTGCATCAATTTTTCTAATAGACACTAATGCTTCAATTGCTGCGGCCATAGTGTTACTTAAAGTTTTTGCGGCAATGCTGACTTTCATCTTCAAATAACTATGTTTATCCAAGTCTACCAAATGTACTCTTTTTAATCGGTGTAGTGTCTAAAATCTTTTTGTTGCGTCAAAGTCGAATGCTTGCACTAAATGCTCGAACTTTGCTATTTTGACATATACATCCTCGTAATAAATATTATACTTCTGGAAAGCATTCCTAGTATTTTTTAATAAAGTGGAGTATCGAAAAATGTAACAATTTTGTTATTTTCTACCTTCAAATAAGGTTAGTTATGTTTAAATTGCTGTTGGCATTGATTTGCCAATTGTTTAAGGACAGACCTGTTAGTAGAGCCTTGGTCGGGAACTGTGCATACAACCCTTAAATCAATGTTCATGAGAGCGTTTACTCCCAGAACCAGAATCATCACAAGTAGAAGCCAGCAATTTGATCCTTGCCTAAATTTAATGATGGTGGACCTACAAAAAAATATGTATATTCACAAAATGTTTAGTTAAGAAAATTATTTACCTTCAATTTCTTGAATATGAGGATTACAATTATTCAATATATCGCATGTGGATTCAATACACGAGGTAGACAGATCTTTAACGTTTGTGTCTAAACGAGATGGCATATAAGTGAAATGTGTTGTCATCTCGTGTAATTAGGGACACGTATGAATAGTAACAAACAAAGTAATGCAACAGATAACTGTAACGACAGTTGAATGTTTTAAATGCGATCTTGATCATTAGTCTGGTATTGTTTTTTTAATCACAGCATCCACAAAATCATAGCATGTCCTACTTCTTTGGAAAAGGTTCAAGGAGAAATGCCTCCCAAAATTATGCAGAACGTAAGACGTGGTGTACCACTGCATGGAAGTTCGAGCAGCTAATTTCGAGTATTTGTTATAATTTTTTCAATTGCATTATTAAATTATTATTGCAATATCTTTTGTTTTTTTAAATGACAATATCCGCTCATTCATATGAGGGCCCTCTAAGGGTTTTTGTATGGTTGTTCTAGCCGAACGGCCAAAGTAAACTAGAAACATGTGGGTTTTTTTGGAAAACATTTTTTGTTGTCTATCCGATTTTGCACAAAAAACTGTGGGTTGCCATTTAAAAAGTTTGATGTGACGTCGTTACCGTTAAAACCAGAGGTAATAGTGGAATGCCGGCAAGCTGAAAAGATGTCCCTCTCAGAAATAAAATTGACGGGTCTGAGTTTTTTTTTTAATTTTCAATGTGGCAGCAAGTGGCTCTGTTTCGTCGGCGTTGGCCCACCCTGTATAATAAGAATAACATCAATAACATATAATAAATGTATACTTCATTTACCTTTATCGCTATCCACATTTTCAAATCTATTTGGAATTGCAAATTTATTCAATTATTTTTTAAACGTATCGGTGAAACAATTTCTGTCAAAGTGGTCTTCATATGAATATATTTTAGTGGATGTGTAATTAAGTTGATCAGTAACGCGTTTATTGATTGCATCGAACCATAATTTTCTTCTTTCCTCGTTTTTAGGGAAAGAATAATATTTGTTGCTGGTGGAGCAAAATACTTGTTCTGACAGAAACTTAGCCTACATTTATACTAAAAATATGACGGCATGC